>CM038797.1:57152330-57547613 GCA_021764765.1 Vicia sativa | reverse complement strand
AAATTTCTGAAGACTTATATTCACTTCAAATTTCATCTACCTCTCAAGACCTATTCACTTTCCTAAATTCTACTAGATTTTCAAGACTTATATTCACTTCAAATTTCATCAATTTTCCTCAAGATTATATTCACTTCAAATTACCGATTTTCTAAAGACTTATATTCACTTCAAATTTCATCTAAATTTCTCAAAGAAGACTTATATTCACTTCAAGTTTCACAAAATTTCTCAAGACTTATATTCACTTCAAATTTCATTCAATTTCTAAAGACTTATATTCACTTCCAAGTTTAACCAAATTTTCTCAAGACTTATATTCACTCAAATTTCATCTAATTTTCTCAAGACCCATATTCACTTCAAATTTCATTAAATTTTCTCAAGACTTATATTCAACACGCCAAATTACATCAATTTTCCTAAGATTTATATTCACTCTTGTTATTTCATTTATTTTCTAAGACTTATATTCACTCAAATTTCAAAGATTTTAAAGACCTATATTCACCCAAATTTCATCCAAATTTCAAGACTTATAATCACTCCAATTTTCACAAGCATTTTCCCTCCAAGACTTATATTCACTTTTAAATTCCATCCAATTCTCAAGACTTACATTCACTTCCAAATTTCACTCGATTTTCTCTCTAAGACCCATTCACTCAAATTTCACTTCATCTTCTGAAAACACTTCCATATTCACATCAAATTTCCCATATTTCCCAAGACTTATATCTTCACTTCAAATTTCATCATTTTTGAAGACTTATATTCACTTCAAGTTTCACCCAAATTTCTCAAGACTCTATATTCACTCAATGTCATCTAATCTCCTAAGACTTATATCACTCAAGTTTCAAATAAATTTTCCTAAGACTTATATTCACTCAAATTTCATCTAAATTTCAAGACTTATTCACTCAATTTTTCACCAATTTTCTCTCAAGACTTAGTATTCACTTCAAATTTACACCAATCAAGATTATATTCACTTCAAATTTCACCGACTTTCTAAAGACCTATGCACCACTTCAAATTTCATCTAAATTTCAAGACTCTATATCCACTCAAATTTCACCAACATTCCAAGACTTATATCCACTCCAAATCTCATCCAATTCCTCCCAAGAATTATATTCACCCAAACTTCACCCATTCCTAGACCCATATTCACCCAATCTCCACCATACCTTCCCAAGACCTATATTCCACCTACATTTCATCCAACTTCTAAAGACCTATATCTACACCCAAATCTCCACTAGATTCTCCCAAGACCTATATCCACCAAACTCATCCAAATTCTCAAGACCCCATATTCACCCCAAGTTCCAACCGATTCCAAGACCCCATATCCACCCTAAATTGTTAATCCACATTCTCAAGACCCTATATCCACTCAAACTCAATTTATCTTTATCAAGACCTCTATATCCACTCAAATTTCATCCGATTTTCTAAAGACTTATATTCACTTCAAATTTCATCTAAATTTCAAGACTTATATTCACTCAAATTTCACAAAAATTTTCTAAAGACTTATATTCACTTCAAATTTCAACTAATTTTCTCAAGACTTATATTCACTCCAATTTCAACAAATTTTCTCAAGACTTATATTCCACTCAAATTCTCACCGTTTCAAGACTTATATTCACCCAAATCATCCAATTCCTTCCCAAGACTTATATTCACCTCCCATCCCATCTTCCCAAGACCTCATATTCACCTCCCAAATTCCTCATCCAAATTCCCAAGACTTATATTCACCCAAATTTCATCCAATTTTCCTCAAGACCTTATATTCACCCAAATTTCACCCATTTTCCAAGACCTATATTCACCCAAATTCCAACAAATTCCTCTCAAGACCTATATTCACTCAATTTCATCTAATTTCAAGACTATATTCACTTCTAAATTTCATCTATTTTCTCAAGACTTATATTCATCAAATTTCATCTAATTTTCTCAAGACTTATATTCACTTCAAATTTCACCAAATTTTCCAAGACTTATATTCACTCAAATTTCATCCAATTTTCAAGACTTATATTCACTTCAAATTTCACTGATTTTCTCAAGACTTATATTCACTTCAAATTTCATCACATTTTCAAGACTTATATTCACTCATTTCATCCCATTTTCTAAAGACTTATATTCACATCAAATTTCACATGATTTTTGAAGACTTATATTCACTCAAATTTCATTAAATTTTCAAGACTCTTATAATCACTCAACTTTCACCAGATTTTCCCAAGACTTATATTCACTTCAAATTTCATCTAATTTTCCAAGACTTATATCACTCAAATTTCATCGACCAAGACTTATATTCACTTCCAAATTTCAACGATTTTCTGAAGACTTATATTCACTTCAAATTTCCTGCATTTTCTCAAGATTATATTCACTTCAAATTTCATCTAAATTTCAAGACTTATATTCACTTCAAGTTTCACCCAAATTTTCTCAAGACTTATATTCACTCTCAAATTCATTCATTTTTTTGAAGACTTATATTCACTTCCAAGTTTCTTTAAACAGATTTTCCAAGACTTATATTCACTTCAAATTTCATTCTAAGTCAAGACTTATATTCACTTCAAATTTCACCGATTTTCTCAAGACTTATATTCACTTCAAATTTCATCAATTTTCTCAAGACTTATATTCATATTTCACAATTTTCTAAAGACTTATATTCACATCAAATTTCACCCATTTTCAAGACTTATATTCACTCAAATTTCATCAATTTTCCCAAGACTTATATTCACTTCCAAATTTCACCGATTTCTCAAGACTTATATCATTCACCAAATTTCACCAAATTTTCAAGACTTATATTCACTTCAAATTTCATCCAATTTTCCTCAAGACTTATATTCACTTCAAGTTTCACCTCAAATTTTCTCAAGACTTATATTCACTTCAAATTCATCTAATTCTTTCAAGACTTATATTCACTTCAAATTTCAACAAATTTTCTCAAGACTTATATCTACCTAAATTTCATCTAATTTTCTAAAGACTTATATTCACTTCAAAGTTTCACCAGATTTTCTAAGACTTATATTCACTTCAAATTTCATCTAAATCAAGACTTATATTCACCTCCAAGTTTCACCAAATTTTCCTCAAGACTTATATTCACTCTCAAATCATCCAATTCCTTCAAGACCTTATATTCACTCAAATTTCATCGATTTTCTCAAGACTTATATTCACTCTCATTTCATCGATTTTCCAAGACTTATATTCACTTCAAATTTAACTAATTTTCTCGAAGACTATATTCACTTCAAATTTCATCCACCTTCTCAAGACTTATATTCACTTCAAATTTCATCCAATTTTCAAGACTTATATTCACCAAATTTCAAACAGATTTTCAAGACTATATTCACTCAAATTTCATCCTGATTTCAAGACTTATATTCACTTCAAATTTCACCGTATTTTCTCAAGACTTATATTCACTTCAAATTTCATCTAATTTTCAAGACTTATATTCACTTCCAAATTTCAAATGCATTTTCCTCAAGACTTATATCCACTTCAAATTTCATCGATTTTTGAAGACTTATATTCACATCAAATTTCAACTATTTTCTTAAGACTTATATTCATTTCAAATTTCATCTAATTTTCTCAAGACTTATATTCACTTCAAATTTCATCAAATTCTTCAAGACTTATATTCACTTCAAATTTCATCACGATTTTCTAAAGACTTATATTCACTCAAATTTAATCGATTTTCCTAAGACTTATATTCACTTCAAATTTCATCAATTTTCAAGACTATTCACTCAAATTTCATCGATTTTCCCAAGACTTATATTCACTTCATATTTCATCGATTTCTAAAGACTTATATTCACTCAAATTTAATCGATTTTCAAGACTTATATTCACTTCAAATTTCACTCAATTTTCCTCAAGACTTATATTCACTTCAAATTTCATCTAATTTTCTCAAGACTTATATTCACTTCAAATTTCAAACCAGATTTTCAAGACTTATATTCACTTCCAATTTCATCCAATTTCCAAGACTTATATTCACTCAAATTTCACCTTTCAAGACCTATTCACTCCAAATCTCATCCAAGCTCAAGACCTATTCACTCAAATTTCAATGCATTTTCCTCGAAGACCTATATTCACTCAAATTTCATCCATCTTTGAAGACTTATATTCACCAAATTTCACCTGATTTCAAGACCATTCAATTCCAAAATTCATCCAATTTTCTCAAGACTTATATTCACTCAAGTTTCACCAAATCCCTCTCAAGACCATTCACTCAAATTCACCCATTTCCTCACCACTAATTTAGATTGAGACATTTCAGAAGACTTATTTTTAAATTTCATCGATTTTCCAAGACTTAGATTCACATTCACCCAATTTCCATCCCATTTCCAAAGACCTATATCCACTCAAAATTTAACCTACGACCTCTCAAGACTTATATTCACCCCAAATTCCATCCAATCTCCCAAGACCATATCCACCTCAAACTCCCATCCTCAATTTCTCCCAAGACCCATATCCACCCAAACTCCCTCAAATCCTTGACTCCTCCCAAGACCTATATCCACATCAAACTCATCCAGATCAAGACCCATATCCACCCAAACTCCACCGATTCTCCCAAGACCCCATATTCACCCAAACTCCATCCAATTTCCCCAAGACTTCATATCCACTCAAATTTCAACCAGATTCTCCAAGACTTATATTCACCAAATTTCAACGATTTTCTCAAGACTTATATTCATTAAATTTCATTTATTTTAGCAAGACTATATTCACTTCAAATTTCATCTAATTTCTCTCAAGACTTATATTCACTTCAAATTTCACCAAATTCTCTCAAGACTTATATTCACTTAAATTTCATCCATTTTCTAAAGACTTATATTCACATCAAATTTCATCGATTTTCCAAGACTTATATTCAATTCCACCTCACCAAATTTTCGAAGACTTATATTCACTCAAATTTCACCGATTTTCTCAAGACTTATATTCACTTCAATTTTCACCGCATTTTCCCAAGACTTATATTCACTTCAAATTTCATCTAATCTTCAAGACTTATATTCACCTCAAATTTCATCTATTTTTCAAGACTTATATTCACTGTTTCACAAGATTTTCCAAGACTTATATTCACTTCAAATTTCATAATTTTCAAGACTTATATTCACTCAAATTTCACCAGATTTTCCAAGACCTATATTCACTCAAATTTCATCCAATTTTCCTCAAGACCTATATTCACCGTTTCACCACAGATTTCTCTCAAGACTCATATTCACTCAAATTTCACCATCTTCAAGACTTATATTCACTTCAAATTCAACGACTTTTCAAGACTCATATTCACTCCAATTTCATCGATTTTCAAAGACTTCTATTCATTTCAAATTTCATAAGATTTTCTAAAGACCTATAATCACATCAAATTTCAACGATTTTCTCAAGACTTATATTCACTCAAATTTCACCCATTTTCCCAAGACTTATATTCACTTCAACTCACATCGCATTTTCCTCAAGACCTATATTCACTCAAATTTCATTCACTTTTCTCAAGACTTATATTCACTCCAAATTTCATCTAATTTTCTCAAGACTTATATTCACTTCAAGTTTCCAACCAATTTTCTCAAGACTTATATCCACTCAAATTTCATCACATTTTCTCAAGACTTATATTCACTCAAATTTCACTCCATTTTCTTAAGACTTATATTCACTCAACCTCACCCATTTTCAAGACTTATATTACACTCCAAATTTCATCCAAATTTCTCAAGACTATATTCACTTCAACTCACTAGATTTTCTCAAGACTTATATTCACTCCAAATTTCACCATATTTTCCTAAGACTTATATTCACTTCAAATTTCATCGCATTTTCCTAAGACTTATATTCACTTCAAATTTCATCGATTTTCTAAAGACTTATTCACTTCAAATTTCATAAGATTTCAAAGACTTATATTCACATCAAATTTCATCGCATTTTCTAAAGACTTATATTCACTTCAAATTTCACCAAATTTTCAAGACTTATATTCACTCATATCATCGATTTTCAAGACTTATATTCACTTCAAATTTCATCGTTTCAAGACTTATATTCACTCAAATTCCACCCAATTTCCTAAGACTTATATTCACTCAAATTTCACCTCAAATTTTCTCAAGACTATATTCACTCAAATTTCATCCATTTTCTCAAGACCTATATTCACTCAAATTTCAACGATTTTCTCAAGACTTATATTCACTCAAATTTCACCGATTTTTCAAGACTTATATTCACTCAAATTTCACCATTTTCAAGACTTATATTCACTTCCAATTTCTACCCATTTTCTCAAGACTTATATTCAATTCAAATTTCATCTAATTTTCCTAAGACTTATATTCACTTCAAATTTCACCATTTCTTCAAGACTTATATTCACTTCAAGTTTCATCTTATTTTCAAGACTTATATTCACTTCAAAATTATCTAATTTTCCAAGACTTATATTCACTCAAATTCACCAAATTTTCTAAGACTTATATTCACTTCAAATTTCATCTAATTTTCTCTCAAGATATATTCACTTCAAATTTCACCGATTTTCAAGACTTATATTCACTTCCAAATTCTCAACGATTTTCCAAGACTTATATTCACTTCAAATTTCACCACATTTTCCAAGTTATTATATTCACTCAAATTCCATCATTTTCTCAAGACTTATATTCACTCAATTCTTACCCATTTCTCAAGACTTCATTCACTCAAATTTCATAAGATTTTCTAAAGACTTATATTCACTCAAATTTCATCGATTTTCTAAAGACTTATATTCACTCAAATTTCATCGATTTTCTCAAGACTTATATTCACTTCAAATTTCAATTTAATTTTCTAAAGACTATATTCACTCAAATTTCACTAGATTTTCAAGACTTATATTACCAAATTTCATCTAAATTTTCCAAGACTTATATTCACTCAAATTTCACCGCATTTTCCAAGACTTTATCTTCACTCATTTCATCGATTTCAAGACCTATATTCACTTCAAATTTCACCAGATTTTCAAGACTTATATTCACTTCAAATCTCCAAATTTCCAAGATTCTATATTCAATTTCCAAGTTCTCACCCCAAATTTTCTCAAGACTTATATTCACTTCAAATTTCACCGATTTTCCTCAAGACTTATATTCACCCAAATTTACCTAATTTTCTAAAGACTTATATTCACTTCAAATTCATCTAATTTTCCCAAGACTTATATTCACTCAAATTCACCAAATTCTCTCAAGACTTATATTCACTTCAAATTTCATCAATTTTTTTCAAGACTTATATTCACTCAAAATTCAACCATTTTCTCAAGACTTATATTCACTTCAAATTTCCATCTAATTTTCTCAAGACTCATATTCACTTCAAATTTCACACGATTTTCCAAGACTTATATTCACTTCAAATTTCATCTAATTTTCTCAAGACCTATATTCACTCAAATTTCACGATTTTCCTCAAGACTTATATTCACCTTCAAATTTCACCCGATTTTCCTCAAGACTATATTCACTTCAAATTTCATCCAATTTTCCTAAGACTTATATTCACTCAAATTTCACTGATTTTCCCAAGACTTATATTCACTTCAAATTTCACCCGATTTCCTCAAGACTTATATTCACTCAAATTTCACCATATTCTCTCAAGACTTATATCACTCAAATTTCACCGATTTTCCTCAAGACTTATATTCACTTCAATTTCATCGATTTTCTAAAGACTTTATATTCACTTCAAATTTCATAAGATTTTCTAAAGACTTATATTCACTCAAATTTCATCGATTTTCTGAAGACTTATATTCACTCAAATTTCACGATTTCTCAAGACTTATATTCACTTCAAATTTCATCGCATTTTCCTCAAGACTTATATTCACATCAAATTTCACCAGATTTCTCCAAGACTTATATTCACTTCAAATTTCATCTAATTTTCCAAGACTTATATTCACTTCAAGTTTCACCAAATTTTCAAGACTTATATTCACTTCAAATTTCATCGATTTTCTAAAGACTTATATTCACACTCAATTTCACCGATTTTGAAGACTTATATTCACTCAAATTTCATCTACCTCAAGACTTATATTCATCCCAAATTTCACAGATTTTCTCAAGACTTATATTCACTTCAAATTTCAATCAATTTTCTCAAGACTTATATTCACTTCAAGTTTCACAAGATTTTCCAAGACTTATATTCACTTCAAATTTCATCTGATTTTCTCAAGACTTATATTCACTTCAAAATTCATATCGATTTTCCAAGACTTATATTCACTCAATTTCACCCAAATTTTTCAAGACTTATATTCACTTCAAATTTCATCTAATTTTCTCAAGACTTATATTCACTTCAAATTTCACCCGATTTTCTCAAGACTTATATTCACTTCAAATTTCATCTAGATTTCTCAAGACTTATATTCACTTCAAATTTCACCTATTTTCTCAAGACTTATATTCACTCAAATTTCATCTAATTTTCTCAAGACATATTCACTTCAAGTTTCACCAAATTTCTTCAAGACTTATATTCACTTCAAATTTCATCTAATTTTCCAAGACTTATATTCACTTCAAGTTTCACCGATTTTCTCAAGACTTATATTCACTTCAAATTTCATCCAATTTTCAAGACTTATATTCACTTCAAATTTCATCACTTTTCTGAAGACTTATATTCACTTCAAATTTCATCGATTTTCTCAAGACTTATATTCACTTCAAATTTCATCCATTTTCCCAAGACTTATATTCACTTCAAATTTCATCTAAATTTCTCAAGACTTATTCATTCAAGTTTCAACCTCGATTTTCTAAGACTTATATTCAATTCAAATTTCACCAATTCTTTTCCTCAAGACTTATATTCACTCAAATTTCAATCGATTTTCTCAAGACTATATTCACTCTGCTCTACTCAATTTTCTCAAGACTTCATATTCACTTCAAATTTCATCTAATTTTCTCAAGACTTATATTCACTCAAATTTCACCAAATTTTCCAAGACTTATATTCACTTCAAATTTCATCCATCTTCCAAGACTTATATTCACTTCAAATTTCACCGATTTTCCAAGACTTATATTCACTTCAAATTTCATCAAATTTCAAGACTTATATTCACTTCAAATTCCTCACCATTTTCTCAAGACTTATATTCACTCAAATTTCATCTATTTTAAGACTTATATTCACTTCAAATTTCACCATATTTTCTCAAGACTTATATTCACTTCAAATTTCATCCAATTTTCAAGACTTATATTCACTCAAGTTTCACCAAATTTTCCTAAGACTTATTCACTCTTCAAATTTCATCTAATTTTCCTAAGACTTATATTCACTTCAAGTTTCACCAGATTTTCTCAAGACTTATATTCACTTCAAATTTCATCCAATTTTCTCAAGACTTATATTCACTCAAATTTACCATTTTCCTCAAGACTTATATTCACCTAAATTTCATCCACATTTCTCAAGACTATATTCATCAAGTTTCACCAAATTTTCAAGACTTATATTCACCTCAAATTTCATCTAATTTTCAAGACTTATATTCACTTCAAGTTTCACCTGCATTTTCTCGAAGACTTATATTCACTTCAAATTTCACCCAATTTTCCAAGACTTATATTCACTTCCAATTTCATCGATTTTCAAGACTTATATTCACTTAAATTTCACCATATTTTCCAAGACTTATATTCACTTCAAATTTCACCTAATTTTCTCAAGACTTATATTCACTTCAAAATTCATCTACTTTTCTCAAGACTATATTCACTTCAAATTCACCATAATTTTCCAAGACTTATATTCACTTCAAATTTCCCATCCAATTTTCAAGACTTATATTCACTTCAAGTTTCACCGACTTTCCAAGACTTATATTCACTCTTAAATTTCATCTAAACTTCTAAGACCTATATCACTTCAAATTTCACCCATTTTCCAAGACCTTATTCAATTCAAATTCTCATCCAGACTTCCTCAAGACTTATATTCACCAATCAAGCTCTCAAATTTCTATTTCCTCCAAGACCTATTCATTTAAAATTTCATCCAAATTTCCAAGACTTATATTCACTCCAATTTCATCCAATTTTCTCAAGACTTATATTCACTCAAATTTACCCATTTTCTCAAGACTTATATTCACTTCAAATTTCACCGATTTTCTCAAGACTTATATTCACTTCAAATTTCATCTAATTTTCCAAGACTATATTCACTTCAAATTTCATCTAATTTTCAAGATTTATATTCACTTCAAATTTCATCTGATTTTCAAGACTTATATTCACTTCAAATTTCACCAGATTTTCTCAAGACTTATATTCACTTCAAATTTCATCGATTTTCTCAAGACTTATATTCACTCAAATTTCACTCCATTTTCTGAAGACTTATATCCACTTCAAATTCCAAATTTTCTAAGACTTATATTCACTTAATTTCATCAGATTTCTAAAGACTTATATTCACATCAAATTTCACTGTTTCAAGACTTATATTCATTTCAAATTCCACCGATTTTCCCAAGACTTATATTCACTCAAATTTCACCCATTTTCCAAGACTTATATTCACTCCAAATTTCATCCAATTTTCCAAGACTTATATTCACCTAAATTTCATCAAACTTTCTAAGACTTATATTCACTTCAAATTTCATCACATTTTCCCAAGACTTATATTCACTTCAATTTCATCCATTTTCTCAAGACTTATATTCACTTCAAATTTCACCGCATTTTTCAAGACTTATATCACTTCAAATTTCATCTAAATTTCAAGACTTATATTCACTTCAAATTTCACCGATTTTCAAGACTTATATTCACTCTCAAATTTCACATTTTCCAAGACTTATATTCACCAAATTTCACCTTTTCAGACTTATATTCACTCAAATTTCATCTAATTTTCTAAGACTTATATTCACCTCAAATTTCATTAATTTTCCAAGACTTATATTCACTTCAAGTTTCACCAAATTTTCTCAAGACTTATATTCACTTCAAATTTCATCTAATTCTTCAAGACTTATATTCACTTCAAATTTCACCGATTTTCAAGACTTATATTCACTTCAAATTTCATCTAAATTTCAAGACTTATATTCACTCAAATTTCACCAGATTTTCAAGACTTATATTCACTTCAAATTTCATCTAGATTGACTTATATTCACTTCAAGTTTCACCCATTTTCTCAAGACTTATATTCACTTCAAATTTCATCTAAATTTCCTCAAGACTTATATTCACTTCAAGTTTCACCAAATTTTCTTCAAGACTTATATTCACTTCAAATTTCATCTAATTTTCAAGACTTATATTCACTCAAATTTCACTTAATTTTCAAGACTCTATATTCACTTCAAGATTCACCAAATTCTCTCAAGACTTATATTCACTTTCAAATTTCATCTAATTTTCTCAAGACTTATATTCACTCAGCTCACGCTATTTTCAAGACTTATATTCACTTCAAATTTCATCAAATTCTTTAAGACCTATATTCACTTCAAATTTCACCGCATTTTCTCAAGACTTATATTCATTCAAATTTCATCTAGATTTTCCCAAGACCTATATTCACTCACAAGTTTCACCGATTTTCTCAAGACTTATATTCACCCAAATTTCATCCATTTTCAAGACTTATATTCACTTCAATTTCATCTAATTTTCTCAAGACTTATATTCACTTCAATTTACTGATTTTCCTAAGACTTATATTCACTTCAATTTCACCCATTTTCTCAAGACTTATATTCACCAAATTCATCTAATTTTCCCAAGACTTATATTCACTTCAAATTTCACCAATTTTCCCAAGACTCATATTCACTCAAATTTCACTCTGATTTTCTCAAGACCTATATTCACTCTTCAATTTCACCAATTTTCCTAAGACTTATATTCACTCAAATTTCACCGATTTTCCAAGACTTATTCACTTAAATTTCATCGATTAAAGACTCTATATTCACTTCAAATTTCACCAGATTTTTCAAGACTTATATTCACTCAAATTTCCATTAAATTTCTCAAGACCCCTATAATAATCCCAAATTTCATCAAATTTCTCTTAAGACTTATATTCACTCAAATTTCACCATTTTCTCCAAGACTTATATTCACTTCAAATTTCACCGATTTTCCCAAGACTTATATTCACTTCAAATTTCATCAATTTCCTCAAGACTTATATTCACTTCAAATTTCATCTACCTTCAAGACTTATATTCACTTCAAATTCACCAAATTTTCTCAAGACTTATATTCACTCAAATTTATTCTTAATTTTCTCAAGACTTATATTCACTTCAAGTTTCATCAGATTTCCTAAGACTTATATTCACTTCAAATTTCATCTAAATTTCTCGAAGACTTATATTCACTTCAAATTTCACCGCATTTTCAAGACTTATATTCACTTCAAATTTCATCTTAGATCAAGACCTATATTCATTTCAAATTTCACCCCATTTCAAGACTTATATTCACTTCCAAATTTCATCTAAATTTCAAGACTTATATTCACTCAAATTTCACCAAATTTTCCCAAGACTTATATTCACTCAAATTCCATCTAATTTTCTAAGATTTATATTCACTCAAAAATCTTCCTAATTTTCCTAAGACTTATATTCTCCAAGTTTCACCAAATTTCTCTCAAGACTTATATTCACTCAAATTTCATCTAATTTTCCTCAAGACTTATTCACTTCAAGTTTCATCAGATTTTCCTAAGACTTATATTCACTTCAAATTTCATCTAAATTTCTAAGACTTATATTCACATCAAATTTCACCCATTTTCTCAAGACTTATATTCACTTCAAATTTCATCTCAGATCAAGACTTATATTCACTTCAATTTTCACCGATTTTCCAAGACTTATATTCACTCAAATTTCATCTCAATTTTTCAAGACTTATATTCTTCAAATTTCATCCAATTTTCCTAAGACTTATATTCACTTCAAATTTCACTCAATTTCTTCAAGACTATATTCACTTCAAATTTCACCATTTTCCAAGACTTATATTCACTTCAAATTTCATCTAATTTTCAAGACTTATATTCACTCAAATTTCATCTAATTTTCAAGACTTATATTCACTCAAATTTCACCAGATTTCTTCCAAGACTTATATTCACTCCAATTTCACCATTTTCTCAAGACTTATATTCACTCAATTTCACCGATTTTCCAAGACTTATATTCACTTCAATATTTCATCGATTTTCTTAAGACTTATATTCACATCAAATTTCACCCCATTTTCAAGACTTATATTCACTTCAAATTTCATCTAATTTTCAAGACTTATATTCACTCCAATTTCACCAGATTTTCAAGACTTATATTCAACTAAATTTCATCTAATTTTCCCAAAGATTTATATTCACTCAAGTTCTCAAATTCATATTTTCTCAAGACTTATATTCACCTCCTCATCTAATCCTCCAAGACTTATATTCACTTCAAATTTCACCTAATCTTCCCAAGACTCTATATTCACTCCAATTTCATCGTAACCTTATTCGAAGACCAATTTCATCTTTCAAAAGCTTCCCACCCACTCAAATTTCATTTAAGCTTCCAAAATCCTTCAACCAGAACATCCAAGATCTCTCTCAAGATGGATATGTCTTTGAACACCACAACATCTATCATTCATAAATACTCATAAAGCTCAACCATCTATATGTCATTCATATACATCGTCATGCATCATACTTTGATAAGACTAACAAATATTCTATCAAAGTTTCTCTTTGTTTTCCAAAAAATGTGGAAAGTCATCTCATACTGTCCAGATTAAGCCCAATCGACGGAAAACCATCTCAAAGACCACCTCAGTCCTCCCGATCATCGGTCCAGATTAAGCCCCAACCGACCTGAAATTCATCCAGACTTCCTCGGTTATCCTCCCATAACAATTCAGAATGATCCTCAATTAACTTCACAACAGAAGCCATCCATTTCTTGCCAACTACTATTCCTCAGAAAATTCACATCAAGATCATTCTCAATCCCTCTTATATCAACCGCAACTACAGAATTCCAAGACGACCAGCTTGCCCTGGATGGCATCTTCAAGCCCATCTCTGACAACTGTCAACATTTCTCCACCTCTAATGCTTCACGGTAAAAATCAATACAAACCAATAACTTCATTCAAAATGAGCACTAAGTCTAACATTCACTTCTCCTTGATGGCATCTTAAGCTCACTCCATCCTCCTTCCAGAACGACCGAAGCCTAACAGATTTTCACTCCCAAAGATTTCATCTTTCCAGATGGCATCTTAAGCCCATCCCCGCCAATTCTCCCATCGACATTCTCGAGTCTAGCGTATTTGACTCATCCCTCAAATGTATCCAAATTTTCTCCAAATGGATTGTAAGCCCATTCCCGATCATCCACCAACAATAAGAGAAATTGTGTATATTCGAGTGTTCAATCATCTTCACCTTCAAAGTCACAAAAGACAAAGGTCAATCTAACCCTTCCAAGACAAGAAGATTGAACAGGCAATGTCATACCCCAAAATTTGCCTCCATCCTCTCAAGATATTTCTATACATCCATACTCAAGGATTCCTCAAGAGTCGATCGACAAACCTCTCTAGACAATCAACCCAAACTAGGTTTGGTATTCTCAAGTCAAGATGGACTTCCAACATCTCCAATGGTCTTATGCTTCCTCATATGCTTCAAAGATTCTCCATGTCAAGTTTCAAGCCTTACAAGTCAAGATTCTCGTATAATCGCTTGATATTTAAAATTAATTGATGGACAAAAAGTCAACTGTGGTCAACATATAGTCAAACTTCATGATTTTTGGTCAACATCCTCATTTTGAAGTTACATTCATCATTTGATCAAGGTTGATCATGATTCATCAAGAAAACTCAAGATTTGCTCAAAAGTCAAACTTTCTAAATTAGGGTTTCTAGATGAAAAGTCAACTAAACTTTGATCGATCATAACTTCTTCATACTTTCTCTAAATTTTCCACCACCTTGTTTTGAAGGAAATTCAATTCTACAACTTCATGTCTCACAAGAATGTCCAAAAATGCTTCATTTGAGAGGTATGGCTCAAAACATTACAGTGTCATTTTCAAAGTCAACAAAAAGTCAACTTTTTGTTTTGAAGATATATTGAGCATGGAAACCCAATTGAGATGAGACCAAAAGGTTGGTTAGAGGACTCTTAGAGCTTTTCAAAAGTCCAAGAACACTCAAAATGTGGAAACTTGAGCAAGATACACCATTCACAAGTGGCAATTTTGAAGGAATGCACAAAGAGAGATACTCTAAAATCAAATTTTTGCAAACGGCTCGCTTTTTCTTCATCCAAACTTATTCTCATACAATTAGGAATATCCAAGCCCAATGCCATGAATTTTTATTTTATTTTCTATTTAATTTGGAATTTATTCATTTAAATACAAATTAAATTTAAAAATAAAGTATAAAATCAAAATTAATTGCAAAATTGATTTTATTCTTCCTCGAGACCCAAGCAACTCACAAAGGCCAAGAAATTTCGAAATTGGATCAATATGGCAAGATTGATTGAAAATTAATCAATTTTGAAAATTTGATTTTGTACAAAATCAAATTTGATTTGCATTGAATGTTGATTGATTCTTCCCAAAACCATTCCAAATCCATCCAAGATAAATGTATGATGCATACCTATCAAGAAAAGGAGAAAATTGGCTCAAGAACCCTATTCCAAAGCTCAAAAACTGGCAAACAAGCAAGTGGCAATCATACTTCCATTGCTTTCAATCGATTTCGAGGTGTCCAACACATTCCTTGATACCCTCGATTCTATCCGACCTTTACTTTGATCAAAATCATCCGAATCGTGGAAATCCAAATGGTTTGTTCTTGAAAATCCAAAATCGTATTTTAATTTTCATGCATTTAACATGTTTTGTGTTTGTTTTTGTGATTAGTGAGATTGCAAGCTTTCCGGGTACTTTAATTGCATTTTCATGGCCGGAACTCGAGATGCCATAGTTAGGTTCTGAAAACGATTTAGGGTTTCAAACGAAAAATTGGACCACGGATCTATACCAATGCATTCTAATGATCTCGTGAATCTAACCATGCCTTTAGAAATTATTTATATTATGTGTGCTTGATTTCCATTTGCTGTGGTCCTAGTCGAACAAATGACCGACGCTAGCTTTAAAAATTCAAATCGGGATTTATGGTTTCGCCGGACGAGGAGACCAGAGACGACACTTGTCTTCTTTTACACTGATCCTGATTTCAAACACATGCACACATGGCGTAGTGGTAAAGCTCGCCTGCTCCCTGATGCCCAGTGGTCATGAGTCGATCCCCGCCAGACCTTTCATTCTTTTTTCCAAACTTGCATTATTTTCTATACTTTTCATAATATTTAATATTTTGCATTATTTTTAATTCTTTTCATAATTTTTATTCTCGCATTAAAAATCATCAAAATTATTTTTCTTTTACATTATTTTCTAAAATCTTTATTTAATTTATAAAATTAAAAATATAATTTTGCATGCATATTTATTTTTATTCATAATTTTGCATTTTAATTACTTTTAATTCATTTTAAATTATTAAATTGCATTCAAAAATCCCAAAATTTATTTTAGCATATTTATGTTATTTCCAAAGATGTCATATTTTTTCTCATTCAAAATTTGCATTTTTCTAACATTTTTCTCTTGTTCGATTCATCTTGTATTTTCCGATTTCTCATTCTTTACAGTTGATCCGATCGCATTTATCTCTTCTTTATCATTTTATTTTTCCAATAATGTAAATCTGTTATGGGATGTAATAGTTTAAATTAGGTTTTATTTTCCGTAGTTTAAATTATGTATCTCGCCTAAAGCCATGTAATAGCAGAGACATTTACCTTCCGCACTTTACATTCCGTGATTTAATTTCCGCACCCTATAAATTGCTAGTAACTAGGTGTATGGCAAGATAATAATTACATAGCTCACACTAATTTTCAAGATAAATATCCGAATCAACACACTCTTTCACACATGCACCCCTTAGGTATTTCTCGCTGCCTTACGAATTCAAATGGTCAAGTCCTCGAACAGAGGTATTCTAGCACCGCTGCTTTCAAAACAAATCATCATAGTCCCTTCGATACAAAGATCATAAGACCCACGATGTCGCCTCCGAATACATGATCTTGACCTCGATTGTCGCCACGAAAAATGATGATAGTCCTTCGAATGTGCTAGGATACTTCCTACAAGTTGCTTTCTATGACCATCCGATGTCCCTTCACATCCAAAAATAGAGTTACCTACCAACTAATGGTATGGATAGCGCTATTCTAAAGGAACGAAACAACACGAAACGCCAATTTGAGTAGTAATAAGACTTTTAGCTTGCTCTATCAAAATGCTTTTCACACCTCACACTTTTGTCAAAGTTCAAACTCTTTTCAAAACGAAACATTTCCTAACACTTTGTATACATTCCTACATGAATCATTACAAAGTCAAAGCGAAATGCCTTTTCAAAACATTTTTTGTCAAACACATGTAAAGCACAATTTTTAAGTGATCTAGAGTAACTAAGAGCCGAGATAATACGGATGGAAAGGGTGCTAATACCTTCCTTTCATAACCATTCTCCTGCTCGTAATCTAACGAAGGTCTTTTTCTCGTACTTTTACCTTCCTTAATTGGATAAAAAAAAGTCGGTGGCGACTTTGCTATCCGCATATTTGCGATACAAAACTAAAAGTCAGCTCACCGTATCACGTAATCGTGACTCACGGGAGACACCCTAAAGAGAGAATTGCCTTAAGGATTTCTAAATCACCTTTATTGCTTTCGCTTGACTTGCTTGCTTTATCTTTAAGGGTTGCTTGGTATTATATTTGTTGGGGATCCTACACCCGATCCGTGTTTCCTTTAGGTAAGTAGCAATAATCGTCGCGACTTAGACGATATCAAAACGGTCAACATGATGGCTACTAGTTGACACTTTGGATGTCCCGATACTCTTCATTTCCAAGTCGAGGATAGTATTTGGCTTCGTGGTGTCATCAAGCGCTAACTAAACTTTTAGAACCTTAATTGACCCATCTTGGCCATTAAGGCAAGGAGATGGCCGCTGTAGACCGAGGTTGGTTGATACTCGATACGCCATCGAGATCGACTTTGGGATATTTTCTCGACCACTTGGTAGTCGATTGAAATAAACGCCACGAGAAAGATCAATGATGTGAGATTCCTAGAACCCTACATTATTATAGGACAGATGAACCAACTCAAACTTTTGTGGGTAATCACCTATACCTCTTGCAAGCCTTAAACCTAGGCTCATTGTGTGAATTGTTTGTGTGCTAAACATGACATCATGACATCATTTGCATTGCATATCATTTCTAACTATTTCAAGGACCTAGGGATTTATCTTTGCTCTGCTTTGTGTGATTATGGCTTCTAGAAAGACTATCCTAATCAACTTCACGGTATACCTTCTCACCAAAGAATTGGTTTCAAATTTCGATCATGCTCCACCATCAAAAGACATGGTTATCTACTTGATTTGGTTATCTCCTATTTTGAAGAAGATATGATGCATGTCCTATTCTTCGATCCAAGCATCATTGCTTTACATTCCAGATTATCGCTAGTTCCTACCTGGAAGAGTTCTCTAAGCTACTGGGGTACCTATTCTTGATCAAATGCCATTCACCTTTAGAAAAGGTTCCTAATATCTAAGACATCGATCCGCTTTACATCTTAAGTGCTCGATATCAGCCAATCGGGAAACCGAAGTGGAGTTAGGGTTTACTTTCCAAGTTCCTAATTAAGAAAGCCCGAGAATTCCTCAAAGTTATGAGTTTCATGCATTCAAGACATTTTGGCCTTGCTAATCTATGGTTTGGTTCTATTCCCTAACTCGATCAATTCATAGATGTCAACGCCATCAAGTTGTTTCTATCCGTAATCTTGCCTACTTTACTTGGAGATATTCTACATTCTCTCCACACTGCATTACTAAGAGACAAGGAACTCCATGTGTAGGTCCTGCTACTTTCTGTGTGGTTTATTTTGCACCTTCCTCCATCGCTTTGAAGAACGAACAAAGGATGAAGTGGTCTCAAAGGCTAATGTCACTCTCTCATTCGATATCCGTTGGAGTCTTTTCTCTCAAAAGGACTTCACCTTCATCGAGCACAGGAGAATTCCTAATGTACCACTACTTGGTATGGGAGGTATCACTTACAACCCTTCTCTAGCTCTACGCCGCTTGGTTTTGCTCAAGAGATGGTCCTCATGATATGCTTCTCCAAGATATTGTGTTCGACAATCATGATCTCCGTAATTACCGAAGGTTCATACACGCTGGGCATGGTAAAGAAGATCGATACCAAGACTTGGGGCACCGTAACTCCATTCCTTGGGAACCTTACCTCAAATGGGTGCGAGCTCGAGCTCAAAACCTCATGATGCCATTCCACTGCTCTACCAAAGAATTATGGAACCTGCTATAGGTGACAGTCCTATACCGCTCTCCATCCCGACATGCCTACCGATTTTGAAGACTTGAAGAGATCTTGATTCACTAAAGAAGAGAGGGATACCTTGAAGCTCAGTTATGCAAGTGAGAAGAAAGTGCTAGAGTCGACCAAGCTACTTCACGAGGAGCGAAACATCAACGCCTACCTCGCACCAAGAGGAAGCCCATGGAGACTTAGAGCTTTAGGATTTATATGTTTTCTTTTATTGTTTTCAACTATTAAAAGAAAGAATAAAAGAGTACTAATAAATGTTTGTTCATTGCTTGTTTAACAAATTTAAATCTCTAAGGTCCTTGAAAACATTGCATTGCATTCGCATAAACATTGCATATCATAGCATAACATTGCATCACATGTACATCAAGATTGGTTTTCTCATTTGCTCGCTATTTATTTTAGCGTAAATGGCTCTCGAAAATGCCAAAGATCTTCAAGCTCGTAATGCCCGCTTTAGCAGATGTTACCAGCTTGGTCCAAGGCCAAGAAGATCCAAGCTCATCAACAGTAGAAGAAGGTTGTTGGTCTTCTCAACATGGGCACGCTACAAAGGTGGTCCTAGAGTGGTTAGTCGAATGAGCTCTCAAGGAAGTGTCAAGAAGGAAGATGAGCAAAGTAACAAAGGTGGTGGTGAAAGGCCATCCCGAACTTGAGAAGAACTATGATGGTGGCCAATACTCTGATGAAGATGACAAGTACAAACAACTTGAAGACCGTCTGAATGCTGTGGAAAATCAAGATGTCCGGTGAATTTTGATGATCCGAGTCTCGTCCCTCGTGTCATGATTCCTCCCAAGTTCAAAGTTCCAACTTTGCTAAGTATGACGCATGTCTTGCCCTAAGTCGCATTTGAAGTCTTATGTCCGTAAGATCAATCCCACCGATGATGTAAAGTCAGGATGCACTATTTTCAAGAGAGTTTGTCCTAACCCGCTTGGAATGGTACTATCACCAGAGAATGACCGATCCGTACTTGGAGTGACTTATCCGATGCTTTCTACGCATGTATGAGTACAATGTCGAATTGACACCCACTGCATGCAACTACAAAGTATGTCTATGGGTCGTGATGAGAAGTTCAAGGAGTATGCTTAGAAATGGAGAGATTTAGCAGCAGAGTTCAACCACCCTTGTCCAATAGGGAGTTGGTTGATATGTTCACGGAACACCGACAGCCCATTCTTCAATCATCCGATTGAAACTCTTCACCGAATTCACCGAAATGATACTTACAAAGAGCGATTGAAGCCGGTATCAAGAGTGGAAGATTCAGATAGACATCTTCAAACGCAAGAGATCTTTGGTGGTAAGAAAGAAGCCAATGCCGGTATGGTCGAAAAGCCGAGCCAAGACCGACCGTGCTCAACTGGGGAAATTAGATCTCCAATCCTACATCAAGACAACCTCGCAGACAACGCCAGAACGTAACGCAACTAAGACAAGCATTAAAGATCAACATGCCTTTGTCGCAAGCCTTGCAACACATGTTGAAAGCAGAGTGACCTGAGGGATCCTCCTCGAATGTCAACACCTCCCTCCGAAATACAATCCTAATGCTAAGTGTGCTTACCATTCCAATAGCCGTGACATAGTAATCGATGATTGTTGGGCTCAAGAACAAGATTCAAGATATGATCAAGCTAAGCAGATTGAGTTGATCCTCCCGCTGAGACCAATGTGATCAACGCCTATGCCTAACCATGACAAGAGTTCCAATGTGTTGGTGATGATACTTATGTTTTCAACATAGATGACTTGACCATTCCTCCGATGACTGTTAAGAAGAATTTGTTAAGTTTGTCAACCTGTGATGCCCGTAGAATTGTCATTGGTGCCCATCCGCACCGATGGTCGTGCTTGGTCGAGAAGACGTGTTCAAGGCATGATGGACAACCGTGAGATACTATTCTCGAAACCACCTGCAAGTGTGAAGAAATGTCTAAGTTGAAGATCGACAATGCAAATGAAACCGTACCATCCGTGGGATACCTTGGGGCAGCCAAGTGGAAAGTATGATTACATGGTACACTGCTCCCGAAAGCTACAAGATTCCTATTGAAGATGTTAAGGACCGGATGGGGTGACGATTTCGTAAGACTATGCCGATGTTAACACAATAAGGATTTCCTCTCGATCCTATGCCTAGAGTGGCACCTCTCATCATCACTTCTCCAAGGCCACCATATTCCTCCGACAAGGCTATCCTCGAATTATGGAGTCGATGTTTACTATCATGGCCAAGCAAGACCCTCCGACCTTTGAAGATCTTACAGCTGAAACTACCATTCCCGACATCGACAACATCACCGATCAAGTAAGGTGACCAAACCGAAGGGTTTTCTCTCCGTAAATCTCTCTCCAAAAAGACGACTCCAACTCGATTCCAACTATTCCATCTGCCTCCCGAGAACCGGGACTCATCCCTTTCCACCAAGTACCAAGGAAGTTATCAAGACACTCCAAACAAGAAATGGAGGAAATTCAAGATTATCAAGAAGAGTGACTACAATGTTGTGGAACAATGGGACAAACTCCGTCCAAATTTCCATGCTTGCCTACTCTCAGGTTCGAGGCTCATGCTAATGCCTTGTGAAGTTTCAAGAATGCTCACGCACTCAAGACACCACCGACCAGTTTGAAGTTTGTATTGCTAGCCCGGCCGCCAACAACGGCCTAGGTTTCTCCGATGTTGATTTGACTCTTCCGGAAGAACACAAAGGCCTTGCACATCTCTCGAGAAGGCGCTACATTGTCTCATGTTTTGCTGACACCGGCTCGCTCGAATATCTTATCAAGATCGCTTTGATCGACTTGATGTCAAGGTTGGTTCGAGACCCGACATTATTGTGAGAGCTTTTGATGGTTAAGCGCAATGATTGGAGAACTCATCTAAAGCTCGGTTCCCGCACTTTTGAATCCACATTCTTTGTCATGGACATTCGTCCACTTACTCTGCCTACTTGGACGCCCTTGATATACATGGGCCGTTACCTCTACCTTACATCGGTCAATTACCCGAAAAGGGAAGGTTGTCACAGATGTGGTGAAGAAGAGTATATGGTCACCATCTACAATCATTCCGATACCTCGAGTGGAGGGTGAATTCTTCGAGACTCCCTCGCAAGCTTTTGAAACAATGCCCGAGTCATGCCGCTGACTCTCCGCCGCCTCCCGAGGTTGTTAAGACTCCGCCTAGGATGTCCTCATGAAGGATGCTCAAGCCGCTGAAGAAGGTAGACTATTTGGGGTCAGCTCCCGATCTTCCTTTCAAACCGACAAGACCGTTTAGGCTTCACTATCAAAGGTCGAAGATGATACGCCGCGAACGTGTCGGCCAACTTCCTTTCCGCATCAGCCGTAGTGGAATCCATGCTATAGACGACGACAACGACTTCGACATCAGAAGTGGATCTTCCTAACCTGTGATAAAGGGCTCAAGAATTGAAGATCAAGACGCCATACCAATCTCCTTTAGTCGAGTAATTGCTTTTGTTTTGTTTTGCTTTTCGTATTTCTTTATGTTTTGAACAATAAACTTTGAAAGCCTAATGCCTTGCCCGGAATCATGGCTCGCTTGCGAGGGTTATTATCTCGTTGTTTCGCTTTCATTCAATAAATTTTGGACTTTTGCATTCAATTGTTTTCTTTCTTTACTTTATCACCCCTTCAAAAAGCTATGTGTTTCTTACACACACCCACGTGATACATCGCAGTAATCACTCCGAATCTCGTTAATAACAAAATGCATGCTATAAATATGACTTCGATAATCCGATCTACCAAGTCAAGACGAAGTGAGGAAGATTGTGAAGTGCTGGAGAACTTGCCGACCGCTACGGCAAGAAGATCGAGTTATACAACCACACGAAGAGCAAGTCGAGGTTGTGAATTGGGTACTAGCGAAGATGTAAAAGAGATCAAGATGAGCGGATCTTGAGAAAAGTGTTAAAGAAAGGTTGGTCTATGCTACGAGACTATATTGAGGTTTTGCTTGGTCACGAAGACATGCCGGTTTAGACATTGATATTGTGGTACATCGATTGCCGATAAAAGAAGGTTTTCCTCTGAAATGTATGTTCGATGCGTCCCGAGATGTCGAGAAAATCAAACTCAAGTTATGAAACAATCAACGGCTTCTTAGTCATACTCTATCCAAGTTGGTTGCTAATGTGGTGCCCGCATCTAATAAGGATGGCAAGGTACGAATGTGTGGATTACGTAGATCCGAACAAAGCGAGTCCGAAGACGATTTCCCACTTCCTCATATTGATGTTCGTTGACAACACCGCCAAGATAAAGTTTTCTCCTTCATGGATGGTTTCTCCTACATAATCAAATCAAAATGGCCTCAAGACATGGAGAAGACTACTGTATAATAATGGGGCACTCTCGCTACAAGGTTATGCCGTCGGATCAAGAACGCGGGTGCCACTTATCGCTATGGTGACATTATTTCATGACATGATTCATCACGAGATGAGGTCTACGTCGACGACATGATAGCTCGATCGCGCATCAAGAAGAACATCTTGATCATTTGCGTAAACCTTGATGATTGAAGAAGCAGTTGAGACTCAATCCTAGCAAGTGCACTTTGGAGTCGATCCGAAAACTCTTAGGATTTGTCGCGGAAAAGGTATTGAAGTTGATCCCGCCAAGGTTAAAGCTATTCAAGAGATGCCACCCCGCATCGAGAAGGAAGTCGAGGTTTCGGCCGATTGAATTACATTGCCGATTCATTGCACACCTAATCGCTACTTGTGAGCCAATCTTTAACTTATCAAGAAAGATCAAGTAGTAGAATGGAATGACGATTGCCGATCGCTTTTGACAAAATCAACGAGTACCTAAAAATCCTCCCATCCCGATGTCACCAGGAAGACCTCTTATCATGTACTGACAAGATTAGAGAATTCAATGGGGTGTGTTGGGCAACATGACGAGTCCGGGTCGAAAAGAGCATGCAATATACTACCTTAGCAAAAGTTTACCGATCGTGAAACAAGATACTCACCTGAGAAAACTTGCAAATGCTGTCGCCGACTAAGACAAGATATGTTGACCATACTACCTTGTTGATTTCCAAGATGGATCCGATAAAATACATCTTTGAGAAACCAGCCTCTCAGAAGAATAGCAAGATGGCAAATGATCTTGACCGAATACGACATCCAAAGACACTTTCAAAAAGCAATCAAAGGAAGTGTAGTAGCGATCATTTGGCTCATCAAGTAGATGACTATCACCTATGCGCTCGAATTTCCGCATTTAAGATGTTTTACTAGTTACAGATCATAAGAACCGGGCCTGCATTTAAGGACCCGAACAAGGATCCCGATGGACTATGGTTTTGATGGAGCCTCAAACGCACTTGGCAATGGCATTGGCGCCATCATTACATCCCCACAAAGTGACATACGCCTTTCACCGCCAGATTATGTTTTAGTTGCACTAACAACATGGCCGAATATGCATCATGGGTATCAAAGTCGCTATTGATTTAAGAATCAAGTTCTTGCAAGTATATGGAGACTCACTTTAGTGATCACCGATTATGGCGGATACTAAGCATCCAAATCTTATTCTCTATCGAGAGCATGTTCGAGTTTGATTCCTACTTCAAGAGATTACTTTCAATCATATTCCACGAGAAGAGAATCAACAAGGACGCATGGCTACTATGTCGCCTATGTTTAAAGTCGATGGGACAACGAGGCACCCCATCATCATTGAGAAGTTTGACGAACCAAAGATATTGTTGAGCTTGATACATAAGAGAAACCTTGGTACTACGATGTGAAGAGGTATCTCGAGACTCGTGAATATCCCTAGGGCATCCGTTAATGATAAGAAGTTCATGAGAAGATTTGCATCCAAATTCTTCCTCAAAGAACGGATCTTATACAAGCGCAACCACGACTTGTGCTTACTACCGTAGATCGAAAACAAAGAATACGATCATGGAAGAGTTACACGGCGATTTGGTACTCACCCGGACACACCATGGCTAAGAAGATTTTGAGAACAAAGTTACTATTGGTCCATCATGGAAGTCGATTATCACCGCGCCCGATCTTGTCACAAATGCCGATATATGCCGACAAAGTACACATACCTCCAAGACTCGAACGCTTTAACTTTCCTTGGCCTTTGCAATGTGGGCATCGACATGATCGGAGAAATCAAGCCCAGCCTTCCAATGGACATCGCTTCATCCTTGTGGCAATTGACTATTTCACCAAGTGGGGTATGACTGCTCGATCTCATACTAAGAATGTCAGGCTCGATTCATCAAACATAATCTTATCTATCGATATGGCACTCCGAAAGGATCATCACGATAATGGCTCCAATCTCAACAATAAGATGATCACCGAACTCGCACGCAGCTCAAGATCAAGCATCACAACTCTTCTCCTTATCGGCCTAAGATGAATGGCGCGGAAGCCGCCAACAAGAACATTAAGAAGATTATAGAAGATGACAAAGGACTTACAAAGATTGGCATGAGATGTTACCATTTGCTTCATGGTTATCGCACAACGAACATCAACAGGGCAACCCCTTCTCTCTTGTATAGAAGGGCCCCACCCATCGAGGTTCGATACCTCAACCGAGTCCTCCGTGACGCAGAGTAAGGCGAAGATGATCGTTCGTATACGGCTTGACCGATTAATTTGATTGATGAGAAACGACTCGCATCCATTTGCCATGGATGATTTATCGTAAACGAATTATCGAGCATTTAACAAGAAGGTCAAGCACCGAGTCTACCAAGTCGGTGATCTAGTAGTCAAGAGCATCATCCTTCCACAAGGTGATCCTGTGGGCAAATGGACTCCCACCCATGAGGGACCATTTGTAGTCAAAACAATGTTTTCCCGGAGCTATGATATTTAGCACCATGGATGGTGAAGACTTCCACACCTTGTGAACGCAGACATAGTCAAAAAATACTACGATGAAGAGACCCGCTAGGTCGATTTAACCTAGGCAAAAATAAGGGCATCCGAACCAAAAGGGTTCGGCAAAAGTTAAGGATATATACAAAATATGTACACCCGCAAGTCGAAAACCTAAAAGGCGGCTTGGGCAAAAAGGGTATCCCTAGACCTAAAACCCGAAAGGGCGGTCTAGGCAAAAGTTAGGATTTAAGCGCACGACTATGTCTCTTCCGATCACCGCTTCTAGACTACTATCAAGATTCAAGATTCAAATGGCGAAGATCACCTACTCACTTTCTACGATGCAAGGAGATGAGATAGTCGAAATATATGAGTACTAGCATAGTTGGAACTTAACGAGATTGTTTTCGATAGCTTTTACCTTTCTTGTGTACAAACTACTTGGCCATACGCCACCTTTCAAATAAACGCAAGTTTCTCTTTACAATTTTTGTTGTTGTCGCTTGTAATAAGTCCAACGCTTGTTTTGAATGACTATACGATTTGACAATAAGAATCTAATCACAAACATAGCGGGCATACAAAAGTAGTTACTAGTGCTCTAGGAATCGAGATGACGAAGGTCACCAAAACATTCCCCATAGAACATAATCCCCAGAGGTGTCACTCACTAAACCTCCCCACGGAGTATATGTTAATCCACGAGCAAGGATTCCACTCAACCGAGAAATGTTACATCCTCCAGCAAGAACACTTCATCCCCGGCTAAGATGTTTATCCCGGATGTCTCGCAACAATTCCCCTTTCTCCAAAGCAAGTATCCACTCGAGACTTGGTCGATAGTACACCGGAGAAAATCTACATCTCCTATTCCTCGGTCAGAGATTCCAACGGACCCCAACCCGGTCTCCCAGCAACCATCAAATGCTCTCCAGTGAGATCCGCACTCAAGATCCCCAGAGAGCGCCCCTAATTCTTCCCAACAGATCTACATGCAAGATCCCCAACAAATTGCCTCCACTCTCCCCAAATAGGTCTATGTATGAGATCTCCAACAACGAGTTTCTCAATCTCTACTTTCCTCAAACAACATCTAGGCCCAAGACTTGGTCGATAGTGCATTGAGGAATCCAGATATCTTTCTTCCCAAAAGCGGGTTCTCACCTACCCAAATCCCCAAGCGTAAGTCGAATCCTCAAATGTAACATCCGATCTTCTTCAAGATGGATATGTTTTGAAATACCACAACATCTATCATTCATACATTACTCATAAAGTCATAATTCATGCATATGTCATTCATATACATTGTCATGCATCATACTTTGCATAAGACTAACAAATATTCTATCAAAGTTTCTCTTGTTTTTCCAAAACAGTGAAAGTCACTCCGACACCGGTCCAGATTAAGCCCGAATCGACGGAAAACTATCCGAAGACCACCGGTTGTCCTCCGACGATCGGGTCCAGATTAAGCCCCGAACCGACGGAAAGCTATCTCGAAGACCGCCTCGGTTATCCTCCGATAATGCAATGGATCAACACCGATGCACAACAGGAAGCTATCCACATTTTTGCCAACTACTATTCCCTCGAGTAATCAAGACGAAGATCTATTCGAATCCTTCTTATTATCAACCGAACTACAGTAGTTCAAGCAACGACTCAGCTTGCCTTGATGGCATCTTAAGCCCATCTCCGACAACTTGTCAACATTTCTCCACTTTCGTATCTGCATATTTGGTTAAAAATCAATACAAACCAATAACTTCATTCAAAATGAGCACGAAGTCTAACATACGACTCCTCCTGATGGCATCTTAAGCCCATCTCCATGCTCCTTCCAGAACGATCAGAGCCTAGCACGGCTCACTCCCCAAAGATCGATCTTTCCAGATGGCATCTTAAGCCCATCCCCGCAATTCTCCTATCGACATTCTCGAGTCTAGCGTACGACTCATCCCCCTGCGAAGTATCCAGCTTCTCCAAATGGCATTTGTAAGCCCATTCCCGCATCATCCACCAACAGCGAGTGCAAATTTTCAGGTGTATTCGAGTGTTCAATCATCTTCTACCTTCAGGTCACAAAGACAAGCGTGTCAATCTAACCTTCCAAAGACAAGAAGATTGAACAGGTCACTGTCATACCCCAAAATTTTCCCTCCATCCTCTCAAGATATTTCATACATCCATACTCAAGGATTCCTCAAGAGTCGATCGACAAACTCTCCTAGACAATCAACCCAAACTAGGGTTTGGCAATTCTCAAGTCAAGATGGACTTCCAACATCTCCAATGGTCTTTATGCTTCCTCATATGCTTTAAAGATTCTCCATGCCAAGTTTCAAGCCTTACAAGTCAAGATTGCTCAGACAATTGCTCAGATGGCTGAAAATTAGTTGAATTGGACAAAAGTCAACGTGGTCAACATACACCAAACTTCATGATTTTGGTCAACATCCTCATTTTGAAGTCACATTCATCATTTGATCAAGGGTTGATCATGATTCATCAAGAAAACTCAAGATTTGCTCAAAAGTCAAACTTTCTAAATTAGGGTTTCTAGATGAAAAGTCAACTAAACTTTGACTGATCATAACTTCTTCATACTTTCTCAGAAATTTTTCCACCACCTCTTGTTTTGAAGGAAATTCAATTTCTACAACTTCATGTCTCACAAGAATGTCCAAAAATGCTTCATTTGAGAGGTATGGCTCAAAACACAGTGTCATTTTCAAAGTCAACAAAAGTCAACTTTTGTTTTGAAGATATATTGAGCATGGAAACTCCAATTGAGATGAGACCAAAAGGTTGGTTAGAGGACTCTTAGAGCTTTTCAAAAGTCCAAGAACACTCAAAATGTGGAAACTTGAGCAAGATACACCATTCACAAGTTGGGCAATTTTGAAGGAATGCACAAAGAGAGATACTTAAAAATCAAATTTTTGCAAATGGGCTTGCTTTTTCTTCATCCAAACTTATTCCTCATACAATTAGGAATATCCAAGCCCAATGCCACGAATTTTTATTTTATTTTTCTATTTAATTTGGAATTTATTCATTTAAATACAAATTAAATTTAAAATAAAGTATAAAATCAAAATTAATTGCAAATTGATTTTTATTCCTTCCTTGAGACCCAAGCAACTCACAAAGGCCAGCAAATTTCGAAATTGGATCAATATGGCAAGATTGGATTGAAAATTAATCAATTTTGAAAATTTGATTTTGTACAAAATCAAATTTGATTTGCATTGAATGTTGATTGATTCTCTCCCAAAACCATTCCAAATCCATCCAGTATAAATGTATGATGCATACCTATCAAGAAAAAGGAGAAAATTGGCTCAAGAACCCTATTCCAAAGCTCAAAAACCGTGGCAAACAAGCAAGTGGCAATCATACTTCCAAATTGCCAATCGATTTTGAGGTGTCCAACACATTCCTTGATACCTCTTGAGTCGATCCACCTTTACTTTGATCAAAATCATCCGTAATCGTGAAATCCAAATCGGTTTGTTCTTGAAAATCCAAAATCGTATTTTAATTTTCATGCATCTTTAACATGTTTTGTGTTTGTTTTGTGATTAGTAGGAAGATTGCAAGCTTTCTGGGTACTTTAATTGCATTTTCATGGCCGGAAACTCGAGATGCCATAGTTAGGGTTCCTGAGCACGATTTAGGGTTTCCCTTAAACGGAAAAATTGGATCATGAGACCTATACCAATGCATTCGAATGATCTCGTGAATCGAACCATGCCTTTAGAAATTATTTATATTATGTGTGCTTGATTTTCCAATTTGCTGTGGTCTCAGAAGGCCGAACAATGACCGACGCTAGCTTTAAAAATTCAAATCGGGACGATGAAGCTCGACGAGGAGACCTGTGAGATGACACTTGTCTTTCTTTTACTCGATCCGATTTCAAACACACTTGCACACATGGCGTAGTGGTAAAGGCGCTTCCTGTTCCTAGATGCTTCAAAGGGTCATGAGTTCGATCCCTGCCAGGACCGGTTTTCATTCTTTTTTCCAAACTTGCATTATTTTCTATACTTTCATATTATTTTAATATTTTGCATTATTTTTAATTCTTTTCATAATTTTTATTCTGCATTAAAAAATCATCAAAAATTATTTTTCTTTTTACATTATTTTCTGAAAATCTTTATTTAATTTATAAAATTAAAAAATATAATTTTGCATGCAAATTTATTTTTATTCATAATTTTGCATTTTAATTACTTTTAATTCATTTTAAATTATTAAATTGCATTCAAAAAATCCCAAAAATTTATTTTAGCATATTTATGTTATTTCCAGCATGTCATATTTTTCTCATTCAAAAATTTGCATTTTTCAAACATTTTTTCTCTTGTTCGATTCATCTTGTATTTTCCGATTTCTCATTCTTTTACAGTTTGATCCGATTCAGACGATTCTTCTTTTATCATTTTATTTTTTCCAATAATGTAACTGTTTATGGGATGTAATAGTTTAAATTAGGTTTTTATTTTCCGCAAGTTTAAATTATGTATCTGCCCCAAAGCCATGTAATAGCGTAGGACATTTACCTTTCCGCACTTTACATTCCGCATTTTAATTTCCGCACCCTATAAATTGCTAGTAACTAGGTGTGTATGGAAAGATAATAATTGGACATAGCTCACACTAGTTTTCAAGATAAAATACCCGAATCAACACACTCTCTTTCACACATGCACCCCTTAGGGTAATTCTCTCTCGTTGCCTTACGAATTCAAAATGGTCAAGTCCCTCGAACATAGAGGTATCCTAGCACCGTTGCCTTCAAAACAAATCATCATAGTCCCTTCGATACAAAGATCATAAGACCCACGATGTCGCCTCCGAATACATGATCTTGACCCTCGATTGTCGCCTACGAAAAATGATGATAAGTCCCTTCGAATGTGCTAGGATACTTCCTACAAGTTGCTTTCTATGACCATCTGATGTCCCGCTCACATCCAAAAAATAGAGTTACCTACCAACTAATGGCATGGATAGCGCTATTCTAAAGGAACGTAAAACAATACGAAAACGGCCAATTCTGAGTAGGTAATAAGACTTTTAGTTGCTTGCTCTATCAAAATGCTTTTCACACCTCACACTTTTGTCAAAGTTCAAACTCTTTTCAAAACGAAACATTTCCGAACACTTTGTATACATTCCTACATGAATCATTACAAAGTCAAAGCGAAATGCCTTTTCAAAACACTTTTGTCAAACACACAGAAAGCACAATTTTTAAGTGATCTAGAGCAACTAAGAGCCCGTAGATAACTACGGATGGAAAGGGGTGCTAATACCTTCCCTTTTCATAACCATTCTCCCGTACTCAGAATCTAACGAAGGTCTTTTTCTGTACTTTTACCTTCCCTTAATTGGATAAAAATAAAATTCGGTGGCGACTCTTGCTATCCGCACATTTGCGATACAAAAACTAAAAAGTCAGTTCACCGTATCACACGAGGACATTATAGTTTTAGTTGATAAACCTGCAAAACAGATAGCCGAAGCTAATGCATGGGTATGATATGCATGATATGATGATTTTTATTTTTTTCTAATGCAAATGATGCATGATTTCCTGACTGTTGAGAGAAGGAAGATATCATTGGGGAATCCAATTGAACGATCTTGTTGTCATAAGAGTTCACTGGGGATGATCGATCGATTCTCTGGGGAAGAGACTTCATTGGAGAATTAACACTATTGTCGATTGTCTTTCACACAAGCATTCTCCTGGCACTGGGGAGAAAAGCTAGATTGTCATCTGAGAAAAGTCTTCTGCTTGTAATGGGGTACTTTAAAATAAGCTCTATAAAGAAGGTCCATTGATACAAGAGTTCGCTTGGGGAAACCCAATCACTCTGGAACAGATTCGATTCAAGAATCATCATCGTTGTAGACCAATTATGGTCGAGCCCTCAAACTTGTGATCGGAAGAACTAAATTTGTCATTCAAAATAGTCTTCAAATTATGATTCTGCTGAGAACAATCAATAACCGATCATGGAATAACCCGAGTCCTGGCTGAGGTTTATGAATGAATGTGCTATGTAGTATATGATATGAATGCATGAATGAATGCATGAATATACCGTTAATGCATCGGCTATCAAATCAATCCTCGACACCGTTAGTCCGGAGGATAAAAGAACACGCACAACAAGATGATTGACCAAGCTCCAAATGTTGAATTGTCACGAAGGTCGCAATGCTAATTTTGCGTAAAGAAGAATAGCAAACTTCGAGTTGATTAGATAAAGATGAGAGGCGTTCTATGCGTGGAATGCGCTGCATTAGATTTTGCACTTAAGAGATATATCGACCTCAGAATCTCAATATGCCCCGGTCTGGTAGACCTTCTAAAAATCTTTCCCGAAAAGGAGTTCCCCGACATCATGTATTCTGACGCAATACTTTACTGATCATCAGTATTTCAAAGGAACTGGATATTCTGACATGGGAATATCATGCCTCGATAGGAGTTTCGGAGGTATTTCCGCATCTCAAAATAACCTCCTTAGATTTATTGAACTTCAAAGTGACGGACTTTGCATAAATGGCCGACTTGCTCCAGGGTGAACATTGGAGAGACTCCAACGTCTCGAAGTAGTTGCTTCAGATGAATCTTTTCAGCAAGCTTGCTTTAGAATGAGTCTTGGAAAGACTTCTACGTCTCAATTTGTTTCCTCATATTGATCGTGATCGAATAAGGAGCTATGCGAGCATTGGGAAGACCTGCCCCAGGACGAGCTTTAGAGAGACTCCTACGTCTCGAAGTAATTGCTTCAGGCTGATTGATTCTTGAACGAACACTTGCTCCAATTAAGAGAACTTCACCATTATGAAGTAACTGCTTCAGATCAATCAACAAGTGAGCGACTAACTTGGTGGAACAAGAGCTTTTGAAGGCTTCCATGCGTCGAAGTAATTATCTCAGATTGATTGGAACCGAACGATTAGTTTGAAATGTCCCAATGTAAAATTTAGAGAGACTCCCATGTCTCGAGGTGATTGCTCCAAGTTGATCAAACATGGAACCAGCTGTCCCTGTGCTAAATGCTCTTTTGAGAAGGACTAACTCAATTGATGATTGCTCTTTAAGGATTTGCCTCGATTGGCGTAAATTGAGGAGTCAATTTCGATTTGATTGCCCCAAATTAATGTAATCTTGAGAAGACAACTTGTGACATGCTCAAAGGAGTCCTTAGACGCCCGCCTTGCTACAAATAACTGCTAACTCAGCAGAATAGTCAAGTTTCTCTTCTTTGGACAAAGTTAAACTCTTCACTGATGTTCAATATGAGAACTCCTTCAATGTCAAACAATTGTTTTACATGTAGAAGAATGTTTATTGTGATAAATAATGCAACATTTATGCGTCTTGAAGTTTTGTATGAAAAACATTATGATTTTTTTTTTTTGTGAGTGAAACACTTTTTGGAGTGCAACACTGAAAATTTTCTTTTTGAAAGATAAGACGAGCACATGATACCAACACAGATACTTAGCACACACTGTAGGAGTCAGGTAAACGCGATCTCTTCATCGTATGCTTTTGAATTAACCCATGCTTCAATTAGGACTTTTGAGGGTTGTAACGTGGTCTGGTTCACGGTTTTTTAGAAAAAGGATTTTTAGGCTCAAAATATTTGGTGCCCGCCCATTCTCCATGACGTTCTTCAGTCCTAAGTTCAACTATCCTGATACGAACACTCATCTCTCGAGAGGCGTTATGATGGTTGAGGAACAAGTATAGGGTTTCTTGGGCACAACAGACACCCACCTTGTCTTTTGGTATTTGACCACACAGCTTGTTCTTTGTTGAAAACTTTTCTTTGAAAATGTATTTCGGGATTTTTGCTTTCCCAAATCTTGCCTGACTTTTACCTAAGCGACTTATAACTAAGTTCCGACTTAGCGGGCTTTTGTCTTTTTCTATTCATTTTTTTTAACAAGTCGTGGATCTATACACAACCTTTGACTTGTTAGAAGTGATGGTGACTGTCTGAGTCTTTGGTAGATGAAGGGTAACCGTTGCGGTGTCGTCATCTGTTGACCTTTCTGATGTGCGAGAGATACCCAACATGGTATCATCCTCTTTTGATGCACACTATTGATAGATGGGGGTCGACTACTGTAGTTTTGACCTTTCTCAACCTTTTGAAGGATAACCATTAAAGTATCCTTTGATGCACACTCTCTTGATGAGTTCTGAACGCTCGATCAGATTAACTGAACACTACCCGCCCCTGGGTTTAAAAAAATGGGGGTTTTTCTGAACAGAAAAGAAACTCCTACTTCAAGGCTCGAAGGGGTTAACGAGGGTCTATCTCCCTTATAAATCTGGTGTTTGAGGATTTGAAACAAGGCCTGTACATCATTAGCATGGTTTTACTCAAAAGCGCATGACTAGAGACCTGGCATTTTTCAATTATCGTCATCCTCCCTCCGATCTCTGCCTAGGCGAAAGATTCGACAACGTTGGTATCAAAATGCTCGCAAATCATTTAAAGAGTGATAACAAATGGATTGAATGACAACGAATGGATTACTTCAAGACAAACATACTCATTGCATTAAAGTTAAAACAAACAAGTTTCTACATGCAAACAAAGTTTAAACAATTAAACAAGATACACATGAAAATGCAGTAAAGAAATAAAAGACTGTCGTTGTTGATGGGACTTGAGCTCCGTCTTGACTTGTTGATTTAGATGAAATTAGTAGGCTTGACGTTCACTTGAGTACCGGGTTGCCATTCACAAACAGAATCCCTCCTTGAATAGTCAAGTACTTCTGGTCAATCAACTGTTGAACTTTGGCTTTGTAGGCGTTACAGTCCTCTGTCGAGTGTCCTACTGTTCCATCATGGTAACCACATCGCGCGTTATGATCATAACCAAGCGGGAATAAATTTGGTGGCTTAAGAAACTTAGGAACCACCAATGAACTTTGAACCAGATATGGAAGAAGTTGACTGTAGGTCGATGGAAGTGGATCAAGAGGAGCCTCCCTTCTTTCCAAATTATTCCGAGGCACAGTTTGATTTTGAGAGTTCTGACTCTGAAGTTGAGGAAGATCAGACAAAAGTTGTTGATGCAAAGACTTGAAAGACGGTAGTGGAGGATAATGAGTTGGTGTTGCAACCGACTTTCCCTTGCTAGAACTTGAGATATCTTTGCTGAAGGTTACCACCTTTTCTGAAGTGAACATCTGGTCTACTTCACCACTACTCTTCAAAGTCTCAACTTCCTTTTGGCAAGCAATTGTTCCAATGAGTTTTGGAAGTTCCTCAAAATTGCTATGATTAGACCTTGCAAGCAAAATGTCTAAGCTCGATCCATTCTGTTTGAAAAACAGAATCTTATCATCAATTAGCTCTTGAACTTTGCATTTGAAGGCCGAACAATTCTCAGTTTCGTGTCCTACAGAGTCAGCATGGAAAGCACATTTAACTTTCTCATCAAACCAAGCTTTGGCAACCCCTGGTACTGGCTTCAATTCCCTTGGTATCACAACACCACTCTGAATCAGGTAAGGCAATAGTTGAGAATATGATATCGGGATTGGCTGAATATCCTGTTGAGCATATCGGCGATAATGCGGATTAATACGCTGATTTGGATCCTTCTTCTTCGATCGGGGATCAAGCAATTGTTGTTGTCGAGGAAGCTTCGAAGGTGAAGGCCGAGGATGATACTCAGTAGGAGAATTTCGAAATGGGGAGTTCGCCACATTTGGATGTCCTTGACTCATGGAGACATCAGATGATAGAGCAGCAACCAAACTTGCGAAGATTGGTGTGGTGTTGCACTCTCTTTTCAACACAACTTGCAAGAGATCCATGACCAGACTCATCTGACTCTTCAAGTGCTTAACTTCTGCCTTCAATAGTTCCTGACCTCGCTGAAGCTCGTCCATAGTCTTCTGAGACATCCTTGGAGTTCTGAACGTGCGTCGAGTAGACAGTTTGATATTTTCTGGACAGAAGAAATGAAATGAGCTTCTGATGAAGATGAAATACATGCAATGTATGAAAGAATGCAAATGTAATATAATGGCAACGCATGTAAGAATGCGATGTAATATAGTAGTAACGCATGTAAGAATGCGATGTAATGGTAATGCATATAAGAATGCAACATGACGGTAATACATCTAAGAATGTCATATGATGGTGATGCATGTAAGAATGCAATGTGATGGAAATGCATGTAAGAATGCGATGTGATGCTAACATATTAATGTTATGCGCAAAATCACATGTAAAGCCAAATAGCACAAGGGTTTAAAAGGACGGTCGGACATGGTTTCGACGTCTACCCATAATTCCCCAAACAAGGTTGGTTCTAATGTTTTTATGTTAAATGCTTCTTGGGGTCTCAGATCCCCTTTTTAGAAACATTATCACCACGCGATCGGACTATGTGGGGATAATACTTCCAAAAGTATACTCCAAGAAGCGGCTCTTAAAAGGATAATCAAAAATCCTTTGAGCGGTCGGCTTGTTTTGGACGTCCTAATACTTAGAGTTATAGGCCCTTTGTCCAAGAATTATCATCCCGCACTATCGTACGGTGCAATAACTCCCTTAAAAAGACCAACTCTAAGTTGTGGTCTTCACGTCGATCCAAAAGACACGGATGTCCAATGGACCTAAGCTACTCAACCACTCTAAGCTTAATGTTTCCTAGAAGCCTGGGTATTGGGCTTATCTATGAACCATAACCAATAAATGCCCCAATATCAAAATACATCAACAGGATATATCAGAAATAATAGGCAATGAATAGTAAACACACAAGCGAAGAATTAAATTAGGGTTGACTCGCTTAGTCAAAAAATAACTTTAAAAATTGATCCCCAGTGAAGTCGCCAACTGAAGCAACTCGATTTTCAAAAATCTTTTAAATTCTCGAAAACTCGTGAAATCGCCACCTAATTTTATTTGTTCTAAAAAGAACGGGAAAATATAGATAAAACCCCAAACAAGCGGATAAGGCGGTCTATGTGACCAAAAAGTGGGATCGGGAGTCGGTTATGTAAGGGGAAGGTATTAGCACCCCTTACATCCATCGTACTCGATGGGACCCATTTAATTCTACGCATTTGTGTGTGTGTTTACTAAGTTATGGACGCTAAAAGAAAATGTAATTTGTTTATTATTATTTTGAGTTTGACACGCCGTAACCGCTGGCCTACATATTCCTCGCAATGGGAAAGTCAAAACTCGTAGTTCCTCTAAAAAGGCTTTAATTGGTTGTATTGATTTTATCTCGAAAATCGTATGCTTAGACGCTTCAAATGCTTTGAACTAGGACTTGTTTTGTTTGTTTGAAAAGCTTAAGTCCTCGCTCGTATTTGAAACGACTATTGCACACTCTTTGTCGGTAAAGAGTTTTATGATCGCGTATGAGCGAGAAAAGGTTTTTGAGTGAGTTGAATTGTTTTTATGTGGATGAAAAGTACCGAACAATGAGGCTAACGTCTCACGATTCAAATACTAGAAACCCGCGGAACTGGTGCTCGCACGAATCGTCTATCACCCAAAAAGATTTTCTTATGAAAGAGTGAGGTGAAACGAGTTTCACGTTGTTTAGAGGTCTTTAAGCAACTGGTCTAGCGTCCAATGACTTAAAGACTTAAAGTTCATTTAGGACAAGTTTTTTAGCAATTGGTCTAGCGTCCAACGACTAAAAAACTTGGATTTTATTATGAAAAGAATTTTTGAAAAGACACTCGACATTGGATCGAGGTTTGGCATTGTAATTATGAAAGTGTTTTAGATGGGGTTTGGTAACGGACCAAAAGAGAAAGAACGATTCGGGTTATAATTAACTAAAGCAACAAGGGCTTTAATTAACCTCGTGAGGATGGCCATGCCCATCCTCAACTATGAAACCCTTTAAGAAATCGGCCTATGAGCCAAGAGGTTTTTCTTAAGAAAAAGTAAGTGAAACAAATCTCATGTTAATTAGAAGTCTTTAAGCAACCGATCTAGCGTCCGACGACTTAAAGACTAAGAATTCATTTGGGACAAGTTTTTTAAGCAATTGGTCTAGCGTCCAACGACTTAAAAACTTGTATTTTATTATGAAAAAGGTTTTGAAAATGCACTCGACGTTGGATCGAGGTTTGAAATTTAATTGCGAAGGTATTCTGATACGCGTGCTGAGATGAAATGGAAGCGGGTTATGGTTAATCAAGTATATGGACTTAATTAACCTCGTGAGGATAGGTGCTCCTATCCCCAACCATGAGACCCTGGTGCATAGAAAATTGGTATAGACCAATTGTTGTTTTCGGGTTATGATCGATTAAAGCAACAAGGGCTTTAACCAATCTCGTGAGGATGGCCATGCCCATCCCCAACCATGAGACCATTTAAGAAATCGGCGTATGAGCCAATCAGAATGAAATCGAATTGATTTTAACTTTGATTGTGTGCATAGTGTACATTGGTGAATAAATACTGAACGAGTAAATAAACAGACAAGATACCATACAATACAATCGGAAATTTAAATAATTATTAGAGATGATTTTTTCTGTTTGATGAAAAATCGGCTAATAGTTTAATCGATAATTCATCAAATAAAAACTATCAGACCCAATAATTATTTAGTACATCGCAATGAAATATTATTTGCAATAAATAAATTAATCGAAATAGAATAAGTTCAGAAATAGCCTGGATTGTCGTGATTCTGGACGATGTGGAAAGAAAACCATCTGAACTCGAATACTCCGCAAAATTCATCGTATTGCCGGCGATTCGGGTGCGTCGGATCTTTCTTCTTCGAAAATATCCCAATGGCCCAAATGACACATCATCGCACCACTTACAAATCTTCTAATTAACCAAAACTTTCTCTCTTTTTCTTAAATTTAAATTACAATGAAATAAAAAGAAATAAGAGAGATTTATCATTTTCTAAAAAAACACAAGGTGGTGAAACTTGTCACCACCAGATCTAACATTATTATAAAAAAAACAAAATGAATTTATTTGTTATATTTTGTTTCAAAAAAGGAAAAGAAAAAGAAAACACTGCTCTCTCTTCATCTCTCTGGTTGGGGTTTCCTCTCCTTCACCGCGATTTTGCCTGGGTTTCACGTTTGGCCGTGATTCTATCTCCCTCTCACCGTCGCGATTCTGATTTCTGCTCTCTCTCTCTCTCGTCGCGACTGTTCACCATGGCCGTTTTTGTCTCTCTCTCACCGGCGTTTGCATGTTGATTCCTGATGTTTGATTTTGTTTTCTGATGTTGGTTCGGTTTGTTTGACAGATTGGGAAGACTGAAAGGGACAAAGGAACCCTAGCCTTCTAATCGGTGACGGCAACGTGATGCGATGCGCAAATGAGAGGGAAAACGTGGAGTGAAGGAGAAGGATGGTGATTCCGCTCGCAACCTCTCCTTCGAAACCGGTATTACCTTTCTTGAACTTTTTCTTCTCGCCCCTTACGTTTTCGAAAAAAGTTTCAAGGGTGGGATGAATGATGCTATGTTATGTTTTGTTTTCGTTTTGTATTTGGTTGTTCGGTTTTGGTTTTGAAACTGTGGTTAACTCATCTTCTTTCTCTCTATTTCGGTTGCCTGGTGGTTTTTGGATGATAAGAAAAATGGATGTTGCACTTGTGGGTTTTGGTCTTAGGAAATACCGAATAAAATACTATCCCTTTTTTTCCTCTTATCTCTTTCTGCCTGCCTCTATGATATCTTGAACAGATAGTACCCTTGTGTCTTAGTCTGTCCCTTGTCCCAGTTCCTTATGTCATGATGAATTTTTCTGTTCTGCTCTGAGTTCTAATTTTTGTGGCTTATCTCTGCTCTGAGTTCTGATTTTTATGGCTTATCTCTGCTCTGCTCTGCTCTGAGTTCTTCTTGACTTTTGTGGCTTATATCTTCTTCTTTTCTCCACTGCCTCTGCTACACGCTTGCTTTGATGATGCTTGTTGCTTTTGGATATGCTGGATGTGGGCTCAATGTGCTTACTACTGCTGTCTTGATCATTACATGCTTGTGGCTGCTAAGTGCTTCTTTTCCTTCTGACTTCTCAACTGCCCCTGCTGCCTTGTTGTCTTGTTATGAACTGATATCTACTCTTTGTCTTTAGACATGCTGCCTGTTGCCTTTTTGGGATTAAAATGTGAACTGTTGGGATTAAAATGTGAACTGTTATATGTATATGCTGCTGCCCGGAATTGAATCTGTCTGCTTCGTATTGTTTGCTGCCCGGAATTGAATCTGTTGCTTCGTATGCTCGTTGTATGCTTATTGCCCAGAATTTATGCTTGTTTGTGAACCGGGTCAGCCCGTGATTTGCAAGCAAGTGTTTTTCGCCGATGATTAATCTTTTTACAAGATTCTGAGGCCTAGCGTTCAAAACCTGATTCCCGCCAACGCCTAATGATGATCCTTGAAAAACAGTTTTTCATAATTTCACGTTTCGTTTCAATTTTATGTTTGCTAACTTGCTCTTTTGTTTCTTGTTTCATGTGACGAGAATTGGCAAGCTTGGATGGCACGGTATGGAGATAAAGACGAACGACCATGCGTGAAGAGAAACTTCGGAGGATGACAAAATGTTTGAAACAACCGGAGATCGTAGCATTAGATTAGGGAACCTTAGCAACTTGTAGTATTTAGAATTGTAGTATTTAGGATTACTTTTTGTAACAAATCGTAATTTGAAGTCAAACTCGTAGCAATTGGTAATATTCATGACATAAATGAAAACTTGAATTCAAATTTCCAATGTTGAACTTTTCCTTCTTTTCTCTTTTTGTGAAGAAATTGAAATTGGAATAGAAAGAAGCAAGCTTGTTCTGAACATTTTCCGATCCTTGAATCGCATAACACAATTGTTCCATATTTGTAATCCTTGAGATGTTGATGAAATTGTCCTCGTAGTGACCTTTGAATGAAACAAGTCTTGGCAAAATTTCCCAAAACTCGTAATAAACCTTGAATGGACTTGTAACGCATTTTAGAACACTCGAATAAAATTCGCATTTGAATGGTGTTCAAAATTCAACTTGCCAATGTTGGTGCAAACTTAGGACTTAGAATTTGAATTTAATAATTTGAACATTTGAGTTGCCATAAAAAATTCAATAATCCTATCTTGCCTTGTTCCTAAATAGAATTCAAAATTTCCTTTGAACTCCAACTCGCGATCCACTTGCTAAATCATAAACCAATCATTCATAAACCAATCATTCCAATTGGCTCGAGAACTTGAACTTCCTTTTGGGCTTTAGGAATTTGCAATTGTGAACCGGAATTCGGATGGATTTGCACCAACCACAATCCTTGTATCTTGTAATTGATATAAACTTGGATGTACAAGATTGGTCTGAAAAACTCAAACACTTGCATAGACCACAAACTTAAAAGAAATCCCAAAAAATGGAATAATCGACCGATAAATCATAAACTTCAAGAAATTCAGAACCACGAACCTTGACAAATTATTCGTTTCAAATAATTTTGGTGGATACAAGAAAAAGTTTGAACAAATATTCCAAGAAAGATTATGGAAAGGAGGGTAAATTTTGGGGTGCGACACAAGCCATAGAAAAACCAACCAAAAACAAAACCATTCCAAACCATAACTAGAGGTAACCATTATCAAACAGAAGCCACAAAAACCGTAAGCAGGGAACCCTTGTTCCAACAACAGAACAACAAGAACAAACACCAGAAAACCATTACCAACAAAAAAACCATTTACAAACCAGAAACCAGTGTCAGAAGAACCATAGCCTTTGTTCAGAATTAAAAAAAAACCAAAACCATAGCCTTCATTCAGAAAACAGAAACCAAATACCAGTAACAACAGAACCTAACCCTTCTCATCATTTTCCTAAGCCTAACCCTTCAGAAAGCATCTTTTTTAGAAATCACGTTTCTGATAACAGAGAAAGAAGAAGAGGAAAAAGCTTAGAACAATCTCACCCGGAGTTTACAGAAGAGCCCGAATCCAACGCTTAGGGTTTCGAAACCCCCTTTCAAGATCCTCTTAAAACAAGCCAACATCTGCAAAATCAATCTCAAAATTAGTGTTCAGAGTAAGAAACCGAACGCAAATACATAAGAACATCACGAATCGGAGCATCGCCGCCGTGACAACCACCCAGGGGCGATTTCTGGTGACAACGTTACGGTGAGGTTTCCAATCGCAAGCCAGAAATCAAACAAGAGAATAGCGAAGCAACGATCGAGATAGAACACGCATGCCAACAGAGAATCGGCGACAACGTTCCGGTGAGGGTTTGTTTTAGGGATGATGAAGATATCGTGAGAGAACGTGGAAAATTTCCATGAGCGTGAGAGAGACGAGAGGGTCGTGGGAAAAGCAGAAGTTTTCTGTATTTGTTTTTTTTTTATTATTATTATTAGTTATAATATAAAAAAAACATAGGTTAAGTTAATTATCATCTGTGATTAGTTTTATGTTAGTTAATATAAAAACATAGGTTAGTTAGTGTTAAAAATAAATTAGCTTAAGTTTTTAGTTAGTTATGGTGGTGACACTTGTCACCACCCTTAATTAAGAAAATTTTAGTTTTTTTTCTTTTATTATTTATTCATACTATGTTGTATTCGTGTGCCCGTGCAATCTCTGCTACCGATCGCTATCAGATTCTACCATCCTCCTATCATCAAACGGTCATCAATGGATTCTGAGCTCAGTTCCTCATCCAACGGATTAGGTTGCATCTTCATAGTGCACTATCAAAATAACGCCGCGCTATATCCCTTTATTTGGGCTCAAGATCCTATCTCTGGTTTTCTTATCCACACCCCTCAGATCGCTCCAAAATTCAGGCTAACTCTAAACTCTCATCTTTTAAATTAATTTATTTTTATGTAAATGATTTAATTTTGTGCGATGTACTAAATAATAATTAGTTCTGATAGTTCTTATTTGATAATTTATCTATTAAAATATTAGTCGATTTCTTATCAAATAAGAAAAACTCATTCTAATAATTATTTAAATTTCCGATTGTATTGTGTGATAATTGTTTGTTTATTCGTTTATTCGGTATTCATTCACCATTGTACACTTCGCACACAACCAACATTAAAATTAATCTGATTTTCCTTTGATTGGCTCATAAGCCGATTTCTTAAAGGGTCTCATGGTTGGGTATGGGCATGGCCATCCTCACGAGGTTAATTAAAGCCCTTGTTGCTTTAGTTAATCATAACCCGAAAATAACATTGGTCCATATACCAATTTTCCATGCACCAGGGTCTCATAGTTGGGGATAAGAGCACTTATCCTCACAAGATTAATCAAGTCCACATACTTGGTTAATCATAACCCGAATCATTCTTTCTCCTTCGGTCTGTTACCAAACCCCATTTAAAACACTTTCAATAAAACTCGATCCAACATCGAGTCTTCTTCTCAAACCTCGATCCAACGTCGAGTTATTTTCAAAATGTTTTTCATAATAAACTTGGATGAAATTTGTTTAAATCGTTAGATGGTAGCCTAATGTTTTAAACAAATTTGAAGTCTTTAGATTGTTGGATGGTAGCCCGATAAGATAAAACTTCTATCCATGTCAAAATACTTGAGCGGTATTCGTTTAAATTGTTGGATGATAACCCGACGATTTAATTGAATTGGAAGTCTTTAGGTTGTTGGATGATAGCCCAATAAACTAAATACTTCTTTCCGCATTAAAATAACAAAGTGACATTCGTTTAAATTGTTGGATGATAGCCCGACGATTTAATCAAATTTAAAGTCTTTAGATTGTTGGATGATAGCCCAATAATTTAAATATTTTATCTCACTCAAAACACCATTTTCATAATAAATATTTTGGATGAGAGATGATTGGTTGAACTTGCTCGCCAATTTCGAATACTTGAATCATTAGATGATAGCCTAATGTTTCAATATATGTCATCCACAACTTAAAATCAACTCAACTCATTCAAATTTCTTTTTTCGCTCATATGCGACTATCAAAACTCTTTTCTTACAAAGAGAGTGTAATAGCCATTTCAAACACGAATGATGACTTAAGCTTTTCAAACAAACAAAATAAGTCCAAGTTCAAGAATTTGAAATGTCCAAAGCACGATTTTTCTTATAAAATTAATGCAACCAATTTAAAACCTTTTCAAGAGGAACTACGGAGTTTTGACTTTCCCATTGCACAAGGGAATACGTAGGCACACGGTTCTGAAACCGTGCCAAACTCAAAATAATAATAAATAAACCCCATTTCTTTTATTTCTTGATCATAACTTAGAAATTAGCAATTTAACACACACAAACACTTAGAACTAAACGGGTCCCATCGAGTACTATGGATGTAAGAGGTGCTAATACCTTCCCCTTACATAACCGACTCCCGATTCCATGTCTTGTGGTCACGTAGACCGCCTTATCCGCATTCGTGGGGTTTTATCTATATCTTCCCGTTCTATTTAAGAACAAATAAAATTAGGAGGCGACTTCATTGTTTTTAAAACAACCGATGAAAAAACCAGTCATCATAGCTGAAATATTGAGTCTCTCTGAAATTGCAATTCTGCAAAATGTTTGTTACTCTTTAACTGTAACTTATTAAAATTACATAATTAGACAAACGAATTTCTTATCCAATAATTGACATAAACAACTTATTTATGTTTTAGGAGACTATATGTGTGACTGTTGCCACTCTGGAGAAGTTTGAATATGGCCAGTCAGGATGGTATTATGATGGATGTAGTAAATATACCAGAAGTGTGTCTTTAAAGGATGGAAAACTCATGTGTTATTCCAAACACATTTCATCTGAGCCAGTCCTAAGGTAATTTCTATGTACTGTATAAAAGGTTTATCAGGATATAACCAAATGCTTCATTGATGACAATTTGTATTTTGATCACACATCGTATAGATTTAAGCTTGAAGTGCTTGCCTCTGATGGAAAGTTAAAATAAAAGTTCATATTTTGGGATGTTGATTGTATAAAGTTGATTGGGATGTCCGCTCTTCAGTTGAAAATGAATTTGATAAAGGTATAATCAAAATGTCATTTATGTTCCTTATTTGATTACCATTTACTTAACATATATTATTTTGTTGATTTAGTCTGGAGATTATGATCCCCTTGAATTCCCTTATGAACTAGATGCGATGCTCAAGAAGGAGTTGGCTATAAGAGCAATTTTTCAACCTAACAAGGCCAATCTGTCTGTCATTGGATTTAAGGCAGACGAAGAGATACGTAAAAAAATAAGGGATAATTTCAAATGTGAAGAGGTACTTCTTTTTTCTTGCTCTCAATATGAACACCATGTGCATTACATTTTACTAACATTTGTTTTTAACTGGCAGCATACTTCAAAGCTGGCCACCTCAGAAAAACTGTCTCAAGATGAACTGCAGACAGTCTCAGAGAGTTATTTTTAAGATTAAGAAATCAACCTATTAAACACTACCTTTCTTCATATTGTATGATGTTGATATTGTTTTAATTTTTTCATAGCAGGAGCCCTTATCCATTTCTACAGATTATGACCCTGCAGTTGCCAACTCTGCACTTACGCTGTTAAAAAGATCTATTCCTGAAACAGTCGAAGAACTCGACAGTGACCAACTATCCTCCACCAAGATAACAAGGGATATCAAGCTGGAGAAATGATTTTGTCAAGCACCATCACATTTTTATTTCATTTAGCTATTTGGACAAAATGTAGCACCTAATGTTTTTTTTAAATTTATTTAGATGTTTTTCTCTTTGTAACTTTGAGCTAATGAACTTATTATATAGTGTTTGCACTTACGAATTGTGTTGTCCTCGCTATATTTTCATATATGGAGTTTTGTTAACAATTGTTCTACTTAAATTATATCACACAATGTCACATTTTACAGTTGTTCTATTAAAATTTAATCACACAAAGTCCCATTTAACAATTGTTTCTACTCAATTTTATATTTTGTATGATTTCACTTCAAAGTATGGTTATACCTTAGAATTTGGTTATTGTGAACTTAATGTCTTTATAATACACAAATATTATTATTTTGAGTACTTTATGTCTAATTTAAATATATTAACTTTTCTATAGTAACTTAGAAATCAATGTGATGCTAATAAACTTTTTATACTAACTATCCTCCACCAAGATAACAAGGGATATCAAGCTGGAGAAATGATTTTGTCAAGCACCATCACATTTTTATTTCATTTAGCTATTTGGACAAAATGTAGCACCTAATGTTTTGTTTTATTTATTTAGATGTTTTTCTCTTTGTACCTTTGAGTTAATGAACTTATTATATAGTGTTTGCACTTATGAAATGTGTTGTCCTCGCTATATTTTCATATATGGAGTTTTGTTAACAATTGTTCTACTTAAATTATATCACACAATGTCACATTTTACAATCGTTCTATTAAAATTTAATCACACAAAGTCCCATTTAACAATTATTTCTACTCAATTTTATATTTTGTATGAATTCACTTCAAAGTATGGTTGTACCTTAGTATTTGGTTATTGTGAACTTAATATCTTTATAATACACAAATATTATTCTTTTGAGTAGTTTATGTCTAATTTAAATATGTTAACTTTTCTATAGTAACTCAGAAATCAATGTGTTGCTAATAAACTTTTTATACTAATGTACATGTTGGAACTGCCATTGTGTCCTTTTTGATAAGTTATGTACACTAATAACTTAATTATTAAGCAATAGAATTTCTATGGATATAGGTAAAAAGGCACAGACTGATAATATCATAAAGACATGTATTTGAACACTTCTTCTTCATGTCAAAAACTAAAGATTACTAATATAACTTCTTAAACCATGATATTAGTCTTTCAGAAACTGAAAACATATCTTTCCATAATCTTACATTTAAAAAATGATAACCAGTAATTGCACATGGAGCCCCTAACATAACAAGTTCAAATATTAAAAATTATAACAAAATAGAAATGGACATCAAAGTGTTTCCAATTTTGATTGCACTTGAACAAATATTGCCCATACAAAAAAAGTTGTTCCATTTCTGCCATCATACTTCAAATAATTTCCAAGAAGATGCCCTGTCACTGCTGCCCTTTGACAACGTTAACCAATACACGGTACATCGGAGGATGTTGTACTTTGAAGTGGATAACATCACCTTCAGACAAGTCTTTATCCTTCGCAAATGTATACCATCCTTTTGACAAGAACTTCTCAAAAAAAATTTCCCAGCTCTTGAAAACACATGGATATGTAAGACCAATGTCTGTATCGTATAGATCAATAGATGACCTTGGTTCCATGAATATCTCCTTTATGACTTTTGCTGGAAATTGTTGCAACAAGAAAATCGATCAGATATGTCTATTAATACTTTGTTAGGCATTTTAAAGATTATATCAACAAACTGTTAAAGAACCTACAAGAACTTGAGTTCTTATCTTCAAACTGCTCTTCATATTTGCAGGCTAGACAACAAAGGCATTGGAATTATTCTCATCATTGGGTGCAGGCTGTATAACATCAGCATTTCTATTGTTCTCCCCTATGGGTGCAGGCTGTACAACATCAACATCAATATTGTTCTCAACGCTGGGAGCAGGCTGGAAAACATAAGCATTGGTATTGTTCTCCACTATCGTTGTAGGCTGGACAACAACAGCAGAGGTATTGTTGTCATCGCTGCACCAACATACACCATTATTTAAAATGATAAGTGTCATACTTAAATGTCCAACTCTAATCATGTATCCTAAAAGTTCTTGAAATTACTTACGATTCATTGTCAGAAGAAATGCTAATATGACTTTTATTTCCTATGTTGTCCACCCCATCGTCAACTAAGTCCATGTCTACAACAACGTTGTTTTCTTCAAGCTCATCTGAACCATCGATAAACCATCCCTCCTCTTTTGCAACTTCAAAGAATTCTTTCTGAGATAGACAACTTCTGACCTTTCCAGTCCTCAGTTTATAATCTTCCTCTCTTTCTACATACTCATTATATTTCTCCAGGAGTTGCTCACGTGTGGTACACTATTGCTACTTAATCAATCATCAAAAAATTACATGCAATCAAATTTTAGTTACTATCAACATGCAACAGACTCATTCCAAAATAATTGCTTACCTCGAAGAACCATCATCTTCTCCGTTCGTCCTTTTTGCAGCAACATCCAGTTTTCTCCATTCTTGGGCAATATCGCGCTTCTGTTGAGATTCCCTTCGAACTTGCTTCATAACCAGCTTTATCCATTCTGGATGAGGAGGCATGCCGGTCAGAGTTCTCCTTACAAAACCCCTGAATATAAAATAATACCATGAACATCGTTAAACACAGACAGATTTGGAGTAACCCTAAATCTTCACACTGCAAATGCTGAAACATATGTATCAAAACTTCTTTCTTACCCGCGAGAACACCACCTTAGGCTGTGTTTTGTCATCTTACGCACTCACCCCAGCTTTGTTGGTGGAGAACACCGTTTGTACTCTTGATCTTCTTCCTTGGAATTTTCTTCTTTGATAAACCTGTCCCGATAACTTTTAGGAAGTTAATATGACGTTTTGTTTTATATAGGTTGACACAATAAGCAACCATTTGTTACATAAGACACTATAAATGACATGTAGAATACAAAAGGTTCTGATCATTCCATTTTAAATCCATTGAAAAGTGTATCTATTTGGAAGTACTTTTATGAGTTCCATCACGTGCAATTCTACATCACGTGATATGGTGACAATTTTTTCTTGAGTTTTATTATTTTTTTAATCACCAAAACAATCTATTATGTAATAATCTAACATTTAATTTACTAATTTTCTTAAATAAAATGTGGGTTATATTATTAAATAAAATCAATATTTTGTTCTTCATATTTTAGTATACAGACAAAATATATAATACATATGATGTTAAATTAATTAAAAAATTCTGAAAAATGAATATTCACATTCTTAAATTACTTTAACAAATTAGAAATAAACTATTTTTAGTTAATTATTATATTTTAATTTTTAATTAAAGAATATTGTAAAAATAATATTCACATTCTTAAATTACTTTAACAAATTAGAAATAAACTATTTTACACAGTATTATTTTATAAAAACATTATAGATTAAACCATTACTTAATAATAATAAAACATATTACAAAAACATCCAACACCACAACATTAACCTTTGGTTTCCAACATTACTTTTGAGTTTCCAACATAACAATATTTAATGTCACATAATAATTTTTGGTGTTCTAATAATTGTTTTAAGTTTGTATGGCACACCTATCATCACTGAAGCCAATAAGGTTCACATGTTGTCTTGATGTCACATTAACTTTTTTCCCCTTTACCAATAATTGTCAAGCTTTGGTAATATATCCTATAATGATAAAACACATTTAATTTAATATATCAACTTTACTAAGGAAATACAATATATCTTCTGTTGTATTAAAGGTACAAATATAGTATCTCAGTACACTTACAACTCTAAAAACACATGTTCTGAATTACAAATGCAAACAATTCAATATAGATTCATTACTATTACAATCATAATGTTATACGTATATTGAGTTGCAATTTATCAAGTATAATTACTGTTAACTATGAACAACCATTTTGAAGATAGGAAATATTATGCAGCACTGGCAAGACAAAAGATGAAGCATATTCTTAAAGACAGAAGATGTAAGAGGAATAGAGTTAATGAAAATGAATTTGAACACAACCATCAGCTCAATAATTCGAATTCTGTAACCAGAAATCATATAAGAAATCCACTATCTGATATCACTTCTGCTGTTGTCAATGGGGGTGAAGATGTTTCTACACGAATAGCAGTTGGAATGCTTAATTCACAGCAAAAGCATTTGAATGTTGGTTTTAACCTGTTGGAGTCATGTAATATGTTTAAGTCTAATTTTTTGCAACATAGACAATATGGAAATTCGCCAATAAACCACTGCGCAACCCCCAAACCCTGCATCTTCCCACTACTACTCAAGCCTTTCTACTGATACAATTTCCCCCAAACAAAATTTTGCTTCAGCATGTCATAAAAGGAGGTCAATTATGCAGCATAAGAGTGCACAAAATAACAAGCATCGTTGTAATCTGCACAACATTCGCGGTGAGAGTAGGTCGTTTTGTTCTCCTCTCAACTTTGATGTAAATACACCTCTAAGTGGCATGACCTCCTCCTCAAGTATTGAATACAACCATAATTCATATGGACAATCGAGTTCTTATGCATCTTCATCCAACATACATGTGGATCCAACTGTAATTCATTCTATGACTGCGAATTTATTCAATACCTTTTCAACTGTTAAATAAAGAAATGCATCTTCTCGCAATACGAATTTGTGCATAAATACTGAAGCAGGGAATGCAGGTCACCAATCATTTGCAGAATATTCAACTGATGAATCTATAAGCGATAATTCATGCGAATTCATAAATGAAAATCTTGATTATGATACAAGTTCAACTTTGGACGACGATGAAGACCATTCTGCAAATGTCACAACAATTGATTGCACAAATGTTGGTATGTATTGTCAAAATTATTATTAATCGCAAACCATAACTTATATTCATTGTCATACCATTTGATAGCTATGAATATACAAGTGTTTATAATAGATATGTTGTTTCATTCTATTTGATATATACAGGATATTCAGATGTTGGTGATCCTTGCATTGAATGCACGCATTGTGGAGCACAAATGTGGTATCAAGAGAAAATTGACAAAAGAAAACATAGTGCAGTGCCTAAGTTCCAATTATGTTGTGGAAAGGTTAAAGTTGTGTTGCCACTTTTGAGAACACCACCACCGTTTCTCAAGCATCTTTTGTCGAATGAAAACGATGTACTATGTAGAAATTATCAGCAGAATTGCAGACTGTACAATATAATATTTGCATTTACGTCTCATGGAATGAAGATTGACAGTAGATTCAATACTGGAAACGGACCACCTAACATGAGAATTCAAGGGAAGACTTGCCATAGAATTGGTAGCATGATGCCTTTGGATGGAGAAAAACTGAAATTTGCTCAGCTTTATATATACGACAATGACAATGAGATTCAGCATAGGATGCATGGAATAAGGTAATGTTTTTTAAGCCAATTAAGACACCTACATTAGATTTCTTATGCTATTTTCATGCATAACAACTATTTTATTTCCTAATGTAGCAACAACCAGAATATTATGGAAGAAACTGTTAGCAGTCTACAGAACATGCTTGATGAATTCAACACACATGCTAAATATTTTAGAATGGCAGCAGATAGACTAAAGGATTGTCTTGTACCTGACCTCAAATTAAAGTTAATATCTGATAGATCAAAAGACGCTCGAATTTACAACCAACCTACTGTGTCTGAGGTTACTGCGCTTGTTGTTGGTGATGTTGATACAGGCTCAAAAGGGATATTATCCTTGAAAGACAAAGCGGTAGACTAAAATGAATAAGTGAATTTCATCTGAGCTATCTTGCATTACAATATCCACTTTTGTTTCCATATGGGGAAGATGGATTTAGACTTGGTGTTCTACACAGAGAAACTATTCCCAATAAAAAAGGGAAGATGAACAAACTTACTATTAGAAAATGACTTGCTTTTCGCATTCAAACCAGACAAAGTGAAGCACACACACTGCTCAGGTCAAGGAGATTGTTTAAACAATTTTTGGTTGATGGAGTCACAGAGACTGAATTATATACGTAAGCATCAAAAAAAATTACGAGTATCCAAATACTCCAATTTGTCAGGAGTAGACCAACAATCTTCAAATGAGGGAGCGAACAAAGGCAAAAGAGTGGTATTACCGTCAACATACGTTGGAAGTCGGAGATACATGGAACAATTATACTTTGATAGAATAGCAATTTGTAGCCAAATTGGATTTCCAGATCTATTCATCACCTTTACTTGCAATCCAAGTTGGCCAGAGATTCAAAGGTTACTTAACAACATGAATTTGCAACCTCAAGATCGTCCTGATATAATCTCAAGGGTTTTTAAAATAAAGTTAAACAAATTATTGTGTGATATAACAAAGAAGCATGTGTTGGGCAGAGTTGTTGCATGTGAGTTACATGAAATAAATTATGTAATACTTAATTATTCATGGCTCTATATCAAACAATTCACATTCATATTTTTATTCTAATATAACTTTTTATAGATATATACACAATTGAGTTCCAAAAGAGAGGTTTGCCACATGCACACATTTTGTTTTTCATGCATCAGAAGAACAAGCATCCCACTCCAGATGACATCAACAACATTATTTCAGCAGAAATACCAGCCGAATTTGATGATAAGCAATTACATCATTCGGTAAAGACACATATGATTCATGGTCCATGTGGGTTGGCAAACAAATCTTCACCTTGCATGAAAAATGGTAAGTGCTCTAAATTTTCCCCCAAAAATTGGCAGCCTCAAACCATTGTCGATCAGGATAGATATCCCGTCTACAGAAAAAGGGATACTGGCATTACTGCTCTGAAAAGGAATATTGTTCTTGATAATAGGTATGTAGTTCCTTATAATGTGTGATAACTGGTTTTTTCATCGGTTGTTTTAAAAACAATGAAGTCGCCACCTAATTTTATTTGTTCTAAAAAAGAACGGGAAAATATAGATAAAACCCCACAGATGCTGATAAGGCGGTCTACGTGACCAAAAGATGTGAATTCGGGAGTCGGTTATGTAAGGGGAAGGTATTAGCACCCCTTACATTCATCGTACTCGATGGGACCCGTTTAGTTCTAAGTGTTTGTGCGTGTTTATTGCTAAGTTATGAATAAAAAAGAAGAAAAGGGGGTTTGTTTATTATTATTTTGAGTTTGGCACGGTTTCGAAACCGTGTGCCTACGTATTCCCTTGTGCAATGAGAAAGTCAAAACTCCGTAGTTCCTCTTAAAAAGGTCTTGGTTGGTTGTGTTGATTTTATAAGAAAAATCGTGCATTAGACATTTCAAATGCTTAAATTTGGACTTGTTTAGTTTGTTTGAAAAGCTTAAGTCCTCATTCGTGTTTGAAATGGCTATTGCACACTCTTTATAAGAAAAGAGTTTTGATGATCGCGTATGAGTGATAAAAGAATTTGAGTGAGTTGAGTTGATTTTAAATTATGGATGACAAATATTAAAACATTAGGCTATCATCTAATGATTCAAGTATTCAAAACTGGCGAGCAAGTTCAACCAATCATCTCTCATCCAAAATATTTATTATGAAAACCATGAAGTGAAACGAAGTTCAAATTTATTAAGCATGTGAATAAAAGAATTTAAATCATTAGGCTATCGTCTAACGACCCAAATACTTTAAATTCAATTAAACCGTCGGGCTATCATCCAACAATTTAAACGAATGTCACAACACTAAGTTTTTATTTATTAAAACATGGGTAGAAGTTTTTTAGCTTATTAGGCTATCATCTAACAACCTAAAAAACTTCAAATTTGTTTAAATCATTAGGCTAACATCTAACAATTTAAACAAACCTCATCCAAATGTTTTTTATGAAAATTAACTTAGAAAACAAGTTCAATTAAGTAATTTGATTTTTTGAAAGCGTTTTAAGATTCGGTACGCGTAGAAGAGAGAAATGGAATTGGGTTATGATTAATTAAGTATATGGACTTAATCAACCTCGTGAGGATAGGTGCTCCTATCCCCAACTATGAGACCCTGGTGCATGGAAAATTGGTATGTGGACCAATAATTATTCGGGTTATGATTAATCAAAGCAACAAGGGCTTCAATTAATCTTGTGAGGATGGCCATGCCCATCCCCAACTATGAGATCCTTTAGGAAATTGGTTTATGAGCCAATCGAGGGAAATCAGAACTGTTTTTACATTAATTGTGCATGACGTGTATAATGGTGGAATAAAGCATACAAACGGATAAACAAATAAATAATTATCAGACAATACAAATAAAAATTTAAATAATTGTTAGAATAGATCTTTTTTATTTGATAAAATCGACTAATAGTTTAATCGAAAATTATCAAATAAAAATTATCATAAACTAATTATTATTTAATACATCAACCCAAAAATAAATTATTTGCACGATTAATATTGAATAAATTAATTAAAAGAGAGGGTTTAGAAATAGCCTGAATTTTGGAGCAATTTGGGGGGTGTGAAAAGAAATCCAGCAAAGAATATAAACCCAAGCCCAAATAAAGGGATCCAGTGAATCCTGCATGGTTGGAGAGCTACGGAACACCATGAATGCATGCTTCTGAGGCGTTGGATAATGAAGAGATCTCCAGATCTGCCCATAATCGTTGGATGAAGGGACAATAGCAGGATTTGATAACGATCAAAGGGTGACAGACCCATGGACGCATGAGAAGGCGGTGGGTTGGATGCACAGGATTGGAAATCATAATTAGTGGGTGGTGACAGGTGTCACCACCACTAACCAACAGCTAAATTATGTTTTAAAATAAACAAAACAGATTTGTGACAAAAAAGAAAAAATATTAAACATAACTCCAATTTCTCTCTCTCTCTCTCTCTCTCTCTCTCTCTCTACACGTACCGCCTTCTCTCTTCTCTCCCAAATAGACTCTCGCCGGAAATCGCATGCAACCGTGTCAGAAATCGCCTCACGGCGGTTACGGCGGCGACGGAGCTCAAATAACCATTTTTTTATATAACCTCGCTCGTCTCTCTGTCCTCTTTACGTTTTTGATGTTTGTTTTTGCAAATGGTAAATGATATGGCCGAGATATAAAAAAGGGTTTTCGAAACCCTAGGGTTCCGATGGTGACGGTGACAAATCTTGGCTTTATGATATTGGAAATAAACCTTCTAGATCGATATTGAGGATTTGACAGCAACCGATCTTGCTTTTCAATGACTATGATGAGGATGATGCCTCTGAGATGCTTCTGGTGAGAGTGTTCTGAAACCTTTTTCTCTTCTTCTTTCTCTGTTATCAGAACCTTTATGATTTCTGAAACAAAGTCTCTGAAGGGTTTGGTTTAGGAAAATGATGAAGACTTAGGGTTTTTGTTGTGTCTGCTTGTTCTTGCTGTTTCTGTTTGTGGCTTGCTGGTGTTTGGCAACAATGGTGTTTATGGTATTGGCTTCTATGGTTTGGCTTGGTCTTGGAACAATTGTTTGCTTGATTATGATTTTTGGTTTTTGTTTTGTGAGGGCTATGGCTTATGTTTTTTCTGGCCTCTTCTTCGTATCTCTGCTGCTTGCTTTATGTCTTGGGCTATTAGGGTTGGAACTGTGTTTTGGAACTAGTATTTTGGCCTTTTCTATTGCTGGCTCTGCTGTTCTGTTGCATGTTCTGCTATTTTTGACCATGAACCTGTTGTGCTTTATCCATTGGGCTTATTGTCTTGACATTTTTGTGTACCCGACATGTTACGCTCCTGCTGTACTGATATCTGATATCTGAATCTGATTTTGTCTGTTGTTGGTGTCGCACCCCAAAATTTACCCTCCGTTTATTTTTATAATTTATGTGGCTCCTCTCAGTTATCAAGCTTTTCAAAAATATGGATTTTAATTATGATTGACAATTTTAAGAAGGGGCTCTCGTATTCATTCGAGGTTGGGCTTCTTGGTCACTGTGACTTCCTCTGTCGGACTTTAAGGTTGCACGCTCAGACGTTCGTCCTGTGCTTATCATCATCTCTATTGCGGGTTTCTTTGAAAGAAAAGATGCACGGATTCAGGGATGTGAATGACCTGGTAATTCTCGGATGCGTCCCTGTGTGTTCCGCTTGCATCAGATTAAAAAGTTTGGAGCAAAATCATCCGTTGGTTTATGATTAAAGGCTTCTCATATGTGCGTCTTTTGTTGATGTTTTATCTACCAATGGGAGGTTGATTGAGAATCGGGATAGATATCGCTTCCTCAAAGGCATCATTGGCAAGGTTTGGATTTTAAAAGTGGCTACTGTTGGCTTTGTCGTTTTGTTTAGAATGGTGGGCATTTCTAACTCAATGTGCGAAAAGGAAGTTCAGAAGGTTATTTTTAACTCGAGTTTCACAATAACTTCATTCTGGTTTCGTTTAGAATTTCAAAGTGAGGATGGAATAACGTCATTTGTTCTATGTAAGTTCATTTTAAAAGAAATTTGTTCTTACAAATACCATGGCGAGAGATTTAAAGTGCAAGGGAAATACCATTCATTCAATGATCAAATTTCATTCAAAGTCAAGAGGCATTCAAAGTTCACCATTTTCAAGTCCAACTTAGGTTCTAAGAAAGCTATTTAGAATTTGCAAGTTCTGCACCATTTAAATACTATTCATTCAAGTTGTGGGGTAATGTTTTGATTCATCTTAGCATTAAGGTATTTCAAACATTCTCAAAAATCTTGATTCGTGATAAAGTGGATAGATTCATCCGTGTTTGATTCCTTGAGATACCGTTTCCTACTTAGAAAGAAAGGAAACCTTGTGACAACATTCAAGATTGAAGGATAAAACTTGAATTTAATTCATGACAACATTCAAGATTTCGAATTACAAATTGTCAAATCCATAGAATCCGAATCGTTCAGGGTGTTTTCCGTTCATTTGTTCAATTTACAAGTTACAAGGAATTATTACAAGCATGTTTCTTTGTTTACAAGTTCTACAAATTCTTAAATCCTAAGGCTATTCTATGAAGTCCTAGTGGCCGAACTTTCAATCTCCATAGCCGTGTCCTCCTTGCCTTCTCCATCTTCAAGATCTCTTCCAAGTCTTCTTGTTGCATCTTCATGCTATTGCCCCGGATTCATGTTCTTCATCGCCATGCCATCCTCATCATCTCTCCACATGAAACAAAGAAACAAGCACGGATTAGAATTTGCAAAACATAATTGAAACATAAACGAAAACGCAAGAAAATATCAGAAGATTGTTTCTTTTGTCACAACATCATCATTAGGCGGTTAGGCAGGAATCAGGTATTCAAACGACAAGCCTCATAATCTTGGAGATTAATCATCGGCGAAGAACACTTGCTCGCAAATCACGGGCTGACCCGGTTCACGAACAAGCATTCCGGGCAGCATACAATAGCGACAGATTCAGTTTAAATCCGGGCAGCAAAGGCAATAAGCATACAACGAGTATTACAAGGCGACAATTTCAATTCCGGGCAGCATAAATCAGTTCATGGCTTATATCCCAAGGCAACAGCAGCATGTATGATTAAGATAAGAAGTAAGCAAGCTAAAGTCAAAGAGCAGACAACAGTTTAGAACAAGGCAGCAACCATACAGCAGTATGGGTTATCCAACAGGGACAATTGAGAAAAATCAGAGAACAGAGCAGCAGGGACAGCATAAACCAGCAGGGACAAAAGAGCAAGCCAAATTATACAAGCAATACATAGCAGCATTAACGTGGAAAGGGAAAAGGAAAATTCAAAGTCAGGTTTTCACCCAAAGGTGAAAAGGGTTAAAAGCAGTTTTGATGATAGTAATAGAGCAGGAAACCTGTTAGACTAAGACCTGATAGTATCTGTTCTTAAGAGATATTAGGAAAAAGAGAGGGAGGATCAAGAATAGCATCTGTTACAAGAAATATAAAGACCAGAAGTCATCAGAAAAAGGAAGAAAGGTTTTGAAGCCATCAGTTAACACAAGAGTCCATCAGGTTTTGAGAATAGAGAGATAAATTTTAACACATAGGATCTGATCTCATCAGTAAAGAAAGAAGAGGAGGCCATCAGTTTAGAAGACAGAGAAAAAATTTTCCACAGGGCATTCAAAGAAAAAACCAAACGATTGTAAAAAAGACTACCCATTCCAAAACCCTTATTCCCAAAACCAGAAAAGATCAGCGGTATCATTCTACGATACAAGAAAACCGAAAAAGTCCCAAACCGAAAAACATCAACATATACTCATCATTTTCCGCACCCAAACACCCTCGAAAGCAAGGTTTTCGTAAATCATGTTCAAATAGAGAAAGAAGAGAGGAAGTGAAGAACGGTCTCACCGGAAGCTACGAAAGGGTCGATTCCAACACTAGAGTTCCAACCCCATCGAGTTCCAAATCCAATCGAGATGAGAGCGATCGCGGCGAACGGTGAGAAACCCATAAGCGCCGTGAGAGGGAGAGAATCGCCGATCGAGAGAGGATAGAAGCGAAAATCGCGACGGTGAACGGAGGAATCGGCGGTGACTCACTCAAACACGGCAAAGAGAAAGCGAGAGAGACGAGGCGAGGGTTTGAGAGTACGTGAGAGAGGAAGATGACGCGGTTCATCGATGTTCGTTCTTGCCCACTTGGGCATTTTTTTATATTTTCATAATTAATTCTTTCCATTTTTTTTCTTTTCTTTTTCTTAAATATATAAAAAAACAACAAATTTATTTTATTTCTATTTTATTTCATAAAATCTGGTGGTGACAAGTGTCACCACCTTGTATTTTCAATAAAAACTTTCTCCTTTGTTTTATTATTATTAGTAATTTCATTTTAAGAAAAAATGTTCATTTAATTTGTAATTGATAAATAATATGTCACTTGGGCCGGTTGGAGCATTTTTCGAAGAAGAAAGATCCGATGCACTCAAATCGCCGTGTCGATGAATTTTTGCGGAATAGTCAAAGATCCGATGGATTTCTCTTCGCACCGTCCAGAATCACGACATTCCAGGCTATTTCTGAACTTATTCTATTTCATTTAATTTATTTTATCGTAAATAATATTCTCATTGCGATGTACTAAATAATTATTGGATACGATAGTTTTTATTTGATGATTTATCGATTAAACTATTAGCCGATTTTTCATCAAACAGAAAAAATCATCTCTAATAATTATTTAAATTTCCGATTGTATTGATTGGTATTTTGTCTATTTATTTACTCATTCAGCAAATATTCACCAATGTACACATTGCACACAATTAAATTTAAAATTAACCCGCTTCTATTCCATCTCAGCACGCGTATCAGAATACCTTCGCAATTTAATTTCAAACCTCGATCCAACGTCGAGTGCATTTTCAAAACCTTTTTCATAATAAAGAACAAGTTTTTAGTCGTTAGACGATAGCTAGTTGCTAAAAAACTTGTAACCAAACAAACTTTAGTCTTTAAGTCGTTGGACGCTAGACCTGTGGCTTAAAGACTCCTAAATAACGTGAACTCGTTTCACTTCACTTTTTTTCTCAAGAAAACTTTTTGGGTGATAGACGACTCGTGCGAGCTTTCGTTCCTCGGGTTTCTAGTATTTGAATCGTGAGACGCTAGCCTCGTTGTTCAGTACTTTTTCATCCACATAAAAAACAATTCAACCCGAATCATTCTTTCTCTTCCGGTCCGTTACCGAACCACATCTAAAACACTTTCATAATTACAATTCCAAACCTCGATCCAATGTCGAGTGTCTTTTCAAAAATTCTTTTTCATAATAAAATACAAGTTTTTAAGTCGTTGGACGCTAGACCAGTTGCTTAAAAACTTGTCCTAAATGAACTTTAGTCTTTAAGTCGTTGGACGCTAGACCTGTGGCTTAAAGACTCCTAAACAACGTGGAACTCGTTTCACCTCATTCTTTCATAAGAAAATCTTTTTTGGGTGATAGACGACTCGGGCGAGCTTTCGTTCCTCGGGTTTCTAGTATTTGAATCGTGAGACGCTAGCCTCGTTGTTCGGTACTTTTTCACCCACCTAAAAACAATTCAACTCATTCAAATTCTTTTCTCGCTCATACGCGATCATCAAACTCTTTTCGGATAAAGAGAGTGCAATAGTCATTTCAAATGCGAGCGAGGACTTAAGCTTTTCAAACAAACAAAACAAGTTTTAGCTCAAAGCATTTGAAACGTCTAAACGCACGATTTTTCAGATAAAATCAATACAACCAATTAAAGCCTTTTTGAGAGGAACTACAGAGTTTTGACTTTCCCATTGCACAAGGGAATATGTAGGCACACGGTTCCGAAACCGTGCCAAACTCAAAATAATAATAATAAACATTTCTTTTTCCTTTTGGTATTCATAACTTAGCAATAAACACACACAAACGCGTAGAATTAAATGGGTCCCATCGAGTACGATGGATGTAAGGGGTGCTAATACCTTCCCCTTACATAATCGACTCCCGATCCCACTTTTTGGTCACGTAGACCGCCTTATCCGCTTGTTTTGGGTTTTATCTATATTTTCCCGTTCTTTTTAGAACAAATAAAATTAGGTGGCGATTTCACTAGCTTTCGAGAATTAAAAGATTTTTGAAAATCGAGTTGCTTCAGTTGGCGACTTCACTGGGGACATTTTTTAAAATTATTTTTTGACTAAGCGAGTCAACCCTAATTTAATTCTTCGCTTGTGTGTTTACTATTCATTGCCTATTATCTCTTTATATCCTGTTGATGTATTTTGATATTGGGGAATTTGTTGGTTATGGTTCATAGATAAGCCCAATACCCAGGCTTCTAGGAAACATAAGTTTAGAGTGGTTGAGTAGCTTAGGTCCATTGGACATCCGTGTCTTTTGGATCGACGTGAAGACCACAACTTAGAGTTGGTCTTTTTAAGGGAGTTATTGCATCGTACAATAGTGCGGGATGATAATTCTTGGACAAAGGGCCTATAACTCTAAGTATTAGGATGTCCAAAACAAAACCGACCGCTCAAAGGATCTTTGAGTATCCCTTTAAGAGCCGCTTCTTGGAGTATACTTTTGGAAGTATTATCCTCACGTAGGCCGATCGCGTGGTGATAATATTTCTAGAAAAGGGGATCTGAGACTCCGAGAGTCATTTAGCATAAAAACATTAGAACCAACCTTGTTTGGGGAATTGTGGGTAGACGTCGAAACCATGTCCGACCGTCCTTTTACACCCTTGTGCTATTTAACTTTACATGTGATTTTGCGCATAACATCAATATGTATCGCATCATTGCATTCTTACATGCATCACCATCAGTGCATTCTTACATGCATTACCGTCACATTGCATTCTTACATGCATCACCATCATATGGCATTCTTATATGCATTACCATTACATCGCATTCTTACATGCGTTACTACATCGCATTCTTACATGCGTTGCCATTTTATTACATTTGCATTCTTTCATACATTGCCATGCATTCCATTTTCACTAGAAAAGCTCATTTCATCTCTTCTGTCCAGAAAATATCAAACTGTCTACTCGACGCACGTTCAGAACTCCAAGGATGTCTCAGAGGGCTATAGATGAGCTTCAGCGTGGTCAGGAACTATTGAGAGCAGAAGTTAAGCACTTGAAAAGTCAGATGAATCTGGTCATGGATCTCTTGCAAGTTGTGTTGAAAAGAGAGTGCAACACCACACCAATCTCCGCAAGTTTGGTTGCTGCTCTATCATCTGATGTCTCCATGAGTCAAAGACATCCGCATGTGGCGAACTCTCCAGTTCAAAATTCTCCTATTGAGTATCATCCTCGGCCTTCACCTTCGAAGATTCCTCGACAACAACAATTGCTTGCTCCCCGATCGAAGAAGAAGGATCCAAATCAGCGTATTAATCCGCATTATCGCCGATATGCTCAACAGGATATTCAGCCAATCCCGATATCATATTCTCGACTTTTGCCTTACTTGGTTCAAAGTGGTGTTGTGATACTAAGGGAATTAAAGCCAGTACCAGGGGTTTCTAAAGCTTGGTTTGATGAGAAAGCCAGATGTGCTTTTCATGCTGACTCTGTAGGACACGAAACTGAGAATTGTTCGGCCTTCAAATGCAAAGTTCAAGAGCTAATTGATGATAAGATTCTGTTTTTCAAACAGAATGGATCGAGCTTAGACATTTTGCTTGCAAGGTCTAATCATAGCAATTTTGAGGAACTTCCAAAACTCATTGGAACAATTGCTTGCCAAAAGGAAGTTGAGACTTTGAAGAGTAGTGGTGAAGTAGACCAGATGTTCACTTCAGAAAAGGTGGTAACCTTCAGCAAAGATATCTCAAGTTCTAGCAAGGGAAAGTCGGTTGCAACACCAACTCATTATCCTCCACTACCGTCTTTCAAGTCTTTGCATCAACAACTTTTGTCTGATCTTCCTCAACTTCAGAGTCAGAACTCTCAAAATCAAACTGTGCCTCGGAATAATTTGGAAAGAAGGGAGACTCCTCTTGATCCACTTCCATCGACCTACAGTCAACTTCTTCCATATCTGGTTCAAAGTTCATTGGTGGTTCCTAAGTTTCTTAAGCCACCAAATTTATTCCCGCTTGGTTATGATCATAACGCGCGATGTGGTTACCATGATGGAACAGTAGGACACTCGACAGAGGACTGTAACGCCTACAAAGCCAAAGTTCAACAGTTGATTGACCAGAAGTACTTGACTATTCAAGGAGGGATTCTGTTTGTGAATGGCAACCCGGTACTCAAGTGAACGTCAAGCCTACTAATTTCATCTAAATCAACAAGTCAAGACGGAGCTCAAGTCCCATCAACAACGACAGTCTTTTATTTCTTTACTGCATTTTCATGTGTATCTTGTTTAATTGTTTAAACTTTGTTTGCATGTAGAAACTTGTTTGTTTTTATCTTAATGCAATGAGTATGTTTGTCTTGAAGTAATCCATTTGTTGTCAATCAATCCATTCGTTATCACTCTTTAAATTGATTTGCGAGCATTTTGATACCAACGTTACCAACTCTTTCGCCTAGGCAAAGATTGGAGGGAGGATGACGATGATTAAAAAACGCCAGGTCTCTAGTCGTATGCTTTCGAGTAAAAACCTTGCTGATGATGTGCAGGCCTTGTTTCAAATCCCCAAACACCGGAGTTATAAGGGAGATAAACCATCGTTAACCCCCTCGAGCCTTGAAGTAGGAGTTTCTTTTCTTTCCGAAAAAAAACCCTTCATTTTTAACCTGTGGGCGGGTAGTGTTCAGTTAATCCGATCGAGCGTTTAAAACTCATCAAGAGAGTAAGCATCAAAGGATACAACAATGGCTATCCTTCAAAAGGTTGAGAAAGGCCAAAACCACAGTAGTCGACCTCCGTCTATCAATATTGTGCATCAAAGGAGAATGATACCATGTTGGGTATCTTTAGCACATCAGAAAGGTCAACAGATGACGACACCATAACGGTTACCTTTCATCTACCTCAGGACTCAGACAGTCACCATCACTTCTAACAAATCAATGATTGTGTATAAATCCACGACTTGTTCAAAAAAAAGTTGAATAGAAGAGACAAAAAGCCCGCTAAGTTGAGGCTTAGTAATAAGTCGCTTAGGCAAAAGTCAGGTAAAATCCCAAAATGCAGTATCAAAGGATTCTCAACAAAGAACAAGTTGTGTGGTCAAGTACCAAAAGACAAAATGTGAGTGACTGTCGTGTCCAAGAAACCTCAAATTGGTTCCTCAACCACCATAACACCTCTCGAGAGATGAGTGCTCGTATCAGGATAGTTGGACTTAGGACTGAAGGACATCATGGAGAATGGGCGGGCACCAAATATTTTGAGCCTAAAAATCTTTTTTCTAAAACTGTGAACCAGGCCACGTTACAACCCTCAAAAGTCCTAATTGAAGCATGGGTTAATTCAAAAGCATACAACGAAGAGATCGCGTTTACCTGACTCCTACAGTGTGTGCTAAGTATCTGTGTTGGTATCATATGCTCGTCTCATCTTTCAAAAAAAAAATTTTTTTGTGTTGCACTCCAAAAGTGTTTCACTCACAAAAAAAAAAATCATCATGTTTTTCATACAAAACTTCAAGACGCATAAATGTTGCATTATAATTGTCACAATAAACATTCTTCTACATGTAAAACAATTGTTTGACATTGAAGAAGTTCTCATAATGAACGTCAGTGAAGAGTTTAACTTTGTCCAAAGAAGAGAAACTTGATTTTTCTACTGAGTTAGCAGTTATTTGTAACAAGGGGCAGGACGTCTAAGGACTCCTTTGAGCATATCACAAGTTGTCTTCTCAAGAATCTGTTAATTTGGGGGCAATCAAATTGAAATTCAGCTCCTCGAATTTCCGCCAATCCGGGGGCAAATCCTTAAAGAGCAATCAGCAGTTGATTTAGTCTTTCTCAAAGAGCAGTTAGCCTGAGACAACCGTCATTCCATGTTTCAGTCAACTTGAAGCAATCACCTCGAGACATGGGAGTCTCTCTAAGGCTGTTTACATTGGGACATTTCGAACTAATCGTTCGGTTCCAATCAATCTGAGATAATTATTTCGACGCGTGGAAGCCTTCAAAAGCTCTTGCTCCACCAAATTAGTCGTTCACTTGTTGATTGATCTGAAGCAGTTACTTCATAATGGTGAAGCTCTTTTAATTGGAGCACGTGTTCGTTCAAGAATCAATCAGCCTGAAGCGATTACTTCGAGACGTAGAAGTCTCTCTAAAGCTCGTCCTGGGGCAGGTCTTCCCAATGCTCGCATAGCTCCTTATTCAGATGCAGTCAAATCTGAGGAAAACACTCGAGATGTAGAAGTCTTTCCAAGACTCATTCTAAAGCAAGCTTGCTGAAAAGATTCATCTGAAGCAACTACTTCGAGACGTTGGAGTCTCTCCAATGTTCATCCTGGGGCATGTCGTCCATCCGCGCAAAGTCTGCCACTCTAAGATTTGATAAATCTAAGGAGGTTATTTTGAGATGCGGAAATACCTCCAAAGCTCCTATCAAGGCATGATATTCCCATATCAGAATATCCAGTTCCTTTGAAATACTGATGATCAGTAAAGTATTGTGTCAGAGTACAGGATGTCGGGCACTCCTTTTGGAAAGATTTTCGACGATCTACGCCGGGCATATCGAGATTCGAGGTGCAAAATCTAATGCATTGCATTCCACGCGGGCACGTCTTTAATCATCATTATCTGGTCAACTCAAAAGTTTGCTATTCTTCGTTTTACAAGAATTAGCATTTGCAGCCCTACCAGCGGCAATTCAGCATTTGGAGCTTGGTCAATCATCTTGTTGTGCCATGTTCTTTTATCCTCCGGACTAACGATGTCGAGGATTCAGTTTGATAGCCAGTGCATTAACCAGAATATTCATGCATTCATTCATTCATGCATTCATATCATATACTACATAACACATTCATTCATAAACCTCAGCCAGGACTCGGGTTATTCCAAGATCGTTACAAGCGAGAGATTGTTCTCAAACGACAACTTATTTCTCTCCCCAGTGCCAGGTGAATGCTCGGGTGACAGACAACCGACAATAGTGTCAATTCTCCAATGAAGCCTCTTCCCTAGAGAATCGATCGATCATCCCCAGTGAACTCTTATGACAACAAGACCGTTCAATTGGATTCCCCAGTGATGTCTTCCTTCTCTCAACAGTATCAGGAAATCATGCACCATTTGCATTAGAAAAATCATATCATGTATATCATACTCATGCATATCATACTCACGCATTAGCTTCGGCTATCTGTTTTGCAGGTTTTTCAACTGAAACCGTAGATATCCTCGTAAGGATCAAGATTGAAGAATTAGTTCTCAGACGACAAATTATCCTCTTTTCTCCAGTACAAGTGGTATACTTGTATGGATCTTCACAACTGATGGTTTCTCCAAATCGAGATTTCTTCCCCAGCGAAACAGTTGTATCTTTCAGATGTACTCTAATGTCAGCAAAATTATTCAACCGGGAATCCCCAGTGAATTTTCCACATGGTTTTCTTACGAAGTTTCCCCAGCGAAGCTTATTTCTCTCCCCAAGTGAATCTCCTTCAGAAAGGATTACTACAATATCATTCTTGGTATTTTCAAAGATTTCTTTCAGACAAGAATCTTCTCAACAATTTCTCTGGCGGAATTCAGATTCGTTCTCGGCGAGTTCTCGAAAATTACAAACTTCGTGCGTTTATTTCCCCAGTAAGTTATCAACTACTCAATTAAATATCCACCTGGCGGGATGTTTATTCAAATCTCAAGATATTTCTCCAACTCAGACGTTGATCTACATATCCACTTGCTGCAACGCATTGTCCATACAATGTCAGCAAATTGAAGCTCATTACCCTAGAAGTTTTTCAGTCACAGGTGCTGAATTTGATTCTTCTATCAACGGTAAAGCTATCTGCATACAAATTGAAGATCTTGTCAACTCAGAAGTTGTTCAACATGTCCGTACATGTTCAGTAAGATCTCTCATCAGCAGAAACGTCGGAAACAAGATTTACCGACTTCATAAACATCTATATCACGCCGGTGTGCTACATATTGTTATGTTTATCCCTAGAGAATTGTATTCTTGGGTGCGCTACTGATTTTGTTCTGCGGGTAACTCAGAAGTTACACGGTCAAAGACATTCAGCATGCCATGGCTCCTCGCACTTTCGTGCACCAACAATTCCGATATTGTTCTAGCCTATATTCAGAGAACTCTTTGTTAAGTTCTCAGTCTTGTCAATCAGAGAACTCTTTGTTAAGTTCTCAATCATGTCATTTCAATTTTGTTTAAGGTCTCCAGGTAGTCCTTAGTTCGGAGAACTCTTTGTTAAGTTCTCAGTCTTGTCAATCAGAGAACTCTTTGTTAAGTTCTCAATCGTGTCGTTTTTCAATTTTGTTTAAGGTTTCCAGGTATTCCTTAGTCATTCAGAGAACTCTTTGTTAAGTTCTCAGTCATGTCAATTTTTCAATATATTGTTTTTCTTTTCGCTTGAGAAGTTCGTTTCTCTTCTCGTAACATTTTCGTTAAAATTGTTGTCAAAGTCATTTCGGTGACACGGTTATCCCCGGTGTTGTCGAAATCTCCTAGTTATTTCTCACTGTGCACTATTGTGTTAAATCATTCCATTAATGCTTAGCAAGTTTTCTCTTCAAGCGTTTTTCTTGGCTCCGTAACCAAGATATGTTATCTGTTTCCTTTCGTGGCATTGGTTTCCCGCGTCGGGCAAATTTTCGGGGTTCTCTAGTATTCAATCCTCTTCCACCTTGAACGTTCGAAAGTTGTCAATCTTTCTCACTTACCAGGTCTAAGATGATTGAATAGGGGCAACTGTCGCACCCCAAAATTTACCCTCCGTTTATTTTTATAATTTATGTGGCTCCTTTCAGTTATCAAGCTTTTCAAAAAATATGGATTTTAATTATGATTGACAATTTTAAGAAGGGGCTCTCGTATTCATTCGAGGTTGGGCTTCTTGGTCCGTGACTTCCTCCGGACTTTAAGGTTGTCGGATGTTCGTCTGTGCTTATCATCATCTCTATTGCGGGTTTCTTTGAAAGAAAAGATGCACGGATTCAGGGATGTGAATGACCTGGTAATTCTCGGATGCGTCCCTGTGTGTTCCGCTTGCATCAGATTAAAAAGTTTGGAGCAAAATCATCCGTTGGTTTATGATTAAAGGCTTCTATATGCGTCTTTTGTTGATGTTTTATCTACCAATGGGAGGTTGATTGAGAATCGGGATAGATATCGCTTCCTCAAAGGCATCATTGGCAAGGTTTGGATTTTAAAAGTGGCTACTGTTGGCTTTGTCGTTTTGTTTAGAATGGTGGGCATTTCTAACTCAATGTGCGAAAAGGAAGTTCAGAAGGTTATTTTTAACTCGAGTTTCACAATAACTTCATTCTGGTTTCGTTTAGAATTTCAAAGTGAGGATGGAATAACGTCATTTGTTCTATGGAAGTTCATTTTAAAAGAAATTTGTTCTTACAAATACCATGGCGAGAAATTTAAAGTGCAAGGGAAATACCATTCATTCAATGATCAAATTTCATTCAAAGTCAAGAGGCATTCAAAGTTCACCATTTTCAAGTCCAACTTAGGTTCTAAGAAAGCTATTTAGAATTTGCAAGTTCTGCACCATTTAAATACTATTCATTCAAGTTGTGGGGTAATGTTTTGATTCATCTTAGCATTAAGGTATTTCAAACATTCTCAAAAATCTTGATTCGTGATAAAGTGGATAGATTCATCCGTGTTTGATTCCTTGAGATACCGTTTCCTACTTAGAAAGAAAGGAAACCTTGTGACAACATTCAAGATTGAAGGATAAAACTTGAATTTAATTCATGACAACATTCAAGATTTCGAATTACAAATTGTCAAATCCATAGAATCCGAATCGTTCAGGGTGTTTTCCGTTCATTTGTTCAATTTACAAGTTACAAGGAATTATTACAAGCATGTTTCTTTGTTTACAAGTTCTACAAATTCTTAAATCCTAAGGCTATTCTATGAAGTCCTAGTGGCCGAACTTTCAATCTCCATAGCCGTGTCCTCCTTGCCTTCTCCATCTTCAAGATCTCTTCCAAGTCTTCTTGTTGCATCTTCATGCTATTGCCCCGGATTCATGTTCTTCATCGCCATGCCATCCTCATCATCTCTCCACATGAAACAAAGAAACAAGCACGGATTAGAATTTGCAAAACATAATTGAAACATAAACGAAAACGCAAGAAAATATCAGAAGATTGTTTCTTTTGTCACAACATCATCATTAGGCGGTTAGGCAGGAATCAGGTATTCAAACGACAAGCCTCATAATCTTGGAGATTAATCATCGGCGAAGAACACTTGCTCGCAAATCACGGGCTGACCCGGTTCACGAACAAGCATTCCGGGCAGCATACAATAGCGACAGATTCAGTTTAAATCCGGGCAGCAAAGGCAATAAGCATACAACGAGTATTACAAGGCGACAATTTCAATTCCGGGCAGCATAAATCAGTTCATGGCTTATATCCCAAGGCAACAGCAGCATGTATGATTAAGATAAGAAGTAAGCAAGCTAAAGTCAAAGAGCAGACAACAGTTTAGAACAAGGCAGCAACCATACAGCAGTATGGGTTATCCAACAGGGACAATTGAGAAAAATCAGAGAACAGAGCAGCAGGGACAGCATAAACCAGCAGGGACAAAAGAGCAAGCCAAATTATACAAGCAATACATAGCAGCATTAACGTGGAAAGGGAAAAGGAAAATTCAAAGTCAGGTTTTCACCCAAAGGTGAAAAGGGTTAAAAGCAGTTTTGATGATAGTAATAGAGCAGGAAACCTGTTAGACTAAGACCTGATAGTATCTGTTCTTAAGAGATATTAGGAAAAAGAGAGGGAGGATCAAGAATAGCATCTGTTACAAGAAATATAAAGACCAGAAGTCATCAGAAAAAGGAAGAAAGGTTTTGAAGCCATCAGTTAACACAAGAGTCCATCAGGTTTTGAGAATAGAGAGATAAATTTTAACACATAGGATCTGATCTCATCAGTAAAGAAAGAAGAGGAGGCCATCAGTTTAGAAGACAGAGAAAAAATTTTCCACAGGGCATTCAAAGAAAAAACCAAACGATTGTAAAAAAGACTACCCATTCCAAAACCCTTATTCCCAAAACCAGAAAAGATCAAGCAGGTATCTGTTCTACGATACAAGAAAACCAGAAAAAGTCCCAAACCCAGAAAAACATCAACATATACTCATCATTTTCCAGACCCAAACACCCTCAGAAAAGCAAGGTTTTCAGAAATCATGTTCTGAAATAGAGAAAGAAGAAGAGGAAGTGAAGAACGGTCTCACCCGGAAGCTACGAAAGGGGGTCGATTCCAACAGCTAGAGTTCCAACCCCATCGAGTTCCAAATCCAATCGAGATGAGAGCGATCGCGGCGAAGAACGGTGAGAAACCCATAAGCGCGGCCGTGAGAGGGAGAGAGAATCGCGCCGATCGAGAGAGGATAGAAGCGAAAATCGCGACGGTGAACGGAGGAATCGGCGACGGTGACAGACTCACCCAGAACACGGCAAAGAGAAACCCAAACGCGAGAGAGACGAGGGCGAGGGTTTGAGAGTACGCGTGAGAGAGGAAGATGAACGCGGGTTCATCTGATGCCTGTTCTTGCCCACTTGGGCATTTTTTTTATATTTTCATAATTAATTCTTTCCATTTTTTTCTTTTCTTTTTCTTAAATATATAAAAAACAACAAATTTATTTTATTTCTATTTTATTTCATAAAATCTGGTGGTGACAAGTGTCACCACCTTGTATTTTCAATAAAAACTTTCTCCTTTGTTTTATTATTATTAGTAATTTCATTTTAAGAAAAAATGTTCATTTAATTTGTAATTGATAAATAATATGTCACTTGGGCCGGTTGGAGCATTTTTCGAAGAAGAAAGATCCGATGCACTCAAATCGCCGGTAATACGATGAATTTTTGCGGAATAGTCAAAGATCCGATGGATTTCTCTTCGCACCGTCCAGAATCACGACATTCCAGGCTATTTCTGAACTTATTCTATTTCATTTAATTTATTTTATCGTAAATAATATTCTCATTGCGATGTACTAAATAATTATTGGATACGATAGTTTTTATTTGATGATTTATCGATTAAACTATTAGCCGATTTTTCATCAAACAGAAAAAATCATCTCTAATAATTATTTAAATTTCCGATTGTATTGATTGGTATTTTGTCTATTTATTTACTCATTCAGCAAATATTCACCAATGTACACATTGCACACAATTAAATTTAAAATTAACCCGCTTCTATTCCATCTCAGCACGCGTATCAGAATACCTTCGCAATTTAATTTCAAACCTCGATCCAACGTCGAGTGCATTTTCAAAACCTTTTTCATAATAAAGAACAAGTTTTTAGTCGTTAGACGATAGCTAGTTGCTAAAAAACTTGTAACCAAACAAACTTTAGTCTTTAAGTCGTTGGACGCTAGACCTGTGGCTTAAAGACTCCTAAATAACGTGAACTCGTTTCACTTCACTTTTTTTCTCAAGAAAACTTTTTGGGTGATAGACGACTCGTGCGAGCTTTCGTTCCTCGGGTTTCTAGTATTTGAATCGTGAGACGCTAGCCTCGTTGTTCAGTACTTTTTCATCCACATAAAAAACAATTCAACCCGAATCATTCTTTCTCTTCGGTCCGTTCAACCACATCTAAAACACTTTCATAATTACAATTCCAAACCTCGATCCAATGTCGAGTGTCTTTTCAAAATTCTTTTCATAATAAAATACAAGTTTTAAGTCGTTGGACGCTAGACCGATTGCTTAAAAACTTGTCCTAAATGAACTTTAGTCTTTAAGTCGTTGGACGCTAGACCTGTGGCTTAAAGACTCCTAAACAACGTGGAACTCGTTTCACCTCATTCTTTCATAAGAAAATCTTTTTTGGGTGATAGACGACTCGGGCGAGCTTTCGTTCCTCGGGTTTCTAGTATTTGAATCGTGAGACGCTAGCCTCGTTGTTCGGTACTTTTTCACCCACCTAAAAACAATTCAACTCATTCAAATTCTTTTCTCGCTCATACGCGATCATCAAACTCTTTTCGGATAAAGAGAGTGCAATAGTCATTTCAAATGCGAGCGAGGACTTAAGCTTTTCAAACAAACAAAACAAGTTTTAGCTCAAAGCATTTGAAACGTCTAAACGCACGATTTTTCAGATAAAATCAATACAACCAATTAAAGCCTTTTTGAGAGGAACTACAGAGTTTTGACTTTCCCATTGCACAAGGGAATATGTAGGCACACGGTTCCGAAACCGTGCCAAACTCAAAATAATAATAATAAACATTTCTTTTTCCTTTTGGTATTCATAACTTAGCAATAAACACACACACAAACGCGTAGAATTAAATGGGTCCCATCGAGTACGATGGATGTAAGGGGTGCTAATACCTTCCCCTTACATAATCGACTCCCGATCCCACTTTTTGGTCACGTAGACCGCCTTATCCGCTTGTTTTGGGTTTTATCTATATTTTCCCGTTCTTTTTAGAACAAATAAAATTAGGTGGCGATTTCACTAGCTTTCGAGAATTAAAAGATTTTTGAAAATCGAGTTGCTTCAGTTGGCTTACTTTATTATTATAACTATGATGATTTTGAGTTACACCTCCCTTTGTGAACCGAAGTAATTCGTGATTTGCAATGGGAGTTTTTGGCCAATGATTGTATTATGTTTCTGCATGAGGCTTTGTCGTTTGAACATGATTAAAACCCTTAAAAACCAGATTCCTTAAGCTTAACCCTACTGATAAGCCTTGAAAAGAAAAGTTCTCTTGAAAATTCCTGCTTACGTGTATGTTCAAGTTTATGCTAATCAATTCTTTCTCTTCTTGTTTTCATGTAATGATATGGAGGATGGCATGGAGAAAGAAGAGGGAAATCAAGGTGACCACGAAGTTGAATGGCTTGCAACTTGAAAAAGATCCAAGATACTTGGAGGAAGAACCTTAGGACCTTTTGTAAAATTTGCTTTGGGAAACTTGTGAATCTTGTAACAAAATCAACTTCTTATGTAATTTGAAATCGATACAATTGTAACCTTGTTTTGTAGTTTGAATGAATGTTGAATTTGTAAATTTCTATCATTACTTGTAACGACTTGAATTATTGTTTGGAATTTTAATAGAACTTGAATCAATACTTGCAAATGTCACAATTTGTATAACCCATAGGAATTGATGTAAAATTGAAGTAACTTGAAACAAAATATTCAAATTCAAGCTTTGTATTAACACATTTGTTTTGCAAACAAACTTGATAGAACTTGTAACATTGTATCTCTTGATCTTTGTAAATGAAAGGATGGCTTGAAGTTTGGATGGACTTGTATTAATTAAGATCTTGAAATATAACAACTCATATTCTCCTTGTATCTTGAAATTTTAAATATACAACTCAGGTGTGCAAAGTTGCGGTGTACAAAGTTTGGCATAGAACTCAAATATTAACATAGATCTTAAACCTTAAATGAATTTGAAAGAAATCAAAAATGAAGTATTCAAAATGGAATAAATGATGAACACTATAAATTCTAAGAAATTTAACGCAATGAATCTTGGCATTATTCACTCTTGAGTTACCACTTTGAGTCCCAAACAAATTATTCGCTTTAAATCTCTCGGATCACTTTGAATTTGGTAAATTCTGACTGACACAAATTAAGTTCCTCTAACTTCACGAAGTCTCGAACGAACTTGGCTTCTTTCTTTGTACTTTGAATCAATGTTTGAATTAATTCTAGTCGAAACAAGAAATTAAGCATGAGGGAATGTTCCAAACTTTTCTTGCATTAACTCGTGTAACCATAAACATATAAGCTTTTGAACGAATCTAAAACTTAATACACCAAATAATCATCCATAAATCCAAATTCTAATCGTTCTCAAATTCAAACTTTAATCTTCAAATCCGAATCAAAACATCAGATGAATCTAGGAAAACCAAAATGTTATGATCGTAATTCCAACCTTTGTACTACAGCTTATCTCAAACATCGGGAACATCAATCATATAATAAACCAAAAGGTGAGCTAACTTAGAACCAAGAATCATCAAGAAATCTGCATTTTTGAACTCATGCCCTTGCAAGAAAATCCAAGAAAATTTATGATAAGGAGGGTAAATTTTGGGGTGCGACATAATGCATATCTGCTGAAGAAATATCAGGCTCACATAAATATGGAATGGTGTAATTAAGGGACTTCAGTCAAGTACTTATTCAAGTATATTAACAAAGGTTATGATAGAATAACTGCAGCTGTTGTTCGGACTGAATCAGACGGAAGTACAATTGTTAGAGAGGTTGATGAAATCAAACAATACCTTGATTGCAAGTACGTTTCCCCAAGTGAGGCATGTTGGAGGATTTTTTCATATCCTATCCATGGTAGATCTCCTTTTGTTGAAAGGTTGTATTTTCATCTGGAGGGCGAAAATCCCATTTACTACACTGATTATGAATTCATAGATGATGTTCTTGAAAAACCAACTATAAAGGAATCAACGTTTACAGCTTGGATGGAGGCAAACAAAAAATACGAAGATGCAAAGAGTTTAACATACTCTGATTTTCTTTCCAAGTTTGTTTACGATAAAAGATACCGTTTATGGAGACCTCACAAAAAAGGTCGTACGATTGGGCGGTTATTTGGGTTCCTCCAAGCAGTGGTGAACTCTATTACCTTAGAATGATGTTAACGATTGTCAAGGGACCGACTTGATATGAGGATATAAAAAAGGTTAGTGGAGTAGTTCGTGACAGTTTTAGAGATGCATGCTTTGAGATGAGATTTCTTAATGATGACAAGGAATATGTTGCAACCATAAATGAGGCCAAAGATTGGGGTTCCGGCAATTTTTTGAGGAAGTTATTTGTCACGATGTTGTTGTCCGGTACTGTTAATCGACCACGACATGTTTGGCAAAAGACTTGGAAGTTGCTATATGACGGTATTCTTTATCAACAAAGAATTGTGACTGGAAGAAGAGGTACAATCCTTTAATACTTACATACAACTGTTACATATCATACAATTTCAAACCATACTTAATATTATAAGGAGTTCTTATTCTTATAATATATTTTAAACGGCTGTAGATGCAATAGAAGAAGTACAATCCTTTAATACTTAAATATAGTTGTTACATATCATACAATTTCAAACCATACTTAACTATTATTACAAGTTCCTATTCTTATAATGTATTTTAAACTGCTGTAGATGCAACTTTGAAAATGCAGTATAAACAACCTTTTTCTCACAGCTACTAATAAAAATCAGAACATTTGGAATGTACCTGAAGCAGTTATGTTGTTGTATTATACTAAACTATGGAACACATTATGATACAACCATTTAATTTTTACTGAGGCTTTTGTATGGCTAACTTCATCAACAATATGATTTACATTGTACACAATAATTATAATTCATATTGCTTTGTATTTTTCTTGGAAGACATGCAATTGTCAACTACAAAACTGAGAAATCTCACATTAATTGAGATTGAGAATATGATGCAATCAAATCAAAGAAGGTTGTGTGAATTTAAAGATATGCCGTATCCAGATTTGTATATAACGCGACATGTGGGCAATAGACTAATTTATGATGAACATGATTATGATGCCGATAGAGAGCGACAAAACTTTGAGAATCTATGTACATATCTAACATGTATTTGCTCATATTTGTATCAATGTTGTTATCATTAATCTCCAATATAATATTTATTTCAATTTGAATGTTAAGATGAACAACGTGCAATCTTTGAAACCATAATGGACGCTGTCAACAAACAAAACGGAGGGGTGTTTTTTTTTACATGGATACGGGGGAACCAGTAAAACTTTTATGTGGAGAACACTATCAAGTGCACTTTGTTCAGAGAAATTTTTTTCTTGCTGTTGCTTCAAGTGGCATAGCTTCCTTATTATTGCCAGGTGGTAGAACAACCCATTCAAAGTTCAAAATACTTGTTCCAACCCTTGACAACTCTACTTGCAATGTTGACAAAGACTCTGAACATTCATAGTTATTTAAAGCTACTGATGTCATAATATGGGACGAAGCACCCATGGCTCATAAGAATTATTTTGAGGCCTTGGATAAGACCCTTAAGGATGTCATGAGCAAGAAGGGTTTTGCAAATACAATTTTTGGTGGTAAAGTAGTTATGTTTGGAGGAGATTTCCGTCAGATACTTCCAGTTATTCCAAGAGCAGGGCGTTCTGATATTGTTCATGCTTCCATTTGTTCATCTTATGTATGGAACTATTTCCAAGTCCTAACACTAACTAAAAACATGAGATTACAAAATGGAAGGGACAATACAACTTCTAATGAACTTGCAGAATTCTCTAAACGAATATTAGATGTTGGTAATGGTAAAATATGTGAACCTAATGATGGATTAGCTGATATAGAAATTCCTCCGGATTTGTTAATTTCTGATTTTGAGGATCCAATAAGAGCTATAGTTGAAAGCACATACCCAAATTTGGTTGCCGAGTTTCAAAATGTAGAATTTCTACAAGGAAAAGCAATACTTGCTTCAACCATTGAAGTTGTGGAAAAAATCAATCATTACGTATTGGACATGATACCAGGTAAAGTAAAATTTGTTTTAATCTATATATTCATATAAATGTTTCGTTCTTCAATTATTCTTGAATAACATATTCGATTGATTTCACGTTTGTGCATTTGTTAGGTGAGGACAAAGAGTATTTGAGTTTTGATTCAATTGATAGAACTAATACAAATTACACCAAAGCCTATGAATGTCTTACTCCAGAGTTTCTTAGCAAACTAAGGACTTCAGGTATTCCAAATCACAAACTCAAATTGAAGGTTGGTACACCAATTATGCTAATGAGGAATTTGGACCAAAACGATGGTTTGTGCAATGGAACAAGACTAATTGTTACAAGGTTGGCAAATCATGTCATTGAGGCAAAAATCATGTCTAGAAAGAATGTAGGTAACATCTTTTACATCCCTCGAATGTCTATGTCACCTTCTAAGTCACCGTGGTCATTTAAGTTGATTAGGAGACAATTCCCAATTATTGTCTCATACGCAATGACAATTAATAAGTCTCAAGGCCAATCGCTTGATACCGTTGGATTGTATTTGCCTACTCCTGTATTTAGTCATGACCAATTGTATGAAGCCATTTCAAGAGTTACAAGCAAAAGTGGTCTTAAGATCTTAATACATGATAATGAGAATGTATCAACATCTATCACTACAAATGTTGTATACAAGGAAGTTTTTCAATCTCTTTGTTAATGGGTAAGTACATGATAACAAATATATTATTGACTATAAATTGTTTGCATAATTGCTGTCTGATTTTTGCATAATTTATCATGCAGGTCAATTAGTTGAAAACATCGATTGCAAGTAGGTTGCGTTGTATCTGAAGTTCAAATACGATATTGTTACCATTAATATGCTTAGATCCGGATTTTAAAGACTCATGACAGTATGTTATTTTGTTATCCAATGAAGTTTTGAGTTAACATTTTTTAATGTTGTCCACTTAATTTGATACACTAAGTTTTTCCGAATTAAATGAACTTTAATTGAATTAGTTCCAAACGAATGTTCTATTACATGACAAAGTTAATTTCATGTTATATGAAATTCGGACCGGACCGTGCAACAACACTAGTTATTGCTAGTTTAAATATTAATGCTAATTGTCCCATTGAAAATGGTGTTATGGGCACCATAAGACAACTGGGAACAAATCAATGCATGTGTTCCCACAAGTAGCTCTCTTTCGCTTTCAATCTCGGTATGCTCAATATTAGAGATTGCAATTTTTAATTATTTATATCATCGCAAAAAATAAATTATTCAAGTACTATAGGTATATTGTTATAATCCACCACACCAAACTTTAGCAGATACAAACAACTATTCAGAGTTAAAGTGTCTCTTTTCATATGGATTTGTGGGGATGTCAAATACCTAATTTCACCCAAAATCACTGGAGGGGGGATTACAGTGCCAATCTCACCCATCCATTCTCTCTTTAATAACTTTATTAATGTATTATTTAAAATTTGCATGGCTATGATTTCCCTGAAATAAAATTTCATTGGAGAGAATCTGGTCCCCCTAATATACCTTTATATTTTCGTGATTCTGTTATCTCTCAGTTCTAATTTATAACTAAATAATGAAGATTATAATTAAGCCTAAATGTTAGTAATAATATTAAAATTAAAAGATAGACTTTATATTACCAAAGAATAACTTCTATAGTAAGAATCTTGCCATCTAGGTGCACTTTCATTTGAAAAGTTTGGGAGGCTAATATGTCACTAGAATCAATGGATCTAACCATTGTATGAAGAATGAAGGAACCCACTTTAAAGTGTAAAGAAAAATATAACATCTAATTATTCACATATAGAAATATATAAATAATTTAATATACATGTTAAAAAACGTAATTAATTCTTAAAGTTGAACATATCATAATTTAGTACCTATGTTATTCATTATAATCCTCTCATATATATTAAAATCCGGATTAATCATCAAAACAATTAATTAATATAATCATTAAATTATTAATCAAACTATTGAGTTACTAATTAGACCATATAATAACTAATATAATTCATACAAATAAAAAATAAATTATGAAATAATTTTTTAACATAAGTTTCATAATTATAAAATATATAATTTTTTGCTACCAAAAAAAATCTACAATTTTTTTATATAATTATTTATCAAATAAATTAAATAATAATTTTAAATTCAACTTTCAACTTTCAATACACTATAATAGATTCTATAAATGTGAGATATGATAATTGTTTTTTCTTTTAATTTTAAATTTTTTTCTTCCCACCTAAAATGGTGTCATTTTGGTTAATTAAAAAAATAAATATTAACAATTTATTAATTTAAAAAATTAACTAATTCATTGATTTGATTAGTGAATCGACTAAATGACATTCATTTTTATGTTATCAATTATAATAATATGATTTTATCATACTACTTTATCCTTTCATTTCCAACTAATCAAATCTAACATATTAGCAGAGATCGAATTTTAAAATACTGCTCGTTCCAACTTAATATATTACACTTTATCATTAATCCCTTCTAAACACAAAGATTTAAAAAGTAAAAAATATAGAAAAATTTCTTTAAAAAATCATACTTTTAATTATGGAATGTAGTACCTGATTAATATAAGTTGAAAAAGTAATAAATAAGCATATAAATGATTTTCACACACAATCTGTTTTAAAGTGAAATATATAAAAAAACAAAGTTTAAAATATAGGATATAATTTTGCGTATGATTTACTACTTGTACTACTACTAGCATCAATTGAGTTAGCACTACTGATGAACTATCATGTTCTGAACAAACCGTAACACCTCTTTCTCTCTCTATCTTTCCACTTTCAATGCACCCATTTCATCACCATTACTAACCAAAATACCCCAAAACGGAAAACTCTAACCAAAATGCGTTTTTACACTCCGACGCTACTCTTTCTATCACTCATATTCTGCTCAGTCAGCTCACCGATATCCGCCGTATACACCACCGGATACCTCCCTCTACACCGCGCCGTACCGCTCAGCCACCGCGCTGATATACACACTATCAGAGCTCGCGATAGACTTCGCCATACTCGATTCTTGCGAGATGGCGGTGGTGTTGTCGACTTCACTGTTCAAGGCTCCTCCGATCCTTTTACCCGTGGGTATGGGTAATCATCGTATAAGCTCTCTAGTATAGCTTATAGATTACCGCTTAACTTATATTCAAACTCTTTGATTATATATATAACTTATAAGTGCTTTTGTAGAAGCACTTAATTAATTAAGTTGTTTATTTATTATAATTTTGGTTTTCTTGTTCAGGCTGTATACTACTAAAGTAAAGATGGGAAATCCACCTAAGGAATTTAATGTTCAGATTGATACTGGAAGTGACATTTTGTGGGTTAATTGTAATACTTGCAGTAATTGCCCTAAATCTAGTGGAATTGGGGTCAGTTTTTTAGATTTTCATGATTGTGTTTTTTTTACTGTACCTATGGTGTTTTGGTTTTTTCTGATTTGGTGCTTGATGCTTTGTTGTGTAATGTACAGATTGAGCTCAATTTCTTTGACACGGTTGCTTCGTCCACGGCTGCGATGGTTCGTTGCTCGGATCCTGTATGTACTTATGGGGTTCAAGGTGCTGCTGCGCAATGCTCCCCTCAGGTTAATCAGTGTGGCTACACGTTTCAGTATGAGGATGGGAGTGGTACCTCGGGTGTTTATGTGTCTGATGCTTTGTACTTTGACATGATCCTTGGACAGTCTAATTCTGACAATGTTAACTCTTCAGCTGCCATTGTTTTCGGGTGAGCAACTCTTGTGCTTATCTATTGTGGACAGTTATTATAATGGCGTGTGATAGAGAACTGAGCTTAGATGTAGGAATGAGTGCTAGGCCCATGGTGTGGAGAGTCTATAGAAGAAAGTGTAAGAAAGTCAAAGTGAATGCTGATGTAGCATTAGGTGTAACAGAATGAACGAAAGAAAGGGGAATGTGCATTACGTAAGAAATTGGGGAGTGAGGGGAGGGACTAGTTGAGTTTATCGTATACTCAATAATACAACTCCTCTGTCCATTCATATGTGTTATTACTATCTGTGATAATCATCTTTGCTATTAGGCATGCCAATTTGCATCTGTCAGCGGCGTTCTCTTTGTATGCAACCCTTGTGCCTGTTTCAATTCAGGATTCAGAGCATATAGAAATTAGACCTGGATCGACATGTCAATAACGTAGCCTGTCCTTGTAGAGGGAACTACGAGACATGCTTAGTTGGTAGGACTGAAAGTCAGAGAGAATGTTGGCAGAGTGGAGTGTTTTTTTTCCTTCTATTTTTCTGGTAAATAGTGGGATTTTTTAATTTTTTTTCTGGTAGTTTTTGCATATGTTCCAATGCTTTTATTAACACTAGTACTTAATATGGATTTTGGTTTAAAATAAAACTTTATTTGATGGTTGTTTTGGCAAAAGGTGTAGCACTTCTCAGTCTTTTTGTTAACACTAGTACTTAATATGGATTTTGGTTTAAAATAAAAATTTATTTGATGATTGTTTTGGCTATAGGTGTAGCACTTCTCAGTCTGGAGATTTGACTAAGACGGATAAAGCAGTTGATGGAATTTTTGGGTTTGGCCCGGGTGATCTATCTGTTGTATCACAATTGTCATCACGAGGAATAACACCCAAAGTTTTCTCTCATTGCTTGAAAGGAGATGGCAATGGAGGAGGCATTCTAGTTCTTGGTGAGATTTTGGAGCCAAGTATTGTTTATAGTCCACTTGTCCCATCACAGTATGTTCTCTTCTGCACTGCTTTTCTCATTTTCTTTCCCCAGTTGGTGGACTCTTTTCCCTGATATCCCACAATATTAATATAAAGGAACACACAAGCATTTCTGAAAGGAATTTTTGGAATTAAATATTTGCAATTGCATTTCTATCTATTGGCAATCAATAATAATGAAAATGTTCACTTTTGCTTTTGGAAGTAAGTATTATGCTAGGTTTGAATGACAGGAAATGAAAGGTCATCACTTCCATTTGATCACTTAAAAGTGAGCTACTTAATCACCTTTTTAAGACAATAGGTAACAATCATGTTTTCTTTTTGGGGAGGTGGGGTGCGGTTAAACTATGTTAGTTTTTGAACTCAATTGACACTTTCATCTGGATGAATTCTGTTTCATTATATTTAGCCAAGTATGTTGAATTTGTGGTTTTAAACAGTTTCTTGTTACACTAGTGAGCTTGGAAGATATTTGTTTTCTCAAGATGATATTGTCTTGAAGGGACATGTCTTGTCATATTGTGTTGATTGTGTCTCTCTTGGGTTCCTTATGTTTTCTCCTAAACAAGTTACATCACATACCACACCCTTGGTTGTTATGATTGAATGTAAAAGGTGATATTGCTAAGAATCAGGTTCTGAAAATGCTACTTATGCTGTTTTTGTTCTTGTCAGATAATTCACACTTCTAAATGATATTCTTGCAGTATAATAAAATAGTCTTTTCCTTTTTAATTAAATCTCAGGCCTCATTACAACTTAAATCTTCTGAGCATTGCTGTCAATGGACAACTTCTCTCAATTAATCCAGATGTATTCACAACGTCTGACAACCGAGGAACTATAGTTGACTGTGGTACAACATTGGCATATCTTGTTCAAGAAGCTTATGATCCTCTTGTCAATGCAGTAAGTTTTCTTGTACTTTCACCTAAATCTTTGTTGGCCTATTATTCTCTTTTACCTATCCTATGATGAGGATTTCTGCATTGCAAGTAACTAATGAGGATAGTTTCTTACTCTTTGGTCTGCCTGTCACAAATTTTTTATGTTTCCTGAAATCATTGATTGGCATTTTTCCATTGAGGTCATTTGGATTCTCACTCCTGTCTTTTTTGTGTGGTATTAAGTTTTAGGGTTAATAGCTATTTATCCCCCTGCAATATAGGCGAGTTTTGATTTACCCCCTTTAAAAATATTTTTTTTTATTACCCCATATAATTTTTGGGACCCCCTTAAGCGTGTAGAAACCAGGGTGGTAAATCAAAAAATATATTTTACAGGGGGATAATTTTTACACCTAGGGGGAAAAAGACTTAGAATTTTAACATTTTAAGGGGGTGATCAAACTTTTTTTTTTAAAAGAGGTAAATCAAAACTTGCCTATATTGCGGGGGATAAATAGCTATTAACCCTAAGCTTTATTATGTGGATATAGATCAGTTTTGGACCATTCATCGATCTATTTGGTACTTGTTTTTTGTTTAAATAAAATCTGAAAATGCTTTAGCGGTGACTGACTGCCTTAAGATGCTTCAATAGCATAACACCGTATTGAGATTTACATTCTTTTTCTATGTATATAATTTTTATTTTTAAATTTCAAAGGGGGTTTGGTAGAAAGGCTAGCAAATTTTCCTTTTGCTTATTTCTCTTGTATTTTATGAATGATATTGACCTTAGTGTATATTGATCTTGAGTTTCCAAATGGATGTATAGGTAAATACTGCCGTGTCACGTTTTGCTACTCCCTTTATTTCGAAAGGAAGCCAGTGTTATCTGGTCTTAGCCAGGTAATTATAAATACAATATTTGTTACAAATATCTTTATATACTTCATATGAAAAGCAAGTCTGTCCCATTAGGATTTTTGAATTTGTCATTAAAATTTGTGTTTGTTACATATTCAGTATAGATGCTTATTTTCCTCCAGTCAGTTTAAACTTTGCGGGTGGAGCATCAATGGATTTAAAACCATCACAATACCTTCTGCATAATGGTTATCAGGTAAACATGTCTGTCACACATCTGGTTCTTTTCTTATTTCTTAGATATAAGGAGGTCTGGTTCTTTTCTTATTTCTTAGATATAAGGAGGTTGTTCTTAAGAATTGTATGCCACTTATGTACTAATTTGCTTTAACAGGATGGTGCTGCAATGTGGTGCATAGGTTTCCAAAAAGTGCAAGAGGGAGTCACAATTTTAGGAGGTTAGTTGATTGGACAAATTTAAGCAGACTTACTTTGCAAGGAATTGGTGAAAAATAGAATTCTCTCGTTTGATTATAAAATGGTCACCTTTATCATCAACACTGTTTCTTCTTTTGCAGATCTTGTCCTGAAAGACAAGATCGTTGTTTATGACTTGGCTCGTCAGCAAATAGGATGGACTAACTATGATTGTAAGTTCACCACAGTAACTGTTATCTCTTGCAAAAAAGTATATACGGTTCTTCACTGTCTTAAGATTATATTTGCTGCCAGGTTCCATGTCTGTAAACGTCTCGGTGACTACAACCAAGGATGAGTACATCAATGCAAGAGCAAGACAGACGAGTGTCAGCAGTTCAAAAATAGGGACTCTCTCCAAGTTACTACCTGTAAGCATTATGGCTATTTCTATACACATAATAATCTTCATGAAGTCACGACGTTTATAATTTAAACTCAAGTTCAAAAGCTCATTCCTTGTTACTCAACACTGAGACCTACTTGAATTGGCAACCCTTCCCGTTTTTTGATCGGGAGTGGTAGATGTGTTTAATCTATGTTTACAAAAATGGGCAATGAAAATGAGCATCTTATTGTAAAGAGAGAACTTGGAAGCAATGTACATTAGTGTATCTCTATTGGTTCAGATTGTAATATCTATATAGTGCTTTGTGGTCTTCAGCTCTCACTTTTAGATAGGTGTATAGGATTCTCATAACAATGGATTCATGAGTTGTGCTTAGATAAATTTATGATATAAGTGCACCCTTCCAAGGGACAAAAAGAGAGTTATTATTCGCATGAAATTGCCACCTTGCTTGAATTGTCCATACTTATACATAATCTTCAAGTAAGTCATTTGGCTGAATTGTCCATACTTATCTTGAACATAAAACATAATCTTCAAGTAAGTCATTTGGCTGAATTGTCCATACTTATCTTGAACATAAAACATAATCTTCAAGTAAGTCATTTGTCAACTATCTTTCTTCTATTTATAATATAGATTTAAATATATGTTTACGTGTAAAATATACATTTTTTAGTTTTAGTTTAGATAACTTTTTTCCTCTTGAAATAATTCCTGTAGTTTTTCTCTCTTAATTTTAATTCAGTTAACTTGTTTGATTCCTACAAATATACAAATTTTGTTTTACCCTTTAAAATATTTTCCAATGTATCTTTATCATAAAGAATTACAATTGAGCGGGAGCCTAACCTAAAAATAGGTCAGTTCATGGCAAATATAAACATTCGGATGGGTAGAATTAGTCATTGATTGCATGATTTCGATTTAACATATACTAGTAAAGGACTCCTGAAGGCACGGGCCGCAAAAAGTCGATATAAATATTTAATAAATATTATATAGTTATGGTTAAAAAATTAATATAAAAAAATATTTTAATGGTGGTTGTTATATAAATATTAATTTAATTTATGAAATTGTAATAGTTACCAAAATATACATAAATTTGTAATTTGTAGGTGCTATTAAATCATATATAATTAAACCAAATAAATTTGTAATTTGTAGGTGCTATTAAATCATATATAATTAAACCAAATATATGATAGAAAACAGGTTTGTTCCGTCGGGTACCAAATATATGATAGAAAAACAGGTTTGGTTTAATAAGCATTATAAAATAAAGCATATTATACACAACAACATAAAATATTAGTTTAATAACATATTAAAATTGATAATAATTTGATTAGATTTAATTATTGAAAAATATTATGTTTGTCAAATTTGTCTGGTAATATAGAAGTTATATGCTATAGTAATCCTGAAATCATTTTTAAATTCTCTTGTATTATAAAAATTTATGTATGCTATTGATTTTATATAATTTTATCATCTAAAATAAATTTAAACACAGTTAAGTTTCAAAATTTAAACATATGATTTTGCGACTTTTTAATTTATTTATAAAAGAATAAGTAAAAGATTAACTAAGGGTTGTCAAAATCTGTTACAAAAGGAGATGGCCAAAACAAGAAAAGTTGGCCAAAGAGAAATTAACAACCAAATAAAGCTAATATTTTAATATTCTATACCATATTGTCCACATTTCAACCTTCAAACCTTAGCATATATCGTTTCTCACCAACCAAATAGATCATACCGTATCTAACTATAAAACACCCCATTTCCCCTCCCTAACTTTCTTTTGCATTCATTTTTTTTATCCTCAATTTTCTCTACTCAAAGAACAATTTTGTGCCAAATAGTGTGGAAATAAATATGGTCTCTATTTTCTACATAATTTTCACAAACACAATTTAAAATATCTTATGCAATAACCATATCAAAAAAATATGGTCTCTATTTTCTACATAATAATTTTATGAATTATTGACACGTTTTAAACATGGTATTTTCTTTTAAAAAGTATATAAATTCAACTTTTAATTTTATGAATTATTGACACGTTTTAAACATGGTATTTTCTTTTAAAAAGTATATAAATTCGTTTATATTATTTTAGGAAGATAAACAACACATTAATGAAATATGTTTCATTTTTAACTCCTAAGAGTTGTTTTGACAATATACATAAATAACAATAATAATTATTATAATAATAATACTACTACTAATAATAATTAATAATAAATATTGTTCAATTTTATATTAACAGTTATTGATTTTGTAATAAATTTGAAAGGGGTAAATTTTTTATTTTATTAAATACATAAAATCTACCCCTATTTATTTGACCAACAAGTAGTTTAATTACCCTTAGTCTAATTTAGTTATGCGTTGTAAATGAAATGAAATGAGATTTCTTGACACAATACATATTCCAAAACAAATAAAATATACACTCCAAAACACTATCGTATCAAATTTGTGTATTTCTATAATTATTATCCCGTGTTCTTTTATATAAAATAAATACTTATAATATTTTATCATAAAAATAATACTAACGTATTTTATAAATTAAAATTTAGATATCATTTATTTAGAAAATAATATTAAAAATTAAATGAAAAAGTTTTTATTTCTGTTCAATTAAAAATAATATATGGTTGAAGATTAAATTAATTGGTTTGGAGAATGAGAACGAACATTAAATATAAAAGGGATAGGTAAGAGATATGATTATTGATGTCGAAAAACTTCTTATAGTTTCTAATGATTTTATTAAATTAAAATATTAATTTTTAATGGTTTTTTATTTAACTTATTTTCAACACAATCCAAAAAAAACGTTAAGTAATGTCAAAATTATTTTTATTAAGTGAATAGAATTAGTCTAATTTTGAACATTATTATTTCAAGTATCAATTTGTGGAAATAATAAAAGGCAAGTTTGATGATTTTGAAAAATTAAATCAATAATACTTTAAATTAAAACAATAAATGAAATACACCGTCTTAGTTTAATTTATTGTATTAAAATAGAAGCACAATAAATATTTGGAATGATAGAGATATATAATCAGTGTAATCATTAATGATATTACTTGTGTTTAGGAAAATAAATATATAATTTCAAGAATTTGAGTAAATTCAATGGGAATATGCTCTATACTTATTAGACATTTTAAAATCAACATATGATATTACTAAATAATGGGATAATCTTATTTATGATTCGGTAAATTGTAAAGCTAATCTTTTGAGGAACATGTTCTTAGAGTTTTGAAAATTTATTTTAAGAAATTTTACCTTTATTCGAAAAAATAAATTTTAATTATCAGTTTATTTTAATTTTAACGAAAAGTTAATATTTATATTTTTAATATATTCTTTAATATTTAATATTTTAATCTTATTTAATTCCTATAATCATTTAGTACTAATATAATTTAAATTATTTTAATAGCACAATTAACAATTATACAAAATATATCAGTAGATTTCACGGTCACACACAACATTATAAAATAAATAAAAATTTGAATAATCTCAATTGCTACTCAAATTTCATCTTTATATCTAAAATGTTTTATTTATGTTTTTCATAAATAAAATACTGCACCAAACCCTCTTATTTCTTTCTTTTCCTACTCATTTTGGGCTTTTGTGATAAAAAGAATTGATATAAAAGAAAAAACAATATGTATATGTATTGGAAATTGGAAATTGAAAATTGAAAAAACATAATAGATTAAATAGATTAAATCTATTATAAATCTATAAAAATAAAAGTACTGTTAATTTACCACAACACCCTTTCTGAAAAATTACAATTTGGTCTATTTTTTAAGGGTAATCATGTAATTTTGACAAATGCTTGCACCATATTCATTTGGAGCTGATGTGTCACTCTCACATTTTTTCCTCATTTTTTTAATTTTCTTTTTTTACACTTAACAAATCCTGTTGTTAATATACCTATTAAACCTAATTGCAACGTAATCAAAAGGCAAGCAATGGAAAATTCTGGGAACACCAAACGTTCTTCCCTTCCCCATGCGTTATCATTATCTCTCTCTGAATCCAGATTCAAATTGCAATAGGAAACCAAACGTTCTTCTCCCTTCCTTTGATGCGTCCCCACTGTCTACTTCCCTATAATTTCAAACCTTGTATCAAACCTAATCCTAAATTGCTTCACACATCTCTGTCAATTGCTTCACACAACCCTGTCTGATTTGTTACAAAACGCATCTGGACGGAACAACCGATCTGTTGTTATTTTTTTTGTTATTCTTTATCCATTCATCTTTCTTCAATCTGCCTAACTTGCTTTTCACTGATTCTGTATGCGTTGTAGGTTTTAATGTAGAGAAAGTTCAGTATAAGAATGTTGTTTTCACCGTTTGGGATGTTGGAGGCCAAGAGAAATTGAGGGCACTCTGGAGGCATTATTTTAACAACACAGATGGTCTGGTAAGCATTGATTTCTTTTGGTTTGTAAAATTTTGCTTTTCCTACTACAAGCATTCGTGTATTCTATAGGACTGAAAAGACAAGATACGGGTCTAATGTATCAAGGTTGATACATATGTGCTTTTTTATGCAGATCTATGTTGTTGATAGTTTGGACCGCGAGAGAATTGGGAAAGCAAAGCAAGAATTTCAGGTGATGAAGTAAAAAACTTACTGCATAGTGCACACACACCATATTATTACCAACAAACTTTGAACTTATCTATGGATTACTTGCAGAATATCATAAATGACCCATTTATGCTCAACAGTGTCATCTTGGTGTTAGCCAACAAACAGGACCTGGTATGTGTATCTTCTTGATATGTGTTCTACTACTTTTTTTCTGAGAAAAAAATTAAAATTGTGCTTTAGAAAGTAGTTGCTGAATTGTATTCTGCTGGTGCATCTAATCACAATAATTAGATAAATGTTTATTGGCATGTTTGTTGGCATTTTGCATAAACATAAGAATTGTTCGAATTGAAGTATTTTTCATTTTGATGCTAAGTTTTTAACAATGTATACGTTTCTTGTTTTTATGCTATGGCCTGTTAGGTTTGGCATATCAATTGTAGTCATGTGAAGAAAAGGTAGAGATAGTTGAGGATGAGATTGCAGAATAAATGAAAAACTAAAAGCGGAAAACATTGAGATAAATACCAATGAAGGTTTGATAAAACTTGATGTAGGTTTATGGTGAACTATGGCTTAATGTTTAACTACTTCTGTTTGGTTTGTTTAATTTCTCTGATTTTTGGACAGGGCTGCAGTGCTGTATAGGATGGAGTTTTGTAGCAAGATTTTGACAATTAACTTGACATGGTTTGATGAGTTAGCTTCAGGTAATGTTTTTTTATTACTTTTTGAGTTTTTTTAATTTATGTGAGTCTCATTCGTCCTACATTGTCTTGGAAGAAAAAAATATTAAAATTGTGCTTTAAAAAGTAGTTGCTGAATCGTATTTTGCTGGTGCATCTAATCAGAATAATTAGATAAATGTTTATTGGCATGTTTGTTGGCATTTTGCATAAGCATAAGAATTGTTCGAATTGAAGTGTTTTTCATTTTGATGCTAAGTTCAGCTTAATTTTAACAATGTATACGTTTCTTATTTTTCTGCTATGGCCTGTTAGGTGGTTTGACATATCAATTGTAGTCATGTGAAGAAAAGGTAGAGATAGTTGAGGATGAAATTGCAGAATAAATGAAAAACTAAAAGTGGAAAACACTGAGATAAATACCAATGAAGGTTTGATAAAACAACTTGATAAAGTAGTTGAAGATGATGTCTTGTGTATTGTTCTTTAATTTAAAAAGGTTCCCTGCTAAAGGGCTTCTTTTTTAGCTATATTGTTATTTAATGTAAAAAAAGTTCCCTGCTAAAGGGCTTCTTTTTTAGCTAAAATTGTATTCAATTTCTGCAAGTTGGGAAAAGGCAGAAGCGGAAGGATCAATCACTCTTTCAAAACTTACTGCCGAGGATCAGACATCGCAATTAGATGGTGCTCTTATGTAGTGTATGCGACAAATAAGAAACAACCTGAATTGAAATATAGGATGTCATCCTTGCCAAAACCAAGCAACGTCCTCAAATCTGCTGCTGATAGTGCGACTCTATCAATGTCCTTGCAGGAACGTGATGCTGATAGTGCGGCTCTATCAAGGTCCTTGCAGGAGCGTTTTTAAAGTAGAATTTTGATTCTAGGAAAAGAGTACATAAACCTATAAGTTGGTGTTGTTGTTAGTTCAAAAGGCATGTTCATCTTGATTTGATTCCATAAAATTTATGCCTGATTTTAGTCTATAAACCTACATATTTATTTTATTTTTTATGGATGATTTGATTCCATAAAATTTATGATCAATAAAATTTAAATTCTATTTTATTTAGAATGAAAATTATAATTTAACGAATAAAATTTTGGGTTAATACCTATTTCCACCCCTGACATATTTGAAAAACCCCCTGCAAAAAAAAAGTTCCAATAATTACCTTGACAAATTTTAAAAGTTTCATTTTTTACCTTTAGGAGGCCACATCACCAAAAAGGCTGATGTGACTTATTTTTTTGTTAAATTTGTAATTTTTTGTTATTCCACGTCACATAAGTCCCATTAAAATGACCAGAATTCCCTTAGCTCCATTTATCTTAAAATCCAATTTGATTTTGCAAATCCATGTTTCAATTCAGACCCTACGATTAGGGTTTGCTTTCTTCATCTTCATCCTTGCAAAGTGGTCGCAGCAACACAGCTTCATCTCAAGGAAATGGGTGTGTTTAATTTAGTGTTTCATCATGGGGGAAATTTTGTGCAAGACGGCCATATGTATTATAGAGGAGGTAGTGAGACTATTGTCGAAGGTCAGGACGGAGATAAATGGAGCTTTTTTGAAGCTGTTAGTCTAGTTAAAGATTGGGGTTATGAAGGTTTTAGGTTATGGAGAAAGATTCTGTAAACGGATGAAGGCTTTACAAATGTTGTTGATGATGCAGGAGTTGTAGAAGTTGCTAAGCAATGTATGTCTTGTAAGGTTGATGGTCATCTTTGGGTAGAGCTTGGTGTAGAAGACATGATGACCAAGGTGCTATTACCTAATGTTGATGACTTTAGCACCTCTAGTAGAGATGATAGTAGTGGTGATTATGTTGATGCAAGGCAATGTTTCAATGACAGTGAAGAGGAAAGAGTAATTGACGTAGAAGAAGAGCAATTTGAACAAGTGGAGGTAGTTGTTCCAGTTAGTGGGAATAGGGTGGAGATCGATGGGAAATCAGTGAGATTCAAGCGTTGTGCATCCAAGGATCCCAAAAAGATGAAAGAAAGGATCAAAAGGAACAAGGTCAGTCTTTTGGTGCCCAAAAGTGTCTTAGGATCTTGTTCAAAGAGGAATACAAGAAAATGTGAAGATGTGGATTATGCTAGTGAGGAACTTGAAAGTTCAGATGCTGATGAAAGTGACATGGATGACAAACCTTCCAAGCCAAAGTATGAGAAGTTCATATCAGAGCTGCTTAACAAAGACTTTCAATTCAAATTAGGTATGGAGTTCATTTCTCTTTCTGAATTTAAAGATGCTATCAGGGATTGGTCAGTATTAAATGGTAGAGAGATAAGGTTTGTTAAGAATGTGAGCTGTAGGGTTAGGGTTGAGTGTAAGAGTAAATGTGGCTTTTTGGCATTGTGTAGCAAAGTGGGAGGCAGCCTCACTTACCAAATAAAGACTTGGGTGGGGACCCACACATGTGCAAGGGTATTAAATAACAAGTCTGTCAATTGCAAGTGGGTCTCTAAGTTAGTGGTTGAAAAGAGGAAGTCACAAGGGAAAGTTAAACTGTCTGAAATTATGTCCGAGCTTAGAGAAATATTCATGGGCATTACCAAAGGGAAAGCTTGAGAGCTAAATCTATGGTGAAGAAATAATTGAAGGTGATGCAAAGGAACGATAACATGTTATGGAGATATGCAATTGAGTTGAGAAAACATTGTGTTGGGAACACTGTCAAACTAAACCGAGAGACCACATCCAACACTACCACTAAGATTTGGTAGATTTTTACTGCTTTGATGGATGCAAGAAAGGGTTTACCAAGGGTTGTAGACCATTTATAGGGGTAGATGAGTGTCATCTTAAGACACAATATGGAGGTCATTGTTAATTCTGTAGCAAGGACCGAATGACCAATATTATCCTTTGGCATTTGGTGTGGTGGAGCGAGACAAAAGAAAGTGGAGATGGTTTATGCAATTGCTAATGGAAGACATTGGAGAAGAGAGAAAGTATGTTTTTATTTCAGACCAACAAACGGTACAAAGTGTCTTTGTTATTCACATTTATGATGTTAAAAATGAAACTTATATCAATTGCTAATGTTATATGCTTTTTTCTATTGTCTTGCTGTTTTTAGGGGCTTGTTAGTGTCTTTGAGGAAATGCTTCAGTAAATTGAACACAGGGTCTGCCTCAGACACCTGTATGCAAATTTCAAGAAGAAATTTGGAGGGGGAGCTGCCATTAGGGACCTATTACTGGGGGCTGCAAAGGCTACTTACTTCCAGGCTTGGGAGAAGAAGATGAATCAGCTTAAACAAATTGATAAAAAGGCATGGGAATGGCTGATGGGAGTGCCAACAAAACTATGGTGTAAGCATTCATTTTCATTTTACCCTAAGTATGGTAGAATGGATTAGGAACTATGTGATGAATATGATTGCTAATAGTGTTGTGAAGCTTGATAAGTGGAAGCACAATGTCATGCCTAATCATAGGAAAAGGCTTGATAAGGAAACATATATTTCAGTGGAGAATGGCTGCCTACATGGAGCAGTGGTGATTTGTGGCAAGTCCATCACCCATATAATGGATTGCAGTTTGTTGTTGATCTTGGGAAAAAAACTTGCACTTGTTGTTTTTGGGATCTTGTGGGCATACCTTGTAGGCATGTTGTTTCTGCATTACAGTATCAAAACTTAGATCCTGAGAAATATGTTGACCCTTGTTACATGAGAGAAGCTTACAGGGCATGTTATGAAAACAATGTTAGTCCAATAAACGGCATGGACATGTGGCCAACTGTGGATGCTGAAGAATTGTTGCCACCACAATACAAGAAGGGACCCGAAGGCCTAAGAAACTGAGGTTTAGAGAGTTGGATGAGAATGGTTCAAGGATGAGGAGGGTAGGTGTAGCATATAGATGCACACATTGTGACAAATTTGGCCATAATTCTAGGAAGTGTCAAGCTAAGGAGCAAGATCCTAATGCACTAAAGAGAAAGGTATTGTGTTCATGAAATGTCTTTATTTGCCTTGTTTAGCATATTGATACAATATTGTGTTCTTATATTTGTTACTGAATAATACAGAGAAAGACACCCAGGACCAAAGTGTCTAAAAAATTTGATGGGACAATGGATGAAGGCCCAGAGATGGATGCAAATGTTGATACAACTGCAAGTGGAGGTGGAACTGTGGATGAAAGCCCATAGATGGATGCATTGCTGAATAATATGATGGATCTTTATGAAGAACAACAATCACAAGTTGACAATCTCACACAACCTACTGCTATGCAACCTCCCCCAACACATGAATCACAAGTTGACAATCCCACACAACCTACTGCTATGCAACCTCCCCCAACACATGAATCACAAGTTGACAATCCCACACAACGTACTGCTATGCAACCTCCCCCAACACATGAATCACAACCTGCTGCAAACCTTGACCCTGCTGCTACTAATGTAAAAAAACCTTCAGCTAAGAAAAAGGCCGTGCCTTGGAAGCGATCAAGAAAGAGAGTCAGTGAAAGATTGAAGGAAGTGAAGAATGCCAAAAGACATGGTGGGCCTGGATCAACACCTGATGCACCTTTGACCATTGGTGATGAAACTGGTGGTAGTACCTCAAAGGAGATATCAAGGAAGAAGAGGAAAGGCATTGTTCAGTAGTTGTGCACATAGTGTGCTATTTTGTAATTTCAATTTGAAAGTTTCCTGTGTTATTGTCATTTTGTTACTTTGACTATGTATCAGAACAGAGTTGGCTTAAGTTATGTATCATTCATTTTGTCTTGGCTTAAGTTATTTCATTCCAAAATATTCCAAAACAGATTTACTTAACTATGTATCAGAACAGATTTACTTCATGAACTAAATATATTCCATAAAACCAAAACTCATAAGAGTAATATATTCCATAAGAAAGAAACATAATTCATGAACTAAATAAACCCAACTTCATAGACAAATAAACCCAACTAATTTTTACATAAGTTACAACTTCATAGAAATTAGAACATAAGCTACAACTTCATGAATTTTTACATGAACTAAGTAAGAAATGAACCAAAAGACAAATAAACCCAACTAAAACATAATTCAGCTTCTTTTTTAACTCATCAATATTTTTCTCCATGGATTCCATCTTCAGTGCGATATCTCACTCCAGTTTGCTCATCAGTTCTACTGAAACTACATCCGAATGGCCATTATCACCAAAATCACCAGAAAATTCATCATCCCAAACAAATGCGTTGCAGTCATCTCCTTTACCCCAGAACTTACACTTCTAGTATTTTCTCCCGGGATTTGCAACCGATTTTGAAACAAATAACTTCATGGAGACATTGTGGCCACATTTGGGAGTTACTCTACCATTTGAAGATAAGCTTGAAGTAGAACAAATTGGTTGACTCATATTTATGAAATCAAAGAAAAGTTAAAGATGAAGAGGAGAGAAGAAGCCCACGTTGAAGTAGAAGATGCTGCGCCCTAATTTGATGTTGCGCCCTAATTTGCAAGGATGAAGATGAAACATGGATTTGCAAAATCAAATTGGATTTTAAGATAAATGGAGCTAAGGACATTCTGGTCATTTTAATGGGACTTATGTGACGTGGAATAACAAAAAATTACAAATTTAACAAAAAAAATAAGCCACATCAGCCTTTTTGGTGATGTGGCATCCTAAAGGTAAAAAATGAAACTTTTAAAATTTATCAAGGTAATTATTGGAACTTTTTTTTTGGCAGGGGGATTTTTCAAATACACCCCATATGTCAGCGGTGAAAATAGGTATTAACCCTAAAATTTTCTACCGTTTCTTATGCATTTATTTTGTGTGAAATTTAAATAAAAGTAGTATTTTGTATTGATATATTTTAGTTGTTATAATTTTAGAAACAATTATTACAATTTCTTATAGTGTTTATGATTTATTTTTGTTTAACATTTTTTAAAGTATGACTAATTAATACGTTTTATCAAATATTAGAAACAAATATTTGAATTTTTTTATCAAATAGTATTTGAGTACCATTTAAATCGAACGGTACAAATATATCTTTTGAATGGAGAAATTAATATCATTTATTTTTATTATACTTATATGGAAATTATTTTGAATGATTATATTAATATATTTTATTTTTATGCATGATTTGATTCCATAAGATTTATGATCAATCTATTTTATTTATAGGCATGATTTGATTCCACAAAATATTATGATCAATAAAATTTAAATTCTATTTTAATATTATAAATTTGATGTTGTTTCATATTGTAAAAATGTTATAGACATTAGAATATATAAATCAAAATTTTACAAATATATCTTTTTAATGGAGGCATTAATATCATTTATTTTTATTATATAGCCAAATTATTTTGAATGGTGACATTAATATATTTTATTTTTATGCATGATTTGATTCCATAAGTTTATGATTAATAAAATTTTAATTTATTTTGAATGAAAATTATAATTTAACATATAAAATTATAACAGTTTTCTAAACATATTTGTGTATATTTTTTGAAAGGTTACAATTATATTTTTGAGAAAATTAACGTATTCTAATTTTTTTTTTGTAATAATTATATATTTTGAAGAACGGTTAGTTGTATTAGACAATTATACTCATTTATTTTGTGTGAAATTTGAATAAAAGTAGTATTTTGTTATCATAAAAAATATTTAAAATCATGTATTTTTATGAAATATTAATAAAGATCACGTATTTTTAAAAAAATCTACTTAACTAATCATTTGCATGTATTTCTTTTGTTGATGTTATATATAATTGAAGTTATAAATAATATTCATCTTTTAACTGTTTCTTTTGTTGCTGTTATATATAATTGTAGTTATAAAAATGGTGTACATTCTAAAAACATAAGAATAAAAATTATTTTGTAATTATTTAGATCCTTATTTAAAATAAAATATATTTTGAAATTATTTAGATTTTTATAAAAAGGTTAATAAAACAAAACAAAATCAATTGAGATTTTGTAATTTTTTAAAACTTATGAAATAACTAAAGCATATCACAATCTTTTTAAATTAACTTTAAAATTGTAATCATGATAAAAAAATGTTAAATTGTATGTTTAAAAGTATGTAAAATTTGTAAATATGATCTAATAAGAAGGTTTTAAAATTGAAATGTAACGAGAAGTTGTCATACATTGTAGGATATAATTTTTTGGATTCATACCGGTTTGTTAACTCATATGGATTCACGGGTAGATGTGAACGTATCTATGAGATATCAATTGTACTGATATTGTTAACTCATCTAGATTCACGGGTAGATGTGAATGTATCTATGAGATATCAACTGTACTGAGTTTGTTAACTCATCTAGATTCACGGTAAATGTGAATCTATTTATGAGATATCAACTGTACTGAGTTTGTTAACTCATCTGAATCACGCATATTTATGAGATATCAACTGTAAAGTGTTCATTTTAATGTCAATCTTTTAAATTTGTTTTACTATTGTTTTATATAGTTGAAGTTAGAGAATCGAATGTGCGATTTATTATAAGTACAGATCAATACTTAAAAGTTTGTGTATATTATTAGTTTATATTAAAAACTATAAGAATGTTAACCGATTGAAAAATGAATTCAAACTTTACAAATAATGATTTAATAGACATGTATAAATGAGAATAAGCTACATATATTGGAAAGTAATTAATATTTTGTATAGTTAGAATAAGTTACATATTTACATAGTTTATTAATTTTTGACGGGGTACAATCAAAAATTAATAAACTATGTAAAATTTATAAATATCATCTAATAAGAAGATAATAAAATTGAAATGTAACGAGAAGTTGTCATACATTGTAGAATGTAATATAGTTTTAGAATTAACTCATTTGGATTCAACTGAGTTTGTTAACTCATCTGGATCTACGGGTAGATGTGAATGTATCTATGAGATAGCAGTTGTAGACTGTTTATTTTAATGTTCATATTTTAAAAATTTATATTGCTATTGTTTTATATAATTGAAGTTAGAGAATCGAATGTACGATTTATTATAAATACATATCAATGCTTAAAAATTTATGTATATTATTAACTTATATTTATAATTATAAGAATGTTAACCGATTGGAGAATGAATTCAAACTTTACAAAAGATAATTTGGTAGACATGTAGTGTGAATCACGACGGGAAGTTGTCATACATTTTATATTTGGAAAATATGCTAATATCTAAAATTGGTTTAATACATTTTTACAATTAATTATTTGGATTCAATTTGGGTTTGTTAACTCATCGAGATTCACGGGTAAAATGTGAACGTATGACAACCAACTATTGACTGGTCATTTTAATATCTATCTGTTAACTATTTTTTTAATTGTTGTCTTATATAATTGAAAATACGCTGTCATACTTAAAAAATATAGGAATGTTCTATTACATGACAAAGTTAGTTTCATGTTATATGAAATCTCGACCGGACCCGTGCGACAGCACGGGTTACTTACTAGTAGTGATGAAAATGAGATTAGGGATATATGTTTCATAACAAATTTAGAGACAGAGGAGACGGAAGATAGTGAAAGTAATGAATCAGACAAAAGATGAAGCGGGATAAATAAGGGATGGAGAGAATGAAAGTGATAAAGGATACGAATAAAGCATACTTCCTCCGTTAAAAAAATTTTATTCTCTATCCCTAAAATTTGACTTGTACCCTACGATTTTAAAAGTGTCAATTTTACTTTTTAATTATATTTATTTTTTTTAGTAATTAGAAAATTAAAATTTTGCACTCCTACTCATGTTTTCTGGAACACTTAAAGGAAGTGTTCCGATATGATAATTTTTAAAAAAGAAACTGTTTTACTACTTTTATCCACCATTTAAAACTCCTTTAACAATTTTAAAACCGAAACACTTTCAAAAACTATTCCGGTATGATATTTAGTTTTAAAAAATCAGTTTTGGCTACGGTTTTGAACCGTTGCTAAAACTCTTTAAATAATAAGTGTTCCGGTATCCTGCCTAATAATACACTCTACCAATTCAAAAAGTGTTCCTGTATCATATCTAATAATACACTTAACCGGAACACTTTCAAAAAGTGTTATGGTATTCTACCTAATAATACACTTAACCGAACACTTTCAAAAAGTTTTTTGATTGGTAATTTTTTTTATAAAACAGTTTTGGCTACGCTTTTGAACCGTTGCTAAAACTTTTTTAGAAATTTTTAAAAGCGAAACACTTTTATTATGATAATGTTTTTTCAAAAACAGTTTTAACTACGGTTTTGAACTGTTGCTAAAACCCTTTTAGGAATATTTTACCCATAAATTTTTCAAAAAACTTCGGATTTATTACCATACATACCGGAACACTTTCTTTAAGTGTTCCAAAATTAGGGATGTCAGTTTGGACCTGTTAATGGGGATCCCCGCGGGGAACGCCCCGTTCGGGGCCCCAAAGATGGGGAATTTTCCCGCGGGATGGGGAGAAAAATTCCCAGAGTATTTGGGACGGGACGGGAATACACCCACCATGGGACCCCCTATTATTTTAATATAGTTAATTTAATATATATATTTTAGATTAGGTTTTTTAGTCATTTCCTTTATGTTTATTAATAAATGTCAAATACTAGTATTTTTTAATAACATAATAAATATGTGAATTCTTTGTGCTTTTTATTTTTATAGAAAATATAAACATTTTTAAAAAATAAAATATTAATGAATAAATGTAGGATCTATGGGATCCCATGGAACGGGATCCATGGGAACGGGATGGGATAGAAATTCCTCCGTGACGGAGATCGGGGACGGGGACGGGGAATGAATTTGATGGCGGGGAAAAAGATGGGGAAGTGTCCCCCCGCCCCGCCCCGCCCCATTGACATCCCTATCCAAAATGCATGTGTAAGGTGCAAAATTTAAATTTTTAGTGAATAATAAAGAGTGAAATAATAAATTGGTTAAAAACTTTAAGGGTAAAACTGACATTTTTTAAAAATTGTAGGGATAAGTCTTATTGTAGGGGTACAAAGTAAATTTTCCCCCAAAAAAATAAATGTTGTATTCGGAAAAAAAAATTGTTTCAAAATACTTGTCACTTTAGATTATGAATGCAATTTTATATTTAATCTTCTAATTATATCCTTAAATAAATACTCTTAATTTATTGTTTTTCCTAAAGTTATAATCCTCTCTTTCATTTATTGTTGTTTCTTAGAGCATCTCCAAAGGTGCTATTTATTTTTGTGTTTTTTGTGGAACCCATTAAGACATATCAGATTGAAGTAATTCATTCAATTTTTCATTCCAATGATACAATTTTAAAAAATTCATATTGGGTCTCACTATTTTACTTTATATAAAATTCCACTCATATTCAATTTTATGTTATATTAGGTCCATAATACAATATTGCTCGATGAAACATCGGTTTTCCACCTGACAATAATTTTCTTATTTTATCCGTACTAAATGATCTTAATATGTGTGAAATGACTCATTATAACAAATAAAATGAGACGGAGACTGTAACTAATTTACTGTGGGAATGGGAAAGAGTTATACTTTGATGAAAAATAAGGGTTCTCAATGTTGGGCATTAAATAAATGTATTCTCAATGTTGGGCATTAAATAAATGTATTGGAAGTTGCAAGGACAGAACGTGAATAAGTGGGATGTAGATTAATTTTTTTATTAAATACTTCATCCGTCTTATAATAGGTGTCTTCATTCCTATTTTTATTTGTCTCAAATTATTTGTTCTTTTAGAATTTCAATATCATATTTATTATCTATTTCTACTAATTTACTCTTATTTATTGTATTTTAATTCATATAACTACCCCACTATCAATTATTAATAAAATTATTTTAGTAAATGAGACTCAATTAGCATTTTTAATGACTTATTTATCTTTGTAATGACGTAATTATGGTAATCATTAATTTTATTATATTAACTAATAAGAAACTCGTCCTATCGTATGGATATTTCTAGAATTACATTACAGTACACTAAACACTCATTTATAAAGTTTGAATTCATACTTTAATGGGTTAATATTCACATAATTATAAAATATAACTAATAAAATACACCAACTTTTAAGCATTCTAAATTATAATTAATAAAATACACAAACTTATAAGCATTGGTTCGTACTTCTAATAAATATTCTCTAACTTCAATTAAATAAATCAGTAGGAAAAAAATTAAAAGATGGACATTAAAATGAACAATCTACGGCTAAAATCTCATATACGGACATTGACATTTATCGTGAATTTATTTCATGTATTCAGTTGGTTAACATTCATATAGTTACAATATATAATTATTTATCAAATTTGAATTTTTTCATTTATAAAAATAATTATACTAATAGGTAGACTTTTATTCGTTTATAAGCGCCTCGAACAAGTATGTCATTTATAAAAATATTTGAAGTTTATTCCTGTTTATAAAAATAATTGTATCAAAAGTTAAAATTTTCTCTTTTATAAAATTATTTGTAATTTATTTCTGTATAAAAATTATTGTAACTTATTTTCGTTTGTAAAAGTAATTATATTAATACGTAGATATTTTCCCGTTTATAAGTGTCTTGAACTCGTTTGACAATTTCTAAAAATATTTTAACTTATTCATGTTAAAAACAGTTGCATCAATAGTTTATTTTTTTTTCATTTATAAAAATATTTGTAACTTATTCTTATTTATAAATTTTTTTGTAACTTGTTTTTATTTCTATAAATAACTATATCAACATGTAGAATTTTTCTCGAAAAATATTTTTAATTTATTCATGTTAAAAATAATTGAATAAATAGTTGAATTTTTTATCGCTTATAAAAATATTTGTAAGTTATTTAGGTTTATAAAATTTATTATAAAAATAAATATTTTTCGTATTATCTTAAATTTATTTATTTAAAAATGATAAATATGTCTCCCATATTTAATTATGTTTATAAATAAATATCGCGTAATAGTGATATATATTAAATTTATTATTTTAATGTCTAATTAATTTGTTGTAAAGTAAAATAAATATTTTAACTAATTAAAATATATTTATTATTGACAATAAAAATTACAATATTAAATAATAACAGAATATTCATTACTCTATATATCAGTAGGGAAAGATTTAAAAAATTAAATCTAATAAAATCGAAAAATCAATTATAATATTAAATAATAATGTAAGATTTATTATTAAGATAAATTGTACATAATATTTCAAAATTATGTATTTTATTTCTTATATTTTATTATATCCGATTTTTACAAAAATATATTTTTCAATTTAGTGCGACTTTTCAATAATTAAATCTTAATATAATTATATAAAATTAACTTCACAAACAAATTTATAAAATTAAATGTTATATAAATATTTAATACTTTGTATTATAAAGTGAATTTGTATGAAAATAATATTATACCATGAATTTATATAAAATAATTATAATTTATTTTTGGTTTTTAAATTATTGTAACTTTTTTCCGTTTATAAGCATCTTGAATCCGTGTGTCCATTTATAAAAATATATGTAATTTATTCTTGTTTATTTAAATAATTGTATAAATACTTGAATTTATTAAGTCTGTACAATTTATTCCCGTTTATAAAAATAATTATAACTTATTTAATTTATAAAAATAATTGTATAATTAAACTTTTATCATTAATTTTTTATGATTATCATTTATCATTAAATTTTCAGGACTACCATTTAACATTTGTTTATCATGATTATAATTATTAAATTAATTTAAAAAGTTTCTTATATGTTTTAGTTGTTTTACAAGTTAAAAAAAATTACAAAATCTCAATTGATTTTGTTTTATTTTACTAACCTTACTATACAAGTCTAAATAAATATATATATATATATATATATATATATATATATATATATATATATATATATATATATATATATATATATATATATATATATATATATATATATATATATATATATATATAATTTCAAATATAAGGATCTAAATAATTTTGTAATATTTATTAATAAATTATTTATTTTTAAAATGAAATTTATTTAACAAAGATACAATATTTAAAAGTGATTTTTATGCATATGGTTAGCAACATAGAAGTAGTGTGACTTTCCATGATCTAAGTAATAATGCATTTATCAAACAACGTGTTTTTAAATAGAGAGCTTGACATATAATTACCATGCACTTTATTTTTTAATATATTTATAATAGATATATTAAGAATTTCATTTAAGATAAAATAATATAAAAATGATTTTAATATAAATTATAAATTTAAATTACAAAATAATTGTTATTCAAATCTTATCAAATTCTAATATTGAAACAACATTATTCTTATGGATCCTTATTTTCAAATTGATGAGAAAGTAATTTAAATTATGTGCCACATTTAAATTAGACAAATATTATTTTAAAAATATAAAAGGATTTCTATTAATTTTTTAAATTTTTTTCATTATTCATACAAAAATTTGTCGTGGCTTGATAAAATTAAATTAAAAAAAAAAACAAATAAAATAATTTCCAAAGTGAACCTGATTCATTTAGTGAATAGTTTGTAAAAAAAAAATGAACTAACACAAAAACAAAATTGCAGTATCAACATTAACATTTAACAGAAACTAAAACAAAAACTAATTTTATCTTAGGCATACCCTTGTTTTTATTCAACTCATACCAATTTTTATCTAATAATTACTAAAACAATCAATTATATATTATTTTCTTAAAAATATTTTATCTTCTTTAAAGATATACACGCTGCCATTGACAACCTACAAAAGAATTTACTATTACATACTCATTCTTTTATTTAAATATTCAATATTTTTTTCTTAGGCGAAATTGACAACCCTTGACACCAATAGAAACTATACTTTCCGCCCAATAAAATTATATTGGCCCAATAAAATTATATAAAAAAAAACAATTGTATTTAAATGGAAAGATCATAATTTTTATAGATGAGAAAAATTTCATGACAATATCAGTAGGAAAGAGTTCCATTTCAGTTAGACTTTTAAAAAGAGTGAAAAATATAAGGTTTGAAATGTATTGTTGCATATTAATATGGTCAATTACATTGTGAATCAATTTTGCGTATCTTCCTAAGAAAAAAATATCAGCTTCCAATTAGTACAATTTTCAATTACTGATATTTATATTCAATTGATTAATAATAGAATTAAAATAATATAAAATGCAAAAAATTCTTAATGGGCCACATCAGCCACATTTAATATCAAATCATTATAAATTAAACATGGTGCAAAACGTCAATTTTATCCATTTTAATTAGATTAGATTAAACCTTTAATCAAAAGGCTTATCATGTAATTTTCAGGTATTTTTGTTTTTATATATTTATAATATAAAGTAGATAATACTCCTTTTTGTTCCAAAATAATTGTCAGATTTAGAAATTTATTTGTCTCATTATCAATGCAGTTTTAGTTTTAATATTTCAATTAAATTCTCTAATAAATACTTTTACTTTAATGTTTTTTCATTAAACATTAATGTTAATTTAAATATACCAATAATTAATAAAAATAATTTGATAAAATTATTATTCTCTTTTTCTTATTATAAATTTTTAATCTTTGCGAAAATGTCAATTATTTTGGGACGAAGAGAGTACAATATTACTTCTCTCTAACTATAAGGTTTCTTTGGATAAGATATCGTAATTATAAAAAAAGAAAGAGAATATGATATTACATTTATTAATAATTTGTATAATTATAATATTATGTATAAAAAAGAGAGAGTTGGTTAATAAGATTATTTATTATAGATTACCAACAATTATGTAATATAGTTAGTGTATTAATAAAGAAATACTCATTATGTTGTCTTTTAAGTGTTATTTTAGTATGAAGCTCTCCAACCAAGATAATGAATTGTTAGAGTTATTTTTCTATTATATCTTAATTTAATTTTTCTTCTTCTAATAAATTCACTCATTCTTATTTATTGAGAATTGATAAATTATGACATTAAATTATAAAAATGATACTTAAATAGAAACAAAAAATCTTCTAAAATGACACTTAAAAAGGAACGGAGGAAGTATTTGTTTCTAAATATAAGATTAAATTTCTTCAATTTTTTGGTTTCTTTTTATAAGATTTTTTTTTATCGAAAGTAAATAGAAATGTCACAAGAATGTTTTTTTTTGTTTTGTTTTAGAAGAGCATAATTTCTCAAGATTGGTGTTGCGCATGTGAGATTGTAATTGATATGTAATAAATAAAAAATGTTGTGTGTGAGATAATTATTAAATTTTTAGGTTATAAATGTAATATTTAAGGTGTTAGTGCTATTATTTTAATTAGTCAAGACTTAAAGGGGCCTAATTAATATAATATTAAGTTTGTGGCTAAAAATATAAATGTCATAGAATTCAAATTGTGTAGTTATCATAAGTTTATATTTAATTTAATGAGAGATCATATTAAAATATTGAATACTAAAAAATAACCCAAGGTATCGTAATTATAAGATTTCTTTGGTTAAGATATCGTAATTATAGAAAAAAAGAAGTTGATTATGATATTAAATTTATTATATAATGTTATTCATAAAAAAGAGAGGGTTGGTTAATAAGATTATTTATTATAGATTACACACAATTATGTAATATAGTTACTGTCTTGGTAGAGAAATACTATCTTTGTTTTTAAATATAAGATTAAGTTTCTTGAATTTTTTGGGTTCTTTTTATAAGATTTTTAATATTTTTAATTAATTTTTTTATCAGAAGTAAATAGAAATGTCACTAGAAGAATGTTGGAATGTGATCCTTTTAAATTTTTTTGTTTGTTTTAGAAGAGCACAATTTTTAAGAATGGTGTTGTGTATGTGAGATTGCGTTTGATATGCAATAAATAAAAAATAGCGTGCGTGAGATAATTGTTAGAATTTTAAGTCTCAAATGTAATATTTAAAGTGTTATTGTCATTATTTAAATTAGTCAAGATTTAAAGGGTCTAATTAATATAATATTATTAAATTTGCGGCTAAAAGTATAGATGTCATGAAAGTTCAAGTTATTGCGTAGATATCATAAGTCAATATCTAATTTAATGAAAGGTCAAATTAAAATATTGAATACTAAAAAATAATCTAAGATTATTTATAGGGGTTATGATCCCCATTTGTAGACAACACAAAACGGATTATCAGAGTTTCTCTTCATTCTCATCAGAGGAGAATCAAGTAGCCATAAGGAACCTGCGGCGATTCCCAATGATAAATTCAGGTATGTTTCCACTTTCATTCTTATAATTGTATTCAGATATAGATTTAAGAGTTTTATTTAGGATTCTGTTCTTAATTTTTATATTAATAGAAATATAAGAATTATGAACGAAATTTAACAATAATATAACTTTACTTGGTGTTACAGACTGTGATTGATAATGTAATAAATAAAAGGAGAAAAGTATAAGAGAGATTACACATAAAATTTATATTGGCTCACCAAAATAGCTACTCTAGTCCTCACAATATGAATTTTTTTTACTCATGCTTTAAAAAAGCTTTCTATCTAAACTAGTAAACGACATGTGTTTGCTCGGGTCACGAAATATCATTTTTATTGTTTATATGAGATATTGGATCGAACTCTATTGGGTCGAAGGTAGTATCTTGGTTCGACGGTTCGACAGAGTTTAGCATGCAGTCGAAGGTTGCTCATATGCTGTTGTCGAAGTGTTTACAAGTTGTAGTCAAAGTGTGTTCTAACTTGTAGTGTCGAAGGATGCTAAGATTGTAATCATCGAATTGGGCCTGTTTGTTATGTCCAGTTGGTTAAGTTAGTTTGTACCCTAAGTTAGCTTGTAATGGGTATTTGTGATTAAAGTCCATTAGTTTAGTATGTTAGGTTTATTATAAATAACATACTAGTCTCTCATCATTTCATACTGCAAATCCTATTTTAGGGTGAGAGGGTTATTTGCTATTCTTGTGTACTTGTAATCTTATTTCAAGAGTAAGGAAATAATAGAAGTTAATAACCAATCCATGTGTTCATCGTGTTCTTCATTCTTTTTCCTACCCTAATTGTTTCTTGATCATTAAGCAACAAGTTTATATTTTGTTCCAAGGCATCCGATTCACAACAAATTGGTGCAGTGAGCGTGGAGAAGATGCCTTCGACAGGTATCAAAGGAGACGACGATGGCAGTGTTATGGGTGAATCTTGAAAGTTTGTACATGACCAAATCGTTGGTGAATCGACTCTACCTGAAGCAAGCTTTGTATTCATTCAAGATGATTGAAGAAAAAGTGTTGGCTGAGCAGTTGGATATGTTCAACAAGATGATTCTTGATCTTGAAAATATTGATGTAAAGATCGATGATGAAGATCAAGCGTTGTTGCTGCTGTACGCGTTCCCCAGATCACATGCTCACTTTAAAGAAACTCTTTTGCATGGAAGGGAGTCCCTGACCTTTGAAGAAGTTCAATCAGCCTTGTATTCGAAAGACTTGAACGAACGAAAGGAGCATAAACCTTCGATGGTTGATGAAGGTTTGGATGTTAAAGGAAAATTCTTGCGAAAGGATAATAAGTTCAATAAGAAGAAAGGTAAAAGTCAGCAGAAGTTTTACAGTGGTGAAGCATCTGGTATTTGATGCTATCATTGTAAAAAAGAGGGTCACACAAGAAAAGTGTGCCCTAAATGCATGAAAGATCATGGAGGAAAGGATAATGACAATGCAGTTATTGTTCAATATGATTTCAACTCATCTGATGTTCTCGTGGTTTCGAGCAGCAACCCGTCGAAGGAGTGGATTATGGATTCTGGGTGCACTTGACACATGACTCCAAACAAAGACTTATTCGAGGAATTATGTGATCAAGATGGTGAATTTGTATTGATGGGAAACAACAATGCTTGCAAGATTGCAGGTATTGGACCTGTGAGATTCAAACTCCATGATGAGTCAATAAGGTAATTGACTGAATTCAGGTATGTACCTGATTTGAAGAGAAATTTGATTTCTCTTGGTGAATTCGACAAGAAATGATATGTTTTTCAAGGAGAGAAAAGTATCCTAAGAGTCATGAAGGGGTCGAAGAAAGTCTTGAGAGGCGTGAAGAAACAAGGTTTGTACACCCTTAAGGATGAAGTTGTAAGTGGTTCGACAAATGTTTCATCCACGAAACCTTTATCGAAGACAGAAATTTGGCACATGAGATTAGGTCATGTCAGTGAAAGGGGTCTGGTAGAATTGGGGAAACAAAATTTGTTGGGTGGAGACAAAGTCGAAAAGCTGAAGTTTTGTGAACCCTGTGTACTTGGAAAATCTTGCAAAGTGAAGTTCAACAAAGGCAAACAAAGAACACATGGATACCTTGATTACATCCATGCTGATCTTTGGGGGCCTGCAATGTGTCCATCACATTCAGGAGCAAGGTATTTTCTATCCATAGTAGATGACTATTCTAGAAAGTTATGGGTATTCATTCAGAAGACTAAGGATGAAACTTTTGAGAATTTCAAAGGTTGGAAGACTCTGGTCAAAAATCAAACTGGCAGAAAGGCCAAGAGGTTGAGAACATACAATGGTCTTGAATTTTGAAATGAGGTGTCGACGCTATCGAAAGAATTTTGATTACGAACAAATGAAACAATGAAGTCGCCACCTAACTTTATTTATTCCTAATGAGGAAAGGGAAAATATAGATAAAACCCATGAAATGAAAATGTGAAAAGGAATGGTCGTCGGGACAAAGAGATGCGGGTTCGGGAGTCGGTTATGCAAGGGGAAGGTATTAGCACCCCTCACATCCATCGTACTCGATGGGACCCATTTAGTTCTAAGTGTGTTTGTGTGTTTAAAATTAAATTTGCAATCTTCTAATTATTATGCGAAAAAAAGAGAAATGAAAAGAGAAACATGTTTTAATTTTTTGAAAGTGTGCTCGCCAAGATGTTAGAATCTCGTGCCTACGTATTCCCCAAGTGCGATGGGAAAGTCAGAGCTTACGTAGTTCTCGGTTGCGAGAACATTTGTTGGTTGGTTGATTTTATTTGTAAAATAGGAGCTTAATCATACGTGGACGATAAGACATCACTAGTGCAATTCGCGTGTGAGCGATGAGTGTCGCATGTGAGCGATGTTTGAAAAATGACTTGCACGTGGACAAGGTTTGATGAGTTTGAATTGATTTTATGTGGGAGACGAGTATTGGACCATAAGCGTTCAACAGCTAACGCCCCAAATACTCGGATGAGTGGACAGAACCATCCTAATCATCTTTTTCTACCCAAAAGTTTTATTGAGAAAAGAGTGAGGTGAAACAGGGTTCACTTATTAAGATTCATTTAAAGACACCAAGCGTACGATCGAGGGTCGAAACAGGACTGACTACCATACGCTTGGGAAGAGGGAAGTAGAATATTTATTTATGAAAATATTTTTGAGAAGAATCACTCCACGTTGGATCGAGGTTTGAGAATTTATTATGAAAGTGGTGAATGAAAAGAAGAAGATATTTGGGTTATGATTAAAATTGGTATATAGACCAAAGTGCGAGAATGGAAATGAGACGGGTAATAATTATATACAAGCATAAAATAAAACGATTAAATGAATTAAAAGCCCATACAAGGTGGCTTACATAAATGATAAAGCAATTGATATTTGTGTAGGTGCATGCACGAAATAAATTTAATCAACTAACTAAACGAAATTTAATCAAGTAATTAGTTTAATAAAATTAATTAGATGGCCTAATCAATTTTAAATAACCTAATTAGATAATTAAATAATGTTTAACTAATCAATCAAAGGTTCATTGTAAGCCCAAGAGCAAGCGTGGTGTGTGCACAAATGTGTGGCCGTTGCGACGCTTCGAAGCTTTGTCGACTCAAGGTATGAAAATGGCTCACAATCGAGTATTAGTTTGAAATTTTTTGATTTGTGTATTGTGAATGATTAATAAAATGAATAATAAAATATTTACTAGTTATTACAACTCATGGGGATGGGGATACATAATTACAAATGGGGATAAACAATTACAAGTCTATAAGAATGTACAAGTGAAATAAATAATAATTCAAAAGCAAAATTTATTCTAAAACTATCTAACAATAAAAAGAAATTTAAATTTAAACTATTATTGTTAGCATTTTTAGTATTGTTTTCTAAAGAAGATAATTTAGTAACATAAATATCTAAAAGAAAATTATGAAAATATTTACAACAAACTAATTAAAAACTAGCATGAGTCAGAAAGGGTGTTAAAGATAACAGTTGGTAATGTTGAAGAAAAATGGCGTTGGGCTAAGAGGCAAAGGGCATGAGGCCCAAATCAAATTAAGAAACAAGCGAAGTTTAAAAAACCCTAATAGACTACCAGCCGCCACATATGTTCCTTGTTTATCTTAACAGACTAAACCAAATTAATTTCCTAATTAAAACTCAAACAAATGCTAATTATTCTCTTAATAAAAAAAACAATTAAACTAGAAAACCACAAACTATACGCTCTCTCTCTTTCTCACACGCCATCGTGTTTAACGAGTCTCTCTCTGCCACTGTTCTTCGTGCTCATCGATTCAATTCTCTCTCTCTTGCGATCAACGCTCTCATCTCGCACACGCTAATGGCTTCTCTCGATTCGCAAACAACAAAACGTGAACCCCCAAAATCGAAATCCCTTCCCAAATTCGAACAAGTTTTGCATTTACATACAGGGATTGAAACAGAAAATTGTAAAAACCAGGTGCGTTTCTTTACTTCTGATTCGTCAGGCTACTTCTTCGATTCTGATACTGAGCTGTACGCTGCGTTTTTTGTCCGGATCTATGGTTTGGGCTGTTATTTGCGATTTCTGTTGTTATATGGATTTGCAAGAAATCTGAGTTTGTGAAGATGTTGTGGTTCTAATGGTGTTAATGGTTTGAAGGGTGTTTTGGAAGGGGTTGAGGCAATATTTTAGAGGCTTGAGGGAGTGTTGGCAAGGTGATGAAGGGTGAGTTTGGTTTTTATTGAAGTAGCAGAAGGTTTGAAGGTTGTTTGGATGATGAGGTTACGGTTGAATGGTGAGAGGGTTTGTTGATAGGTTGTGAAAACTGAAAGGTCAGTTTTATAGTGAGAATTAAGAGGGTTAGGATGGATGCTGAATTGGGAGGATAAGATCAAGGACAATTTGTGAGCTGTTATGGAAGGTAGTGGAGTGGTGGAATTGTTAGTGAAATTGCTGTGTCAAGTTGTACATGTACTGATTTTGTTTTCTTGTATTACAGGTTGTACAAGATGGTGGACAAGAGATGGTGAGAATATGGAGATTAAGGATAAAAATCGAAATCTTAGTGAAGAAGTTTGAAGGACAAGGGTACATGGCTGGCTGTGAATTTGTGAGATTATTATGAGTGGAAATTGTACAAGTTGAGGAGAGGTAGTGGAGTAGTGGAGGCATCTTTGTGTTTTGTACTAAGTTTTTGTCCTCTGTATTTTGCAGGTAATGATGGTAAACATAGAAGAAGATAAACAGCAACAACACATTTGTTTAAATAACATTGTTATAACAAAAAAACAAAAAAACAATATGTAAACAAAATTAACTTTCATAAAAATATTTATATTATCTTATTTGACTTAATACTAAGCATAAAAAAGAAGTGGATGCTACTTACCAATAAAAATGGATTTAACTCCTATTTTACTACGCAACTAATAAAAATTAATTAAACAAAAAGTAGAATAAAAATTACAAAAATGAAATAATGAACATGATGCAAACCAATACCTTTTTTATGATTACAAAATAAAAATGGAATGTCTAACAAAAAAATAAATAAATAAATAAATAAGTAAATAAGATATACAAATGAACTATGAAATTTTTTACTAACATGAACACTAATTAAAAGACATTACATAAATCGATTAATAACAAAAACACTAATTAAAAGACAAATTTAATTTACTAACCAAAATATAAATTTTAATCCATAATCAAATTTCACATTTAATTATTAATAAAAATTATATTTAATCAGTAATTATACTTGTATCCAGAAAATTAAAAGATACATGTATATAAATGAAAGAAATAAAAAGATTATTGTTAAATCAGAAATGATTGGTATGAATGGTGCAAGTGAATCGATGATCGAATAAGATACAGACGATTTAATGCTAATACAAAAAAAAATGTGACATGTAAAGTTGAAATTAATTTGGACGCGAATAAGACATATAAAACTGATTGGTGAAAAAGTCAGGGCGAAATTTAGGGTGTGACAGCTGCCCCTATTTAATTATCTTTTAGCTTGATAACGTGGATCAATGGCTGAAAGTAATTAAATACAAACAAAACCTGAAGTTCGTCCCCGATGCAATGCAATGAAATTATGTGCCATGAATGTATGGGTTTTACTGGAGAAATAAAAACTGTAAATAAACTCTGCGAGGACTAAATAAGATAAATTGCTAAAGAACTGTCATCAACACGTGGGTTACGGAAGAAAAAAAAACGACATCCTCAATTAGTGGATTGAGTTTGGAAACAAGAAAGAAAGGCCAACATCAACCAGTGGATTGACAAAGGAGAGCAACAAAGAACTAACATCAATACATGGATTAATGAAAGTAAACAAAAAGAACTAACATCAACGCGTGGGTTACCGAAAGTAAACATTAAGACTTCCAATCAGTGGATTGACGAAATAAAGACTAACACCAATAGGTGGATTGACGAAAGTCGAAACAACACTTTCAATCAGTGGATTGACAAAAATAAATACTGACACCAATATGTGGACTAGTGAAAGTTGAAACAAGAAGAACTATCATCAACACGTGGGCTAATGAAAGTAGACAACAAGAACAATCATCGACACGTGGGTTAATGAAAGTACACACACTAATGCGTGGATTAGTGAAAGTTAACCAACAAGTATTAACATTAACATGTGGGTTAATGAAAGCAAAACAAAAAGAACTAACATCAACATGTGGGTCAATGAAAGTTGACACAAAAAACTTTCAATCAGTGGATTGACAAAAATAAAGGATGACACCAATGCATGGATCAGTGAAAGTTGAAACAAAAAGAACTAACATTAACACGTGGGTTAATGAAAACAAAACAACAAGAACTTAACATCAACACATGAATTGATAAAAGCAGATAACGAGAACTAACATCAACGCGTGGGTCAATGAAAGTAATCAACAAGAAATAACATCAACACATGGGTTAATGAAAGTAAACACAAAGACTTTTCAATCAATGAATTGACAAAAATAAAGACTGACATCAATGCGTGGATTGACGAAAGTCAAAACAAAAACTTTCAATCAGTGGATTGACAAAAAATAAAAGACTGACACCAATACGTGGATTAATGAAAGTCGACACAAAAACTTTCAATCAATGGATTGACAAAAATAATGACTGACACTAATGCGTGGATTGATGAAAGTTGAAACAAAAAGGAACTATCATCAACACGTGGGCTAATGAAAGTAGACAAACAAGAACAATCATCAACACGTGGGTTAATGAAAGTACACAAAAACTTTCAATCGATGGATTGACAAAAATAAAGACTGACACCAATACGTGGATTGATGAAAGTCAAAACAAAACTTTCAATCAGTGGATTGACAAAAATAAAGACTGACACCAATACGTGGATCAATGAAAGTCAACCAACAAGTACTAACATTAACACGTGGGTTAATGAAAGTTGACACGACAAAAACTTAACATCAACACGTGGGTTAATGAAAGTAGACAACATATCAACCAGTGGATTGAATTCGAACAGTAAGAAAGAAAGCCAACATCGACCAGTGGGTTAATGAAGGTGAATTGAAAAACTATTCTCAACCAGTGGGTTGCTCTGAATTAACTGGATAGTAAATGATTAAATTCAACCAGTGGGTTGACAAGAAGTGAAAGGTTATCCTCAACCAGTGGGTTGATTCAAATTGACCAGGAAACAATGATAAAATTCAACCAGTGAGTTGACAAAGTAGTGATATGAAGACAACTTCAATCAATGGTTTGACGCACATGAAATGATGCATATGATGAGTGATCAATGCAAAAAAATGATTTTTTGGATGCGGCCAAAAGGAATTGGATTTTTGTATGATAGAGCTTGGTTTTCAGCGGAAAATTCCGAGCAAAGTTTGAGTTTAATTATGCAAGGGGTGGGTGCCCCATGAATGGTATGCATGGTTTAATGCATGATTAATGAATACATGCATGTATGCTTGAGAAATATGATTTGAATGTTTGGATGAGTGCCCCAATGGAGGGTAACAGGCAAGATGAAATGAGAAAGAATCCTGAAGGTGGTCCTTTGGTAGGATACTGCAAGCATGACTTCTCGACACTTCTTGTGAGTTCAGAAATTGCTGATGATTTGGAAACTGGTATACTTGTGAGCATCTTTGAAGATGGATAGGTCTTGGCCTTGAGTACCCTAGAATGTTGAATTCTCAAAGAGCTTGGATCAACAAGAGTTTGGAACTAACTGCTGATCTTGAAGATGATATGCCCCAATGTTTGGAACTCTAAAAATGGAATGCCCCTGATTGTGATCAGCTCTTGAAAAGATGGTTTGCCCCTGATGGGATAACTTTGTAGATGATGAATGTTCTTCAACTGCTGAAATTCTCTTGATGTGAAGTGCTAAACTTGCAGATGAAATTGTTTTCTTACAATGGTAATTTTAATGCGATGATTATGCAAATTTTTTGAAAATAGATCATTTACTGAAATGAAATTGCTATAAACAAAAGGTAAATCCTGATGAGGATGCAATAGAAAATTTTGAAATTCAAGATGCGAAAAAGAAATGTGATAACGTGGTATCAGCACCAATGAATTTAGCAAACATTGAGGAGTCAGGTTAACGCAACCTTGCTTTAGTATGCTCTCAAAAGAGACCTTGCTTCAATTAGGTCTTTTGAAGGTTGTAACGTGGTCTGGTTCATGGTTTATGAAACAAAGGATAGAAAGCTCAAATTTTGATTTGTACCCAACCCATTCTTCGTGATGTTCTCCAATTCCTATGTTCAGTTAATTGATTGATTCAACTTCCAAGAGGAATTAAAAATGACGACGTGGTTGCTTGAGAACCAATGCTCTTTGAGGTGGCAGTCACCTACTTCTTCTTTGGAAGTCACACAAGCTTGTTCTTGCTTTGATTTGTTGAGATCTTTGGTGATCTTTCTTTTTGTATATTTTTTCTTTTTTTGATTCGTCACTTTTGTGTTTGAACAACTTGTGCGACAATTGTATGGTTGTAACTGCCATATTGATGGTTCTTGGAGGAACAACCATTGTAATCTTTTAATTTTGCACTTCTTCACCTTTGTGAAGGCATATGGAATGATCCATGATAACATGATTCTCTTGGAAACCGAATGTATCAAATGCTTTAACTGAACAACTACCCTGCCCCGGTTTAAGATTAAGGGTTTTAACTGTTTGCAGAAAGAAACTCCTACTTCTAGGCTCGAAGGGGTTAACGAGGGATTATCTTCCTTATATCTCCACTGTTTGGGGGATTTGAAGCAACGCCTGTATATCATCAGCAAAGTCTTATTTGAAAGCATACTGTTGCAAATTGGGTATTTGTTTATCATCATCCTCCCTCCAATGTTTGCTTAAACTGAAAGAAGGTGAGGCGGAAGAAATAATATTGTCTTTTTGTTTTGAAAATTTTGGAGTGACAACAAGAAAGTAAAAAAACCAGAAAATGACATGATTAACTCAAAAGATGCAATGCTCATTTCATTAAAATTACGATTAAAGATAACAAAGTTCAAATGCAAACTAGCAAATTACAAATAAGAAAATTGCAACATGAAATAATAAAAGGCCTAATGACTATCAGTAACAAGGATGAGCTTTCCCGTCGATAATCGGCTTTAGAGAGCTATGCTTGGCTGCATGGCAAGGGATTGTCGATCACTTGAGGGATGTCCACAAAAGTGAGTAATTTCTTATCAATCAAATCTTGAACTTTTTCCTTCAAAACCTTGCAGTCTTCAATTGAATGACCTGCTACACCACTGTGAAAATCACACTTGACATTAGGGTTGTACCCTGCAGGAAAATTTGATGTCTTAGGTTGAGTAGGTCTGGGCTCTATTGCCTTTGAACTGACCAAGTATGGCCATAATTGAGAGTAGGTCATTGAAAGTGGATCAATGCGGCGAGCCTCATTCTCGGTAGCGGGAATTCTATTTTGTCTTGATTCGATTCGAGGAGCATTTACGAGCATTTTGTGGATAATTTGGCCTAGCATTCTGTTGAGGAATCTGAGGAGCATTCTGAGGAGGAGCCACCCATGGCTGTTGGTATGGAGGCAAAGCAAAGTTAGGTTGCTGGTATTGAGCTGCTGCAACATACTGGTATGGATAGTATGGCACAAATGGTGGTTGTTGAGCAACTGCAGGTTGGTAAGGTTGTGGTGTCTGAGATCCACTGACTGCATTGGTTTCACCTTCTTTTTCTTCGGAAGATACCGTAATTTCTTAGCATTGTTGTTGTTGGATGATCCGGTATTGACAATTTTCCATTCTTCAAACCTTGTTCAATTCGCTCACCAATGGTAACCAAATCAGCAAAACCAGAAGATATACTTCCAACCATTTTCTCATAAAAGATTGGTGCAAAGTGTCCATGAACATGCTGTGAGTTCCTTTTCACCTAAAGGAGGGTTGACTTGAGATGCTAGCTCTCCAACGTTGAGCATACTCCTAAATGTTTCTTGGTCTTTCATAGTCATAGCTTGCAAACTGGTGGGGCCATATCCAAGTTGGACTTGTATTGTTTCAGGAATGCTTCAACCAAGTCCCTTGTAGAGTTGATGTTCTCTCTCTTTAGGCTCATATACCACTTTAGAGAAGCTCCGGTCAAACTATCCTGGAAGCAATGAATAAGCAGCTTATCATTCTTTTCATGAGCAACCATTTTGCGGAAGTACATGGTCAGATGATCTTTTGGACAAGTAAGTCCCTTATACTTCTCGAATTCAGGGACTTTGAACTTTGCAAGCATAGTCAAGTCAGAAACCAAGCAGAGCTTAAAGGTATCGAAGCCAAAAGTGTCATTTCCTTCCATAGCCTTCAATCTCTTCTCAATAGCATTGTACTTCTCTTTCACTTCTTCAACTTCATCATTCTGCACTTGATCGCCATTCTGGGAGCCATCAGCCTGGTATGTGAAGTGATTTCCAAAGGGAACTTGAGGTATGGTGTGGATGATTGGTCGTTGTTCTGTGACCACAGGCATCTAAACAGTCTGTTGAGCGGATTGACCCACTCCATGATTAATTTCATATTGTGGAGAATAATTGTGTGGTAGACCAAATTCTGGCCAAGTGGTAGCAACATTCTGAATTTGTGGTGGCTCCACAACAGTAGTATCGACTTCAGAGATGACAGTCCTTTGAGGTGGATCAGTTCTGGCCATAATCACCTGCAACATTTCTGTGAGCTTGATCATTCCGGACTTCAAATCATCAATCTCCATCCTGAATTCGACATTGTGTTGTTCTAGATTCTCCATTCTCAACTTGACAGCAGCTCTGATTTCGTAGCGGTGTCGGGGAATCAGCTTGCTTTGTTAACTGGATGAATGGAAACAGATGGAATAAGTATTTTGATGGTGAAATGCATGCATGATAATGAATGTGGAACACATACATTTTGATATGCAATAATGATGTTTATGGGATGAAATGTCACATGTGGAATGCAACACAATGACAGTAGCAGATTCACACATATATGAAACAAGAATGGTACTGGTAAACGGGTAACAGGACAACCTAATTAGGTGGGCTCCCTATTGTAGGATGGCTATAGGCTTTTATCCAAGAACCCCCTCACAAGGTTACTGTGTAACGTTTTATGACTCTTAGAGTCAAAGATCCTTTTTGAAAATATTATTATCAATCGCGATTAAAAATTTGCGAGCCAACAATATTCTCAAAATGGTATGCTCTAAGAGAGGTCCAATGGTTCAAAAATCCAAGGTTTCCTAAACTAGAGAAATAATCCCTTCTAACAACATTATTGTCAATGCAAAAATAACTTGCAATCGACAATAACATCTTCGAAAGAACCTTACTCTAGGCGTGGTCTTCGCACCAACTTACAAGACATTTCCGTCTAGCAAATCGATACTACGCAACCACTCTAATTTTGGTGCACTCAAGCCTTGGTAGTGGGCTTATCTCATAATATAAATGATCTAATCCATAACATTCTCACACAATGAATATATCAACAAGATAATAAACAAGGCATAAAGAAATAAATGACTGAAACATAAATATAAGTGATAATTAAAGCACCAAGAAGAAAACAAAGTGAAATAATAAACTCGCAAACACACAAAGAACTAAACTAGGGTTGACTCGCTAGAGAAAAAATTCCCCAGTGAAGTCGCCAAACTGTCGACGCTATCGAAAGAATTTCGATTACGAACAAATGAAACAATGAAGTCGCCACCTAACTTTATTTATTCCTAATGAGGAAAGGAAAAATATAGATAAAACCCATGGAATGAAAATGTGAAAAGGAATGGTCGTCGGGACAAAGAGATGCGGGTTCGGGAGTCGGTTATGCAAGGGGAAGGTATTAGCACCCCTCACATCCATCGTACTCGATGGGACCCATTTAGTTCTAAGTGTGTTTGTGTGTTTAAAATTAAATTTGCAATCTTCTAATTATTATGCGAAAAAAAGAGAAATGAAAAGAGAAACATGTTTTAATTTTTTGAAAGTGTGCTCGCCAAGATGTTAGAATCTCGTGCCTACGTATTCCCCAAGTGCGATGGGAAAGTCAGAGCTTACGTAGTTCTCGGTTGCGAGAACATTTGTTGGTTGGTTGATTTTATTTGTAAAATAGGAGCTTAATCGTACGTGAACGATAAGACATCACTAGTGCAATTCGCGTGTGAGCGATGAGTGTTGCATGTGAGCGATGTTTGAAAAATGACTTGCACGTGGACAAGGTTTGATGAGTTTGAATTGATTTTATGTGGGAGACGAGTATTGGACCATAAGCGTTCAACAGCTAACGCCCCAAATACTCGGATGAGTGGACAGAACCATCCTAATCATCTTTTTCTACCCAAAAGTTTTATTGAGAAAAGAGTGAGGTGAAACAGGGTTCACTTATTAAGATTCATTTAAAGACACCAATGTAATACGGTGAACTGACTTTGTAGGATTTTTGTATCCAAATGTGCGGATAGCAAGAGTCGCCACCGACTTTTATTTTTATCCAATTAAGGGAAGGTAAAAGTAACAGAAAAAGACCTTCGTTAGATTCTGAGTTCGGGAGAATGGTTATGAAAAGGAAGGTATTAGCACCCCTTTCCATCCGTAGTTATCTACGGGCTCTTAGTTGCTCTAGATCACTTTTTTAAATTGCTTTCTGTGTGTTTGACAAAAATGTTTTGAAAAGGCATTTCGCTTTGACTTTGTAATGACTCACGTAGGAGTGTATACAAAGTGTTCGGAAATGTTTTTGAAAAGAATTTGAACTTTGAAAAAAATGTGAGGTGTGAAAAGTATTTTGATAGAGCAAGCAACTAAGAGACTTATTTACCCACTCAGAATTGGTCGTTTTGTTGTACTTCTACATTCCTTTAGAATAGCGCTAGCCGTACCATTAGTTAGTAGGTAGCTCCATTCGTTGGATGTAAACGGGACATTCGAAGGGACATCAGATGGTCATAGAAGGCAACTTGTAGGAGGTATCCTAGCACATTTGAAGGGACTATCATCATTTTTCGTAAGCGACAATCGAGGGTCAAGATCATGTATTCGGAGGCGACATCGTGGGTCTATGATCTTTGTATCGAAGGGACTATGATGATTTGTTTGGAAGGCAACGGTGCTAGAATACCTCTACGTTCGAGGGACATGACCATTTGAAATCGAAAGGCATCGAGAAAGAATTACCCTAAGGGGTGCGTGTGTGAAAGAAGTGTGTCAAATTCAGATATTTTATCTTGAAGATTAGTGTGAGCTATGTCCAATTATTATCTTGCCATACACGCCTAATTACTAGCAATTGGTAAGGGTGCGGAAATAAAAAAATGCGGAATGTAAAGTGCGGAAAGGTAAATGTCCTACGCTATTACATGGCTTTGGGGCAGATACATAATTTAACTTGCGGAAAATAAAGCCCTAAATTAAACTATTACATCCCATGAACAGTTACATTATTGGAAAAAATAGAATGATAAAAAGAAAACGTCCGAAACGGAGCAACCTGTGAAAGAATGGGAAATCGGAAAATACGAGATGAATTGAATAAGAGGAAAAATGTTAGAAAAATGCAAATTTTAATATGAGAAAATTAATATATACTGGAAATAAGATAAATATATTAAAATAATTTTTTGGGATTTTTTAGAAAAGATTTAATAATTAAAATGCAATTTATAATGATTTAAATGCTAAAATAAAAATAAAATAAATATGCATGCAAAAATTATATTTTTTAATTTATTAAATTAAATAAACATTTTTATGAAAATAATGTAAAAAGAAAAAATGTTTTTGGTAATTTTTTAATGCAGAATAAAAATCATGAAAACAATTAAAATTGAATGAAAATATTAAAATAAATTGGAAAATAGAAAAAATATGAAAAGTTTGAAAGTTTGGAAAAAGAAACCAGATCCGGTGCTGGAAAGGATCGAACCGAGGTCTTGGAGGAGTATCTGTGAATAGGAAGTGACTTAACCACCACGCCATGTGTGCAAGCGTGTTATGGATCAGAAGCGTGGGATGATGAGCGACACGCGTCGCCATCTGGAGAGGTCAATGCACAATTAGCACGGTGGGGTCCTCGCTGGATGAGAGAGCGAATCGGAAAGCTCCAATGCGCCACGCCATCCCTTGCCGGTCCAAGTGGAGTCAACGGCCGAGCCTAGCTCGGTCGTCTTCTCCGCAACGAAAATCAAAACATGGAAAATCGACGGATAAATGGAAAGGGACCCTACCCCTAAATCGCCATGGCGAATCCAATGGTGGCATTGGTTTGGCTTAAAATGGTCAGATCGCTCATTCAAGAAGAAACACAAACCGCCTAACAATGGCATTTCGGTTTACGTCCAAGCTCACATGTAATGCATCTAATGCGTTCTAATGAACCTCCTGATCACGAATAAACACACAAAAACAGTTAATAATGCATGATGAATACAAATCGAAATTTGAAAAAATCCAAACCGGTGAGTGTTCAAGCACGCGATCTGGGTGGTTCTGGGCACAAGTGAGTGATGCTTTGGCTTGCTGGGAATCTCCTGAGTGTAATGGAATGGTTTTTTGAGGCTGAATATGGCTGGAAATTCAAACACGATTTTTCAAGAACCTTGAAAAAAATTGCAAGAGTTTGGGTGTGCTTTTAGGTTAGGATTCCGTGTGGTTTGCTGGCTATGATGCTTGATATTTATAGAGAGGATTGGAAGGGAAAAAAGGAATGGAAAAGATTTGATTTGGAGCATTCAATATTTTTCAAATAAAATCAATTTTCTTGAAAAAATTTGATTTCTTCTTCAATGCAAGATCAAGCACGAATTTGGCAAGTATATTGGGCTATCTTGGACTTCAAGGAACATATAAAATCAGCCCTTTCTGGAAAAAATATGATTTTCATATTTTATATAATTTAATTTTGAATTAAATGTTCTAAAATTCAAAATAAAATCAATAAAATAGAAAATTACCATGGCCAAGCATTTATGGGTCAATAATATTGTCATGAACAAGTTTGGATCAAAAGATTATAAGCCCATTTGGAAAATTTTGCATTTTGACCAAAATGTCCTTTTGTGCAATTGTCCAAAATTGCCCAACTTCTGAATAGTGTATCTTGCTCAATTTTCCACATTTTTGAGTGTTCTTGGACTTTTTGGAAAGCTCTAAGAGTCCTCTAACCAATGTCTTTGGTCTCATCTCAATTGGAGTTACCATGCTCAATATATCTTCAAAACAAAAAGTTGACTTTTTGTTGACTTTGAAAATGACCTGTAATGTTTTGAGCTATACCTCTCAAATGAAGCATTTTTGGACATTCTTGTGAGACATGAAGTTGTAGAGAATTGAATTTCATTCAAAACAAGAGGTGGTGGAAAAATTTCGAGAAAGTATGAGGAAGTTATGATCACCAAAGTTCATTGACTTTTCACCTAGAAACCCTAATTTAGAAAGTTTGACTTTTGAGCAAATCTTGAGTTTTCTTGATGAATCATGATCAACCCTTGATCAAATGATGAATGTAACTTCAAAATGAGGATGTTGACCAAAATCGAAGTTTTGGTATGTTGACCACGTTGACTTTTTGTCCAATACAACCGATTTTCAACCATCCGAGCAATTATGAGGAAACTTGACTTGTGAAGCTTGAAACTTGACATGGAGAATCTTTAAAGCATATGAGGAGGCATGAGGACCATTGGAGATGTTGGAAGCCCATCTTGACTTGAGAGATACCAAACCCTAGTTTGGGTTGATTGTCTAGAGAAAGTTTATCGATCAACTCTTGAGTCTTTGAGCATAGATGTATGAAATCTTTGAGAAGATGGAGGGCAAATTTTGGGGTATGACACTGCCCTGTTCAATCTTCTTGTACTGGAAGGTTAGATTGACATGCTTGTCTTTCGTGACCTGGAGGTAGAAGATGATTGAACACCGAGTACACCTGAAAATTTGCACTCGCGGTTGGTGGATGATGCGAGAACGGGCTTACAGATGCCGTTTGGAGAAGTTGGAGATTTCGCTGGGGAACGAGTCGTACGCTAGACTCGAGGTTGTCAGTAGGAGAACTGACGGAGATGGGCTTAAGATGCCATCTGGAAAGGTCACTGTTGGGGAGTGAGCCGTACGTTAGGCTCTGTAGATGTTCCTGGAATGGAGAGGAGATGGGCTTAAGATGCCATCCGAAGGGAGTCGTACGTTAGACTTCGTGTTCACTTTGAATGAGGTTATTGGTTTGTATTGATTTTTAACCATATATGCAGCATTCTGAAAGTGAAGAGATGTTGACAAATAGTCGGAGATGGGCTTAAGATGCCATCCAAGGCAACTGAGTCGTACGCCAGACTCTGTAGTTGCTGTTGATAATAGGAGGAGGTCAGAATAAATCTTCGTGTCGATTGGCCAGGATGTGGATAACTTCCCTGTTGTGCATCGGGTGTTGATCCATTGCCTGTTATCGGAGGATAACCAGAGGTGATTTTTCGGACAGTTTTCCCGTCGGTTCGGGGCTTAATCCTGGACCTGTCGTCGGAGGTGGTCTTTAAGATAGTTTTCCCGTCGGCTCGGGGCTTAATCCTGGACCTGTCGTCGGAGGCGGTCTTTCAGATAGTTTTCCCGTCGGCTCGGGGCTTAATCTGGACCTTTGCGGCGGTCTTTCGATAGTTTTCCGTCGGCTCGGGCTTAATCTGGACTTTGCGTCGAGTATCATTACTTTTGGAGAAAACAAGAAAATCTTTGATAGAATATTTGTTAGTCTTATGCAAAGTATGATGCATGACAGTGTATGTGAATGACATATGCATGAATTATGACTTTATGAGAAATGTATGAATGATAAATGTTGTGATATTTCAAAACATATCCATCTTGAAGAAGATGCGAATGTTCTGTTTGAAGATTTCGACTCCTGCTTGGGGAATTGAGTAGGTGAGAACCCTGCTTTTGAAGGAGAAGAAAGATATCCTGGATTCCTCCGATGCACTATCTGACCAAGTCTTGGGCCTAGACATTGTTGAGGAAGGAAGAGATTTGAGAAGCTCGTTGTCGGAGGTCTCATATAGACCCTGTTGAGGAGAGTCTGGGAGGCGATCTGTTGAGGAAATTTAGGAGGTGCTCTACTGGGGATATCGAGTGTAGATCTCGCTGGAGAGCATTTGATGGTTGCTGAGAGACCGGGCTTGAAGAGTCTGGAGTCCGTTGTAATCTCTGACTGGGGAATAAAAGGTGTATGCTTCCTCCGATGCACTATCTGACCAAGTTTCGAGTCTGGATACTACTGCCGGGGAGAAGGGGGAGGATTGAGAAATATCCGCTGGGGATGAATATCTTGACTGGGTGAAGTGTTACTGCTTGGAGACCGATGTAACATTGCTCGATTGAGTGAAATTGCTGCTCGTGGATTCCCTTATACTCCGCTGGGGAAGGTGTGTTGTGAGTGACACCTTTATGCTCTGTGTGGAACTATTTGTTGACTTTCGTCGTCATCCCAATTCCTGGAACCTGTAGTAAGTACTTTTGTATGTTCACTTTTCGTATGTTCGTGATTAGATTTTTATTGTCAAATGCGTATAGTCATTCAAAGCAAACGTTGGACTTATTGCAAATAACAACAACAGAAATTGTAAAGAGAAAGAAGCTGTATTTATTTGAAAGGTGGCGTATGGCCAAGTAGTTTGTACACAAGAATGGTAAAAAGCTATGCGGAAACAATCTCGTTAGGTTCCAACTATGCTAGTGCTCATATATTTCGACTATCTCATCTCCTTGCTGTCAGTGGAAAGTGAGTAGACTGATCTTCGCCATTTGAATCGTGAATGCTGATAGTAGTGGAAGCGGTGATCCGAAGAGACATAGTCGTGCGCTTAAATCCCTAACTTTTGCCTAGACCGCCCTTTCGGGTTTCACCAGGATACCCTTTTTGCCCAAGCCGCCTTTTCGTGTTTTCGACTTGGGTGTACATGTTTTGTATATATCCTTAATTTTTGAACCTTTTGGTTCGCCAGATGCCCTTATTTTTGCCTAGGCGGTCGACCTAGCGGGTCTCTTTATGCGTAGTATTTTTGACTATGTCGTGTTCACGGGTGTGGGAAGTCTTCACCATCCATGGTGCTAAGTATCATAGCTCCGGAAAATCATCTTGACTACAAACGGTCCCTCATAAGTGGGAGTCCATTTGCCCTGGATCACCTTGTGGAAGAATGATGCGCTTGACTACTAGATCACCGACTTGGTAGACTCGGTGCTTGACCTTCTTGTTAAATGCTCGATCATTCGTTTAAATCATCCATGGCGGATGGACTCGAGTCGTTCTCATCAATCAAATTAATCTGGTCAAGGCGAGTCTGAACCCAATCGTCTTCACCTAACTCTGCGTCTTGGAGGACTCTGGTTGAGGGTATCTGAACCTCGATAGGTAAGACGGCTTCCATACCGTATACCAGAGAGAAGGGGGTTGCCCCTGTTGATGTTCGTGTTGTAGTGCGATAACCATGAAGAGCAAATGGTAACATCTCATGCCAATCTTTGTAAGTCACTGTCATCTTCTGTATAATCTTCTTAATGTTCTTATTGGCGGCTTCCACTGCGCCATTCATCTTAGGCCGGTAAGGAGATGAATTGTGATGCTTAATCCTGAACTGCGTGCAGAGTTCGGTGATCATCTTATTGTTGAGATTGGAACCGTTATCTGTGATAATCCTTTCGGGAGTGCCGTACCGACAGATAAGATTATGTTTGATGAATCGAGCCACAACACTCTTGGTAACAGATGCATACGAGGCTGCTTCTACCCACTTGGTAAAGTAATCGATTGCCACAAGGATGAAACGATGTCCATTGGAAGATGTGGGCTTGATTTCTCCGATCATGTCAATGCCCCACATTGCAAAAGTCCAAGGAGAAGTTAGAACATTCAGGGGTACTGGAGGTACGTGCACTTTGTCGGCATAAATCTGGCACTTGTGACAAGATCGAGTGTAGCGGTGACAATCAGCTTCCATGGTGGACCAATAGTAACCTGTTCTCAAAATCTTCTTAGCCATGGTGTGTCCTGGAGTGGGTACCAAATTCCTTCGTGTAACTCTTCCATGATACGCATTCTGTCTTCGGTCTACAGAGTAAGCACAAGTCGTGGTTGCGCTTGTATAAGATGTTCTTTGAGGAAGAATTTGGATGCAAATCTTCTCATAAACTTCTTATCATTGATGATGCCCTGCGGATATTCCCGAGTCTCAAGATACCTCTTCACGCCATAGTACCAAGGTTTCTCTTACGTATCAAGCTCATAACAATATCTGGTTCGTCAAACCTTTCAATGATGATCCGGGAGCCTCGTTGTCCCATCTAACCTTGAACATAGACGACATGGTAGCCAATGCGTGCCAACCGATTCTCTTCTCGTGGAATATGATCAAAAGTAATCTCTTCAAGTAGGGATCAAACTCGGAACATGCTCTCGATACGGAATGAGATTCGGATGCTTAGTATCCCACGCCTTTATCGGTGATCACTAAAGCCGAGTCTCCATACACTTGTAAGAACTTGATTCTTAAGTCAATAGCGACTTTAATACCCATGATGCACGCTCAGATTCGGCCATGTTGTTGGTGCAATGAAACATAATCTGGCGGTGAAAGGCGATGTCCGCTGCGGGGATATAATGATGGCGCCAATGCCATTGCCAAGTGCGTTTGAGGCTCCATCGAAGACCATGGTCCATCGGGATCCTTGTCCGGTCCTTCGTCCGGCCGGTTCTTCGCAATCGTAACTAGTAAAACATCTTCGTCGAAATTAACCGCATAGATCGATAGTCATCTGACTTGATGAGCCAAATGATCGGCTACTACACTTCCTTTGATCGCTTTCGAGAAGTGTCTTGGATGTCATATTCGGTCAAGATCATTTGCCATCTTGCTATTCTTCGGAGAGTGGTTTCTCAAAGATGTATTTTATCGGATCCATCTTAGAAATCAACAAGGTAGTGTGAGTCAACATATCTGCCTTAGTCGCGAGCAGCAAGAAAGCGTTGCAAGTTTTCTCATTTGTGAGTATCTTGTTTCACGATCGGTAAACTTTTGCTAAGGTAGTATATTGCATGCTCTTTTCGACCAGACTCGTCATGTTGCCCCAACACACACCCATTGAGTTCTCTAACACCGTCAAGTACATGATAAGAGGTCTTCCTTGGCGCATCGGGATAGGAGGATTAGGTATTCCTTGATTTTGTCAAAAGCGATCTGGAAATCGTCGTTCCATTCCACTACTTGATCTTTCTTTAGTAACTTGAAGATCGGCTCACAAGTAGCAGTTAGGTGTGCAATGAATCTGGCAATGTAGTTCAATCGGCCCAAGAAACCTCTGACTTCCTTCTCGGTGCGGGGAGCTGGCATCTCTTGAATAGCTTTAACCTTGGCGGGTCAACTTCAATACCTTTACCATCGACTACAAACCCTAGGAGTTTTCGGATCGACTCAAAGGTGCACTTGTTAGGATTAAGTCTCGGTTGTACTTCTTCAACTGTCGAGCAGTTTACGCAAATGACCAAGATGTTCTTCTTGATGCAGGATCGAGCTATCATGTCGTCGGCGTAGACCTCTATCTCGTGATGAATCATGTCATGAAACAATGTTACCATAGCACGATAAGTGGCACCGCGTTCTTGATCCGAGCATAACCTTGTAGCGAAAGTGCCCCATGTAACAAAAGTAGTCTTCTCCATGTCTTCGGAGCCATCTTAATCGATTGTAAGGAGAAACCATCCATGAAGGAGAAAACCTTATCTTTGGCGGTGTTGTCTACCGAACATCAATATGAGGAAGTGGAAAATCGTCTTTCGGACTTGCTTTGTTTAGATCTCTGTAATCCACACACATTCGTACCTTGCCATCCTTCTTAGGTACGGGTACCACGTTTGCAACCCACTGAGGATAAGAGGTGACAGCTAAGAAACCGGCGTTGAACTGCTTCATAACTTCGGTTTTGATCTTTTCGACATCTCGGGACGATCGACGAACCTTCATTTCTTTGGAGAAAACCTTCTTTTGTCGGCAATCGGTGCACCACAATATCAATGTCCAAACCCGGCATGTCTTCGTATGACCAAGCAAAAACCTCAATATAGTCTCGTAGCATCTGAACCAACCTTTCTTTAACATTGTTCTCAAGACCCGCTCCTATCTTGACCTCTTTTTCTTCGTCACCAAATTCACAACCTCAACTTGCTCTTCGTGTGGTATATCGCTCTTCTTCTTGTAGCGATCCAAGTTCTCCGGCACTTCACAATCTTCCTCACTTTCGTCTTGGCTTGGTAGATCGGATTATCAAGTCATATTTAGCACTAGCATAGTTATTAACGAGATTCGGAGTGATTCGCGTGTATCACGTGGGTGTGTGTAAGAAACACATAGCTTTTGAAGGGGTAATAAAGTAAAAAAGAAAACACACAATTGAATGCAAAAGTCCAACGAATTTATTGAATGAAAATACGCAAACGACAGATAAAAACCCTCGCAAACGAGCCATGACGCCCCGGGCAAGGCACCAGGCTTTCAAAGTTTATTGTTCGAAACATAAAGAAATACGAAAAGCAAAACAAAACAAGAGCAATTACTCCTGGCTAAAGGAGATTGGTATGACGTCTTCAGTCTTCCAATTGCTGAGCCCTTGATCTGGAGTTGGGAAGATCCACTTGCTGATGTCGAAGCCGTTGTCGTCGTCTTCTATAGCATGGATTCCACTCTGACGAATGCGAAAAGGAAGTTGGCCGGCACGTTCGCGGCGTATCATCTTCTGACCCTTGATAGTGAAGCCTAAACCAGTCTTGTCGGATTTGAAAGGAAGATCAGGGAGCTGTCCCCAAATAGTACTACCTCCTTCTTTAACTGCAGCTTGGGCATCTTTCAGCGAGGCCATTCTAGGCGAAACTTTAGCGTCTTCAGGAGTGACGGGAGAGTCAACAGGCACGACTCTGGGTATTGTTTCAAAAGCTTGGCAGGGCGTTTCAAAGAATTCCCCTTTCATCTCGAGGTATCGGAATGACTGGAGATGACTGACCATATACTCTTCTTCACCACATCCTGTGACAACCTTCCCTTTCACCGGTATTTTTTCGATGGTAGAGGTCGCCCCATGTATCCAGGCGTCCGAGTAGACAAGAGTAATGGACGGATGTCCATGACAAAGAAAGTGGAGTCAAAAGTCGGGAACCGATTTTAACAGTGAGTGAGCTCTCCAATCGTTCGTTTGGAACCATCAAAAGCCCTCACAATAATGTCACTGGTCTCGTAACCAACCCTTCGACATCAAGCCGATCAAAAGCGTCTTGGAAGGATATTCAAAGCGAACCGTGTCAACCAAAACATGAGATAAGGTAGTACCTTGCATTCAACGAGATGTGCAAGGCCTTGTTATGTTTCTTTCCTAAGGAGTCAAATCAAGATCGAGAAGCCTTGTTGGCAGCCGCTAGCAATACAAACTTCAACGGTCGGTGGTAGTGTCTTGCGACGTGAGCATTCTTGAAACTTCAACAAGGCATTAGCATGAGCCTCGAGCACAAGAGCAAAGCGAGCATGGAAATCTTGGATGAGTCTGCCCTAACTGCTCCACAACATTGTAGTCACTCTTCTTGATAATTTTAATTTCCTCCATTTCTCTTCGAGGTGTCTCAAGAACTTCCTTTGGCACTTCGGTTGAGCAGGATGAGCCACTGGTTCTTTCCCTCTAGCTGGGGATATTGGTGGAGTAGACGGAATGCGATCTGGAGTCGCAGTGTCTTTTGGAGGAGAGATCTCGAGAGAATACCCTTCCGCTCGGTCACCATCGGATCCGGTGATGTTGTCAATGTCAGGAATAGAAACTTCCGCAGTAAGCTCTTCAATAGTCAGAGGGTCTTGTTTGACGCCATGATAGTAAACATTAGCTCTATAATTCCAAGGGATAGCCTTGTCAGAGGAATATGGAACTGGCCTTGGAGAAGTGATAATGAGAGGTGCCACTCTAGGCACAGAATCAGCAGAGGAAATCCTTATAGTGTTAACATCAAGATAGTCTTCGGGAAATCGTCACCCCATCCGTCGCCTTAACATCTTGATAGGAATCTTGTAACTATCGTGATGTACTTCACCATGTAATCATACTTTCCACTTGGCTGCCCCAAGGTATCCCACAGATGGCACATTGTTCGCATTGTCAATCTTCAACTTAGACATTTCTTCACACACGCATGTGGTTTCGTAAATAGTATCTCACGGTTATCCATCATGCATGAACACGCCTTCTCCACCAAGCACAACCATCGTGTGGATGGGCACCAATGACAATTCTCGGGCATCCCGGATTGACACCGCTTGCAACAAATTCTTCTTAATCATCGAGGAATGGTCAAGTCATCTATGTTGAAAACATAAGTATCGCCACCAGATTGGAACTCTTGTCGTGATTAGGCAGGCGCGTTGATCACATTTGGAGTCTCGACGGAGGATCAAACTCAATGCTTAGATTCGATCATATCTTGAATCTTGTTCTTGAGCCCAACAATTGTCGTTGTCGTGCCTCGGGCTGTTGGAATGGTAAGCACACTTAACATTAGGATTGTACGGAGAGGAAGTGTTGACATTCGAGGAGGATCCTCAAAGTAATCACCTGCTCAACATGTGTTGCAAGGCTTGCGACAAAGGCATGTTGATCTTCGAATGCTTCGTGGCGCTGCTCGTTACGTTGTCTCACCGAGGTTGCCGATGTAGGATCGAGATCACAACCGCCCCACAGATTGAGCGGTCGGTCTTGACTCGGCTTTTCTGACCATACACAGCATTAGCTTCTTTCTTGCCACCAAAGGATCTCTTTGCAGCATTTGAAGATGACTCTACATGGATCTTCCCACTCTTGATACCAGCTTCAATGCGCCTGTCAATATCACTCGGTGAATCCGGATGAAGAATTTCCAATCGATGATTGAAGAATGGGCTGTCGGTGTTCCCATAAACATATCAACCAACTCCCTATTGGACAAGGGTGGTTGAACTCACTGCTAGATCTCTCCACTTCGAGCATACTCCTTGAACTTCTCGTCACGACCCATAGACATGCTTTGTAGTTGCATACGAGTGGGTGTCAATTCATTGTACTCATATTGTCTAGAAAGCATCACCAAGTCACTCCAAGTACGGATACGGTCATTCTCTAGCCGATAATACCATTCCAACGGGTTCGGACAAACTCTCTTGAAAATAGGCATCCACAGGACTTTCACCATCATACTTGGCGGAACTTTGAATTTCAACACCGGAGCAAGATTCATCATCAAAGTTAGGACATTTTAGGCCAGCTTGAGATCACTTGCTCTCTCCTTGTCTTGTCACCCTGTTCACCTTCATCACCCTTGGTATGTATGGACACTTCCTTGAGAGCTCGATCGACTACTTTTGGACCCCTTTGAAACGTCTACCCATGTTGAGGAGACCAACAACCTTCTTCTTCTTGTTGATGAGCTTCTTCGATCTTCTTGGCCTTGGACCAAGTGGTGAACATCTCTGAACCGAGCATTTCGAGCTGGAGATCTTTGACCTGCTCAAGAGCCATTTCGCTAAAATAAATAGCGAGCAAATGAGAAAACCAATCTCCAATGTACCGTGATGCAATGTTATGATATGCTATGCAATGTTTATGCGAATGCAATGCAATGTTTTCAAGGACCTAAGAGATTTAAATTTGTTAAACAAGCAAAGAACAAACATTTATTAGTACTTCTCATTATTCTTTTTCTTTTTAAGTACAAGAGATAGTTCAAATAATAAAAGAAAACATAAACATCCTAAAGCTCTAAGTCTCCCATGGGCGCTCCTCTTGGTGCCGAGCGTTGATGTTTCGCTCCTCGTGAAGTAGCTTGGTCAACTCTAGAACTTTCTTCTCACTTGCATAACACCGAGCTTCAAAGGTATCCCTTTCTTTTTAGTTGAATCCAGGATCTCTTCAAGTCTTCAAAATCAGGCATGTCGGGATGGAGAAGAAAGGTACGCCACCTATAGCAACAGTTCCATAATTACGGTAAAACAGTGAATGGCATCATGAGGTTTTGAGCTCGAGCTCGCACCCATTTGAGGTAAGGTTCCCAAGGAATGGAGTTTGGGTGCCCCAAAGTCTTGGTATCGCTTCTTTACCATGCCCCAAGCATGTATAAACCTTCGCTTAATTCGAGATCATGATTGTAGTCGAACACAACATCTTGGAGAAGCATATCATGTGGACCATCTCTTCGAGCAAAACCAAACTGACGTAGAGCTAGAGAAGGGTTGTAAGTAATACCTCCCCTTATACCAAGGAGTGGTACATTAGGGAATTCTCCACAACGCTCGATGAATGTGAAATCCTTTTGAGAGAAAAGATTCCAACGGATATCGGAATGAGAGAGTGACATCAATCTTTGAGACCATCTCAACCTTTGTTCGTTCTTCAAAACTGATGGAGGAAGGTGCGAAATAAACCACCTTGAAAGTAACGGGACACAACACATGAGAGTTCCTTGTCGCTTAGCAGTACGAGTGTGGAGAGAATGCAGGATGTCTCCAAGTAAAGTAGGCACAGGATTGCGGGTAAGAAACAACTTGATGGCGTTGACATCTATGAATTGGTCCGAGTTAGGGAATAGAACCAAACCATAAATTAGCAAGGCCACAATGTCTTCAAATGCATGGAAACTCATAACTTTGAGGAATTCTCGGGCTTTCTTAATTAAGAACTTGGAAAGTAAACCCTTAACTCCACTTCTAGTTTCCCAATTGGCTTCAATATCTGAACGCTTAAGATGTAAGGCTGACGCAATGTCTTCGTACTTAGGAACCTTTTCTAGACCGGTGAATGGCATTTGATCAAGAATAGGTATCCCAAGTAGCTTAGAGAACTCTTCTAAGGTAGGAACCAACTGATAATCGGGAAATGTGAAGCAATGGTGTTTCGGATCAAAGAACTGGAATAGGACATGCATCATATCTTCTTCAAAACCGGAGATAACCAAATCAAGCAGATAACCATGTCTTTTGATGAACTGAGCATGGTCGGGAATTTCTGAAACCAAATCTTTGAGTTGAGAAGGGATACCCATGAAGTTGATTCGGATAATCTTTCTAGAAGCCATAATCCCTACAAAACAGAGCAAAGATAAATCCCTAGGTCCTTGAAATAGTTAGAGATGATATGCAATGCGAATGATGTCATGTTTAGCATACACAAACAATTCACACAATGAGCCTAGGGTTAAGGCTTGCATGAGGTATAGGTGATTACCCACCAAAAGTTTGAGTTGGTTCATCCTGTCCTATAATAGTAACCGGGTTCTAGGAATCTCATATCATAGATCTTTCTCGTAGGCGCTTATTTCAATACGACGGTCAAGTGGTCGATCGAAAATGTCCCAAAAGTCTGATCTCAATGAGCGTAGCATCGAGTATCAACCAACCTCGGTCTACACCAAAGCCGGCCATCTCACTACCTTCTAATGGCCAAGATGGGTCAATTAAGGTTCTAAAAGTTTAGTTAGCGCTTGATGACACCACGAAGCCAAATACTTTCTTCAACTTGGGAATGAAGAGTATCGGGGCAACCAAAGTGTCACGCTAACGTAGCCATCATGTTGACCGTGTAGTTATACGTCTAACGGTCGCGATGATCTAATGCTACTTACCTAAAAGGAAACCCGGATCCGGGTGTAGGATCCCCCAACAATATAATACCCAAGCAACCCTTAAAGATAAAGCATACAAGTCAAACAAAAGCAAAATGATCTAGAAATCCCTAAGGCAATTCTCTTTAGGTGTATTCCCACAGAGTCGCCAGTAATACGGTGAACCGACTTTGTAGGATTTTGTATCCAAATGTGCGGATAGCAAGAGTCGCCACCGACTTTTATTTTTATCCAATTAAGGGAAGGTAAAAGTAAGAAAAAGACCTTCGTTAGATTCGAGTTCGGAGAATGGTTATGAAAAGGGAAGGTATTAGCACCCTTTCCATCCGTAGTTATCTACGGCTCTTAGTTGCTCTAGATCACTTTTTAAATTGCTTTCTGTGTTTGACAAAATGTTTTGAAAAGGCATTTCGCTTTGACTTTGTAATGACTCACGAGGGGTGTATACAAAGTGTTCGGAAATGTTTTGAAAAGAATTTGAACTTTGAAAAAATGTGAGGTGTGAAAAGTATTTTGATAGAGCAAGCAACTAAGAGACTTATTTACCCACTCGAATTGGTCGCTTTGTTGTACTTCTACATTCCTTTAGAATAGCGCTAGCCGTACCATTAGTTAGTAGGTAGCTCCATTCGTTGGATGTAAACGGACATTCGAAGGGACATCGGATGGTCATAGAAGGCAACTTGTAGGAGGTATCCTAGCACATTTGAAGGGACTATCATCATTTTTCGTAAGCGACAATCGAGGGTCAAGATCATGTATTCGGAGGCGACATCGTGGGTCTATGATCTTTGTATCGAAGGGACTATGATGATTTGTTTGGAAGGCAACGGTGCTAGAATACCTCTACGTTCGAGGGACATGACCATTTGAAATCGAAAGGCATCGAGAAAGAATTACCCTAAGGGGTGCGTGTGTGAAAGAAGTGTGTCAAATTCAGATATTTTATCTTGAAGATTAGTGTGAGCTATGTCCAATTATTATCTTGCCATACACGCCTAATTACTAGCAATTGGTAAGGGTGCGGAAATAAAAAAATGCGGAATGTAAAGTGCGGAAAGGTAAATGTCCTACGCTATTACATGGCTTTGGGGCAGATACATAATTTAACTTGCGGAAAATAAAACCCTAAATTAAACTATTACATCCCATGAACAGTTACATTATTGGAAAAAATAGAATGATAAAAAGAAAACGTCCGAAACGGAGCAACCTGTGAAAGAATGGGAAATCGGAAAATACGAGATGAATTGAATAAGAGGAAAAATGTTAGAAAAATGCAAATTTTAATATGAGAAAATTAATATATACTGGAAATAAGATAAATATATTAAAATAATTTTTTGGGATTTTTTAGAAAAGATTTAATAATTAAAATGCAATTTATAATGATTTAAATGCTAAAATAAAAATAAAATAAATATGCATGCAAAAATTATATTTTTTAATTTATTAAATTAAATAAACATTTTTATGAAAATAATGTAAAAAGAAAAAATGTTTTTGGTAATTTTTTAATGCAGAATAAAAATCATGAAAACAATTAAAATTGAATGAAAATATTAAAATAAATTGGAAAATAGAAAAAATATGAAAAGTTTGAAAGTTTGGAAAAAGAAACCAGATCCGGTGCTGGAAAGGATCGAACCGAGGTCTTGGAGGAGTATCTGTGAATAGGAAGTGACTTAACCACCACGCCATGTGTGCAAGCGTGTTATGGATCAGAAGCGTGGGATGATGAGCAACACGCGTCGCCATCTGGAGAGGTCAATGCACAATCAGCACGGTGGGGTCCTCGCTGGATGAGAGAGCGAATCAGAAAGCTCCAATGCGCCACGCCATCCCTTGCCGGTCCAAGTGGAGTCAACGACGCCGGAGCCCTAGCTCCGGTCGTCTTCTCCGGCAACCTGAAAATCAAAACATGGAAAATACGACGGATAAATGGAAAAGGGGACCCTACCCCCCCTAAATCGGCCATGGCGAATCCAATGGTGGCATTGGTTTGGCTTAAAAATGGCTGTATCGTTCAGTTCGAAGAAGAAACACAAAACTGCCCTAACAATGGCATTTCGGATTTTACACGTCCAAGCTCACATGTAATGCATCTAATGCGTTCTAATGAACCTCCTGATCACGAATAAACACACAAAAACAGTTAATAATGCATGATGAATACAAATCGAAATTTGAAAAAATCCAAACCGGTGAGTGTTCAAGCACGCGATCTGGGTGGTTCTGGGCACAAGTGAGTGATGCTTTGGCTTGCTGGGAATCTCCTGAGTGTAATGGAATGGTTTCTTGAGGCTGAATATGGCTGGAAATTCAAACACGATTTTTCAAGAACCTTGAAAAAAAATTGCAAGAGTTTGGGTGTGCTTTTAGGTTAGGATTCCGTGTGGTTTGCTGGCTATGATGCTTGATATTTATAGAGAGGATTGGAAGGGAAAAAAGGAATGGAAAAGATTTGATTTGGAGCATTCAATATTTTTTCAAATAAAATCAATTTTCTTGAAAAAATTTGATTTCTTCTTCAATGCAAGATCAAGCACGAATTTGGCAAGTATATTGGGCTATCTTGGACTTCAAGGAACATATAAAATCACTTTTCGAAAAATATGATTTTCATATTTTATATAATTTAATTTTGAATTAAATGTTCTAAAATTCAAAATAAAATCAATAAAATAGAAAATTACCATGGCCAAGCATTTATGGGTCAAGAATATTGTCATGAACAAGTTTGGATCAAAAGATTATAAGCCCATTTGGAAAATTTTGCATTTTGACCAAAATGTCCTTTTGTGCAATTGTCCAAAATTGCCCAACTTGAATAGTGTATCTTGCTCAATTTTCCACATTTTGAGTGTTCTTGGACTTTTGAAAGCTCTAAGAGTCCTCTAACCAATGTCTTTGGTCTCATCTCAATTGGAGTTACCATGCTCAATATATCTTCAAAACAAAAGTTGACTTTTGTTGACTTTGAAAATGACCAGTAATGTTTTGAGCTATACCTCTCAAATGAAGCATTTTTGGACATTCTTGTGAGACATGAAGTTGTAGAGAATTGAATTTCCTTCAAAACAAGAGGTGGTGGAAAATTTCGAGAAAGTATGAGGAAGTTATGATCACCAAAGTTCATTGACTTTTCACCTAGAAACCCTAATTTAGAAAGTTTGACTTTTGAGCAAATCTTGAGTTTTCTTGATGAATCATGATCAACCCTTGATCAAATGATGAATGTAACTTCAAAATGAGGATGTTGACCAAAAATCAGAAGTTTTGACTGTATGTTGACCACAGTTGACTTTTTGTCCAATACAACTGATTTTCAACCATCTGAGCAATTGTCTGAGGAAACTTGACTTGTGAAGCTTGAAACTTGACATGGAGAATCTTTAAAGCATATGAGGAGGCATGAGGACCATTGGAGATGTTGGAAGCCCATCTTGACTTGAGAGATACCAAACCCTAGTTTGGGTTGATTGTCTAGGAGAGAGTTTATCTGATCAACTCTTGAGGAGTCTTTGAGCATAGATGTATGAAATCTTTTGAGAAGATGGAGGGAAAATTTTGGGGTATGACAACCAAGCGTACGATCGAGGGTCGAAACAGGACTGACTACCATACGCTTGGGAAGAGGGAAGTAGAATATTTATTTATGAAAATATTTTTGAGAAGAATCACTCCACGTTGGATCGAGGTTTGAGAATTTATTACGAAAGTGGTGAATTAAAAGAAGAAGATATTTGGGTTATGATTAAAATTGGTATATGGACCAAAGTGCGAGAATGGAAATGAGACGGGTAATAATTATATACAAGCATAAAATAAAACGATTAAATGAATTAAAAGCCCATACAAGGTGGCTTACATAAATGATAAAGCAATTGATATTTGTGTAGGTGCATGCACGAAATAAATTTAATCAACTAACTAAACGAAATTTAATCAAGTAATTAGTTTAATAAAATTAATTAGATGGCCTAATCAATTTTAAATAACCTAATTAGATAATTAAATAATGTTTAACTAATCAATCAAAGGTTCATTGTAAGCCCAAGAGCAAGCGTGGTGTGTGCACAAATGTGTGGCCGTTGCGACGCTTCGAAGCTTTGTCGACTCAAGGTATGAAAATGGCTCACAATCGAGTATTAATTTGAAATGTTTTGATTTGTGTATTGTGAATGATTAATAAAATGAATAATAAAATATTTACTAGTTATTACAACTCATGGGGATGGGGATACATAATTACAAATGGGGATAAACAATTACAAGTCTATAAGAATGTACAAGTGAAATAAATAATAGTTCAAAAGCAAAATTTATTCTAAAACTATCTAACAATAAAAAGAAATTTAAATTTAAACTATTATTGTTAGCATTTTTAGTATTGTTTTCTAAAGAAGATAATTTAGTAACATAAATATCTAAAAGAAAATTATGAAAATATTTACAACAAACTAATTAAAAACTAGCATGAGTCAGAAAGGGTGTTAAAGATAACAGTTGGTAATGTTGAAGAAAAATGGCGTTGGGCTAAGAGGCAAAGGGCATGAGGCCCAAATCAAATTAAGAAACAAGCGAAGTTTAAAAAACCCTAATAGACTACCAGCCGCCACATATGTTCCTTGTTTATCTTAACAGACTAAACCAAATTAATTTCCTAATTAAAACTCAAACAAATGCTAATTATTCTCTTAATAAAAAAAACAATTAAACTAGAAAACCACAAACTATACGCTCTCTCTCTTTCTCACACGCCATCGTGTTTAACGAGTCTCTCTCTGCCACTGTTCTTCGTGCTCATCGATTCAATTCTCTCTCTCTCGCGATCAACGCTCTCATCTCGCACACGCTAATGGCTTCTCTCGATTCGCAAACAACAAAACGTGAACCCCCAAAATCGAAATCCCTTCCCAAATTCGAACAAGTTTTGCATTTACATACAGGGATTAAAACAGAAAATTGTAAAAACCAGGTGCGTTTCTTTACTTCTGATTCGTCAGGCTACTTCTTCGATTCTGATACTGAGCTGTACGCTGCGTTTTTTGTCCAGATCTATGGTTTGGCTGTTATTTGCGATTTCTGTTGTTATATGGATTTGCAAGAAATCTGTGTTTGTGAAGATGTTGTGGTTCTAATGGTGTTAATGGTTTGAAGGGTGTTTTGGAAGGGGTTGAGGCAATATTTTAGAGGCTTGAGGGAGTGTTGGCAAGGTGATGAAGGGTGAGTTTGGTTTTTATTGAAGTAGCAGAAGGTTTGAAGGTTGTTTGGATGATGAGGTTACGGTTGAATGGTGAGAGGGTTTGTTGATAGGTTGTGAAAACTGAAAGGTCAGTTTTATAGTGAGAATTAAGAGGGTTAGGATGGATGCTGAATTGGGAGGATAAGATCAAGGACAATTTGTGAGCTGTTATGGAAGGTAGTGGAGTGGTGGAATTGTTAGTGAAATTGCTGTGTCAAGTTGTACATGTACTGATTTTGTTTTCTTGTATTACAGGTTGTACAAGATGGTGGACAAGAGATGGTGAGAATATGGAGATTAAGGATAAAAATCGAAATCTTAGTGAAGAAGTTTGAAGGACAAGGGTACATGGCTGGCTGTGAATTTGTGAGATTATTATGAGTGGAAATTGTACAAGTTGAGGAGAGGTAGTGGAGTAGTGGAGGCATCTTTGTGTTTTGTACTAAGTTTTTGTCCTCTGTATTTTGCAGGTAATGATGGTAAACATAGAAGAAGATAAACAGCAACAACACATTTGTTTAAATAACATTGTTATAACAAAAAAACAAAAAAAATAATATGTAAACAAAATTAACTTTCATAAAAATATTTATATTATCTTATTTGACTTAATACTAACCATAAAAAAGAAGTGGATGCTACTTACCAATAAAAATGAATTTAACTCCTATTTTACTACGCAACTAATAAAAATTAATTAAACAAAAAGTAGAATAAAAATTACAAAAATGAAATAATGAACATGATGCAAACCAATACCTTTTTTATGATTACAAAATAAAAATGGAATGTCTAACAAAAAATAAATAAATAAATAAATAAATAAGTAAATAAGATATACAAATGAACTATGAAATTTTTTACTAACATGAACACTAATTAAAAGACATTACATAAATCGATTAATAACAAAAACACTAATTAAAAGACAAATTTAACTTACTAACCAAAATATAAATTTTAATCCATAATCAAATTTCACATTTAATTATTAATAAAAATTATATTTAATCAGTAATTATACTTGTATCTAGAAAATTAAAAGATACATGTATATAAATGAAAGAAATAAAAAGATTATTGTTAAATCAGAAATGATTGGTATGAATGGTGCAAGTGAATCGATGATCGAATAAGATACAAACGATTTAATGCTAATACAAAAAAAAATGTGACATGTAATGTTGAAATTAATTTGGACGCGAATAAGACATATAAAACTGATTGGTGAAAAAGTCAGGGCGAAATTTAGGGTGTGACATGAGGCATTCGACAACTTTTGTGCTGCCTCTGGTATTGCAAGGCACATAACTACTGCAGGAACTCCACAACAAAATGGTTTGGTTGAAATGTTTAATCGAACCATCTTGAAGAGAGTTAGATGCATGTTGACTAGTGTTGGATTAAAGAAGGTGTTTTGGGCTAAGGATGTTTCGACAACAACATATCTGATAAACATATGTACTTCAACTGTGTTAGATATGAAGACACCTGAAGAAGTTTGGTCGGGACATCCACCAAATCTCGACAAACTGAGAGTATTTGGCTGCGTAGACTATGCTCATATTAGGCAAGACAAGGTCGAACCTAGAGCTCTTAAATGCATGTTCATGGGATACCCTAAAGGAGTAAAAGCTTATAGGCTATGGTGCCTGGAGTCAGGTCACAGAAGGATTATCACCAGTCAAGATGTTGTTTTCGATGAAGCTCCAATGGCTTTCAAGAAAACGAATGATGTTGGTCGAAGTGCAGAAGTATCTGACGAAGAGCTGGAACATGTAGAGATTCCCTGTTGAGGTGGAGCATGTTGATGCTGAATTGCATATCCTAGATAAAGTCGAAGAAATAGAGGATACTGATGAAGTTGAGGAAAATGCCGATGACTATCTATTGGAAAGAGATAGGACACGAAGAGTCATCAAACCACCTCAAAGATTTGGGTATGCAGATCTTATATCTTATGCCTTAATCTCTGTAAGTGAGGTTCTAGACGAAGAACCAAGAGACCATAAGGAAGTTATGAGGATTCGAAATAAGACTGAATGGATAAATGCCATGAATGATGAGATGAAGTCTCTTTATGATGACAACACTTGGGAATTGATCAAGAAACCTGCTGGAGCCAGGTTAGTCAGCTGTAAATGGATTTTCAAAGTTAAGGAAGGAATAGAAGGAGTGGCGTCGAAAAGATACAAGGCAAGGTTGGTTGCAAGGGATTTTACTCAGAAACAATGTGTAGAATTCAATGATGTGTTTTCTCCTGTTGTGAAGCATAGATCCATTCGAATGTTGCTTGCCACGGTGACTGTGTTCTTGTATGGTGATCTAGATGAAACAATCCTAATGAGGTAACCTGAAGGGTATGTCCAAAAGGGAAAGTAAGATTATGTGTGCAAGTTGAATAGATCTTTATATGGGCTAAAACAATCTCCTCGATAATGGAATATGAGATTCGACAAATTCATGGCACGCATAAGTTTCGTTAGAAGTCAGTTCGACCACTGTGTTTACTTTAGATTTTGTCCTGGTAATTCATTTGTTATTTTGTTGCTTTATATTGATGATATTCTCATAGAAAGTAACAATGTCTAAGAGGTATTGAGGTTGAAGGCTGAACTCAATAAGGGAGTTCTAAATGAAGGATCTAGGAGAAGCTTCCAGGATTCTTGGGATTGACATTCGAAGATATAGAAAGTAGTCGAAATTATGCTTATCTCAAGAGGCATATTTACGAAAGATTCTCAAAAAGTTTGGTATGTCGAATTCGAAGCCTGTTGTGACTCCAACAAACCCTCAATTCAAGTTGAGTATTGATCAGTGTCCCAATACTGAGGTCGAAATAGCTTATATGAATAACATCTCATATGCTAATGTAGTAGGTTCTTTGATGTATGTTATGGTTTGTACTAGACCCGACATAGCATATGTAGTAAGTCTTGTAAGCAGGTACGTGGCGAATCCTGGAAAGGCTCATAGACAAGCATTGAAGTGGATTCTAAGGTACATAAATGGGTCTCTGAACAAAGTCTTAATTTATGATGGAGCTTTGGGTGAAGATAGTAAAGCAGTAATCGAAGGATATGTCGACTCTGATTACGCAGGTTGTATGGATTCCAGAAAATCTATTTCTGGATATGTTTTCACTTTGTTTGGTACAACAATTAGTTGGAAAGAAACACTTCAGAAGGTTGTTGCATTATCAACCACTGGAGCGAAATATATTGCTTTAACTGAAGCTGTGAAAGAAGCATTATGGCTTGAAGGTTTTGCTAAGGAGCTGAAAAATTCGAGGTGAAGTTATCACTGTTAAATGTGATAGTCAAAGTGCAATACACATGTCAAAGAATTCAGCCTATCATGAGCGAACCAAGCACATTGATGTGAGGTTGCATTTCCTCAGAGGGGTAATCGAGTGTGGAGAAGTCCAAGTGCTGAAGGTTTCGACAAATCATAATGTTGCTGATATGACATTGCTAAGTTGCAAGTTTTTTCACTGTATGCAGTTTATAAAGCTGCATGAAGAAAACTAGTTTGTTAGTTGATAATAGAGTTTGTTTCAAGGTGGATATTTGTGAGATATTGGATCGAACTCTATTTGGCTGAAGGTAGTATCTTGGTTCGATGGTTCGACAAAGTTTAACATGCAGTCAAAGGTTGCTCACATACTATTGTCGAAGTGTTTACAAGTTGTAGTCGAACTATGTTCTAGCTTGTAGTGTCGAAGGATGCTAAGATTGTTAACATCGAATTGAGTCTGTTTGTTATGTCCAATTGGTTAAGTTAACTTGTACCCTAAGTTAGCTTGTAATGAGTATTTGTGATAAAAGCCCATTAGTTTAGTATGTTAGGTTTATTATAAATAGCATACTAGTCTCTCATCATTGCATACTTCAAATCCTATTTTAGGGTGAAAGGATTATTTGTTATTCTTGTATACTTGTAATCTTATTTCAAGAGTAAGGAAAGAATAGCAGTTAATAACTAATCCCTGTGTTCATCGTGTTCTTCATTCTTTTTCCTACCCTAATTGTTTCTTGGTCATTAAACAACAAGTTTATATTTTGTTCCAAAACATCCGATTCACAACAATTTAAAATAGAGCAATTATTTATTTTTCTGTTTGATCGTGGAATATTGGAGATAAAATCATTCTAAGCTAATGATATTAAACTTTAAGAGTAGGACCCATGTGTTCATATAAGTCGTGTAAAGTCGATATAAATATTAAATAAATATTACATAGTTATGGCTAAAAAGTATATATAAAAATATATACAGAAGAGAAAAATTGATTATCAAATAAATTTTAATTAAATTTTTTAAGTTGTAGTAATTGTCAGGATACACATGTATAAAATTGATATGTGTCATACATCAATCAAAAATTTATATTTTAATAAAAAAATATTTATCTATTTGTGTGTTCGCATTGGCCGCACATCATCGTTATAATAGTAAATAAATATAATATAATAATAATTAAGAAATATATATAAAAGATATATAAATTAAAAAAATATTTTAAATTTTAGTTTTCATAAAAATATTAATTTAATTTAAAAGATATTTGTTTTTTTTTTTTCCGAGATGTATAACAAAATTATGTTAATTGAATTAAATATTAATTAAAAAGAGTAGATATATCCAAACAAAAATAAAGTATATGGATATATAATAAATATAAAAATTAAATAATACAAAAGTTCAATCATCAACCTATCCTTTGGTAATAGTAAATAAATTTAGATAAGCCAATAAATTGAAATGAATTAAGTATTTTTATATATTTTGGATTAAAAACTGAATAAATATTTTTTATATTTTAGTTTAAAATTAAAATGAATTATGTTAAATTCTTTTTATAAAGAGTTAAGTATTTTTTTTTCTTGTATTATGTCATAATACTAGATAATTTTGCCATGAAGGATATTGATTTAAATAAATTTATAAGAAAGTTGTATTTAATTAATTGAATCAATTTTTATAGGTCCAAAATTATCATATAAAATTTATGTATTCACCTATCATAATTATCATTGTTTTTTTATCAAAAATAAATATTTAGAATTTTTTGTATAACTGATAACATTTTATCATAAAAATAATACTTTTTTTTATAAACTAAAATTTTGACATCACTTATTATCGTCGCCCAATTTTTTATTGTCATTCAATTAACATTTTTATATTATCATTTAATTATTATTATTTAAATAATATAAGTATTGCTATCCAATTTTTTGTAGCCATTCACTTAATATTTTCATATTATCATTTAATTATTGTTTGTTTTATAAAAACAATATAAGCATTGGTGGTAGGAATTGACTGAGAAGGTTCTTATTTCAATTTAACATTTTTCTTTTTTATAAATGTCTTATTGAATTTTATAAGAAAATAAGTATAAATTAATTATTGAAGAAGAAATTAAAAAATATTATACCATTGAAGAATAAATTAATTATTGAAGAAAACATATATATTTTTAAGTAAACAAAATATATATCAAAAGATAAATTAATATTGAAAGATTATAAAATAATATATTATTGAAAGGTAGATCAAACTAATTATGGAAGGATATATTACATAATAATATATATATATATATATATATATATATATATATATATATATATATATATATATATATATATATATATATATATATATATATAATTTTCACATTATTTTATTTTTAAGAATTCATATAATTTATCTCAAAATAAATCATAAAAATGATATTTGAAAGGTAATACTTAATTTTGATTAAAAAAAAATAATATTTTTTTTCTAATCAAATATTCATTCACCATATATTAAATTTCAAAATTAGTAATCACTAAATTCTCGTATAAATTTTTCCATTTTAAAATTTTAAAAATATTACATTATTGTATCATTAATCAATTTGCTCATTTGTGAGTGAGAATTTATCTGAATATAGTTGTTACTCTGTCTAATATTTATTAGAAAATAATTGCATTTTGTTATTATTTGGTTAGATAGCTCTTTTTCCTATCTTTTAATTTTTTAAATCTTGGATAGTGTCTTCATCTCCTTCTATCTTCTTTAACTTTAAAATCTTCTTCATATTTTCAAAATTTTCTTGTTTTCTAATTTAACCGCTTTTAGAATAAATTTGGACTTAATTTCATACATTTTCAAAAATCTTTCTTGATGCAAACACGATACGTAATGAAATGAGATATTTTTTACTGTTGAATGTTGTCTATTTGATAAAAATTCAAGATATATGTTCCACTTTGAAATGATGAAATATTCATTTCTCATAGTTATAAGTAGTAAGTAAGTTTACCACTCAAATATGATGTGATGTTTATTCTTTTTAAAAAATTAAGCACATAAATTTCGGTCACGGAACCACGTCAATTAATTATCACCAATTTCAATATTAAACAATAATTTGATATTATTATTCTAGTTAATAAAAAAAATTTAATTTAAAAATATCAAAAATTAGAATTGAAACCTAGAAAATTAAGATTGCTATCGAATGTCTTTTCAACTTTCAATATAATCTTTCAAATCAATCTGTATTGAATTTGTCTTTAAAAATGTAAAAATAGTAACTATTAATAACTAATGGAAATAGATTAAATTTAATAGTTTACTTATATTAAATAAGTATGACAAGAAATTATAAATAAGTTAAAGCAAATATTTATTAAAATCATTTATCAGTCTACATTAAAAGTATACTAATAATTTGTAAGTAATGAGCAAACATATAAAGTACTTAGACACTAACTGAACAAATATTTGAAATTGATATTATAATTATGGAGGAAAGAGTAATTATAATAAAATTGTAAATTGTAACATGTTTTATTATAATTAGATTTAATTAATAATTATAAATAATTGTGACGAATATTAATCTTTTGTATTGTGATAATATATATAATAATTAATTTCAATTTTTTAAAATTTTCTTTTAAATATAATCCATTAGAAAATAAATATCCTTTTACGATAACTAAATAAAAAATGATAATTTACAATAACTAAATGAAAAATGAAAAAGATTTTGTACACTATATTTTTTCTTTAGAAAAATAATTTTATACATAATGTTATAAAAATACAATACAACCAAATTTTTTTAAAAATATAAATTTTATGTATAATTTGGAAAAAGATAAATTTCATAATGAATTGATAACAAAATTTAATTAAAATATCATTATTTACATGCATATTTTACAGGATAATTTAAAATTCAATCGTCGTCTCTTTTGACAATGTGTTTATAGATATAATTAATAGTTATTCCAAATATTAAGAGTATGACAATTTATTATATTTTGGAAGTAATGGTCTAATTTAAACACCAACTCTTAATTACCTAATAATATTATTTTTTTATCCTATTGCAATTTTTAACTATTAACACCACTATAAATACATTATTTACACTCTTTTTATTTTTCAGCTCACAATGTACCATACTATTTTTTACGCTTTAACTTGAGAATAAATAAAGTTCCATCATCCATTTTTTCACTGACCAAAATCTAAGAGAAACAAAGAAAACACCATCAGTATGACCAGACCGAAGACAACATCAACCTTATTTTCAACTACTTATTATAGAACATCAAAATTTAGTTTATTTTCAACTACTTATTATAGAATCTCAAAAGCATGATGAGATGCATATGAACAAACACTAAAAAAAATTACAAATAAACTTATTTAAATTTATTTAATATAAAATAAACAAAATATGAGAAATGAATTATAATTTTCTTGAATTTTTGGCTTCTTTTTATAAGATTTTTAATTTTTTTCAACTAAATAAATTAATTTTTTTATCAACATACTAAAGTAAATAAAATTGTCATAAGAAGAATGGTTGAAATGTGATCCTTTTAAATTTATTTATTTTTGTTTTTAAAAGAACATAATTTTTCAAGAAATCCTTGGACAGGAGAACTTATTGTAGATATCAAATATCATAAATTTACTTGATTGGTGTTGTGTATGTCAGATTGTGATTGATACGTAATAAATAAAAAATTTAAATGTATTTTTGGTCCTTTAATTTTAAATTTTGAAGTTTAAGGCCTCTAGTTTAAAAGTCAGGTTTTTGGTCTCTCAAATTCATCAGAGTTGAGATTTTTGCAGTCTCCTCCATTTAACCGTGAGTTTGATATCCTTGTCAAATCATCAAACTCACAGCCAGATGAAGGAGACTGTTAAAATCTCAACTCTGATAAATTTGAGGGATAAAAAATATGACTTTAAATTAAAGGACTTTAAACTTCAGAATTTTAAAATTAAGAGAACAAAAATGCATTTAATAAAAGTTGTCGTGGGTGAGATAATATCAATTTACTTGGTGTTATACGTAGGAGATTGTCATTGATAATGTAATAAATAAAAGGAGAAAAGTATAAGGGAGATTACACACATGATTCATATTGGCTTACTAAAATAGCTATTCTAGTCCTCACAATATGAAATGTCTTATGCTTTAAAAAAATTTCTTTCTATTTACTTTTTTAACTGTGTATTTTCTTTCGTCCTATAAGACTTACATTACCTATTAAGTATTTGTATCACTTGAGGACATGCATTTTGTTGGTTTCAAAGAAATTCTAGAACTTTATCATATATAAGTACGACATTTATAAAGAGATTTTTTATAAGACGTCTTGATGATTCTGATTTGTAACGAATTTAAGTAAGAAAGATATTGTGCATGAAGTTTGGAAGTGATGAATGCTTTCTATTCAAACGCCACACTTAATAAGAATGGAGTGCTCTATTCATAAATGAAGATTAAACATATCACTATTGCAATATGTTTATGACTTGTGATATTCAAAATTCAGAAATGATTTATAGAAGTTTTGATTTTAAAAACAAACAGAGGAATACCAGGGAAAAATGAAAAAAAGAAAAAGAAAAAAAGAGTGGATATAAAACACTGAAACTAAAGAAGATAAGAGGTAGATAAATTACATTAGATATTTAGCCTAATTTGACCTACTCTAGTCTAAAAAAAATCTCTGAGATTTCTACTAAAATAAACTTTGAGTTTTTAGAAGATCAACCCAAACAATCTTTAACTACAATTTTAATTTTTGCACATTAACAATCCACAAATTTTCTAACAATGGTCAGAGTTTTTACACATGCTTAGCTTTAAAAATATCATTTAAATTTTTTTAAAATTTAGTGTGCAACCTTCAAATCTTTTACAAAGATATTATACAAGATAATCACACTCATAAATAAATAAATTTGAGCAAATAACCAATACCACACAACTCTTAGGAGATTTTTTTTACTCTTTTGCCACAAAGAAAACTTTAGTGAAAAAATGTTTTTAGAATGAAAGAGAGTAGAAAGAACAGTAGAAATATTTTTAGAAGTAAAAAAGAAAGGGGAAACAATAAAAAGAGTTAGCCATAATGAGAAGCTTGGTCAGATGAGGAATCACATGCTGAAGTATTGGAATTCAATTGTGAACTTTGTGTCAAAGTTTCACATCGACTAGGAATGGAGGAAATATTGAGTTTATAAGAGATGTAACTCATAGCATACTTTTCCTAAAGTTTTGGGTAGATATGTGGTGTCAAGGTCTTTTAGAACCATGAACGTTTGACCCATTGACACTTTTGAACCTCAGTCCTCGAACTTCCCTAACAAGTGATAGAGCCTGGTTGGCTCGGCGAAGTGTAACATCCCATTTTTTATTAACTAGTATTTAATTATTTATCATATTATTTTGTTATTTTAACCAATTGTTATGAGATATAGTAATTAATTAAATTGTATGTTTTTGTGTTTATTTGACTATTTGGGATAATTGGGTCATTAAGTGTAATAACAGAAATAAGTTATTGGGCCTAACTATGATGAATATAAATAATAAGGAGATGTGTACAAGTAAGCCTGTAATGCGGTGGGAGAACTGACTTTGGAATTTGTTTTGCTTTTTATCGCAAATGTTGCGGATAGCAAGAGTCGCCACAGACTTTTCTTTTATCCAATTAAGGGAAGGTGAAAAGAACAGAAAAAGACCTTCGTTAGATTCTGAGTAAGGGAGAAGGTTATGAAAAGGGAAGGTATTAGCACCCCTTTCCATCCGTAGTTATCTACGGGCTATTAGTTGCTTTTAGCTCACTTTAAAATTTGTTTTCTGTGTGTGTTTGAAAATGTTTTGAAAAGGCATTTCGCTTTGACTTCGTAATGATTCACGCTGGAATGTATACGAAGTGTTTGGAAATGTTTCGTTTTGAAAAGTGTTTTAACTTTGACAAAAGTGTGAGGTGTGAAAAGTATTTTGATAAAGCAAGCAACTAAAAGTCTTATTACCTACTCAGAACGGTCGTTTTCGTGTTATTTTACTTTCCTTTAGAATAGTGCTATCCGTACCATTAATTGGTAGGTAACCCTATTCGTTGGATGTAAAGGGACATTCGAATGGACATCGGATGGTCATAGAAGGCAACTTGTAGGAGTATCCTAGCACATTCGAAGGGACGGTCATCACTTCTCGTAGGCAACAATCGAGAGACGAAATCATGTATTCGTAGGCCACGTCGAGGGACTATGATCTTTGTATTGAAGGGACTATGATGATATGTTTGTAGGAAACGGTGATAGGATACCTCTATGTTCGAGGGACTTGACCATTTATTCGAAAGGCAACGAGAGAGAATTACCCTAGGGGATGCATGTGTGAAGAGAGTGTGTCATGTTCAGATATTTTATCTTAAAATTAGAAGTGATCTACGTTCGTTTTTATCTTGCCATACACGCCTAGTTACTAGCAGTTTATATGGGTGCGGAAAGTAAATTGCGGAAAGTAAATGTCCTACGCTATTACATGGCTTTGGGGCAGTTACATAATATAGGAGTGCGGAAAGTAAAGGCAGAAAATATAAATCTACGCTATTACATGATAAAACTTTGCGACCTATACATCCTTTCTAGAATTGTAAATGCGAAATAAGAAATAGATAATCAGAATAATAAGAAAATGTTAGCAAAATGTTTTGGAAATTAGTAGAAAAAAGGTTTTTAGGTTAGTAATCCTAATTAGATGATAAAACAATTTTTGGGAAATTTCTGGGTTGATTTTAGTAAAGGAAAGCAATTAAAAGTCAATTTTATGGTTAATTAACAATTAATTAAAATATGCATGCAAAAATATTAATTTTTATGTCAAAAATTAAATAAACATTTTTTTGTCCTAAATGCAAAAAGAAATTATTTTTTTGGTGATTTTTGACGTGTTAGAAAATTGTTTGAATAGAAAATAAATTAAATAAGAAAAATAAGAAAATATAAGGAAATTGGTTAGTTAGAAAAGTTGTAAAAAAGAAAGTGGGAAGCCAGGGATCGAACCCCGGACCTCCTGGATATACCACACGCGTGTTACCATCTGAGCCAGGCTGTCTTGGTATTTTAGAAACACAACCATATGATTATGTGTGATCACGTGTTCTGTTTTGGATTTTCAACGCAAGTCAAACTGTGGGCCCCGATTTTAAACGTTGAGCCAATCGGATCGTGTCTTTGCGCCACGCCAGCCTCGCCTGAGTCTAGAGTAAGTCAATGACGCCAGAGCACCGCTCCGATCGTCTTCCCCGGCTAGCCCGATCCCCGAACCTGCAAAATAGACGAAATAAAGAGTAAAGAGGGACCCTACCCCCCTAATTCAAGGGCTGCGAGTCTAATGGTGATGGCCGTTTGGCCTGAAATGGCCTGGATTGCCTAGTTCGAAGCTTGTCCGTTTCTAAACCCTAACAATGGCAAGCTATGGTTTCCGCGTCGAAACTCAAATGTTATGCGTCAAACATGTTCTAATGGATACCCTGAGATCATACAAGCAATCAAAACTCATTATTAATGCATGAATTAGAGAAAACGAATTTCAAAAGTTTACCAAATCGGAGAGGCTTGGATGACACGATCTGTAATGGTTTGGCCTTGTGTAAGGGCTTGGATTGGTTGCTAGAATGCTCAGGAACACGAATGGATCAATGAGAAGGCTGGAAAGTGGCTGCAAATAGGATTTCGAAATTTGCAACTTTGTAAGAATTTTGTGAATTTTAGGGTTGGCTCATGAGGCTAGGGTTTCGTCCTTTGTACTTGTGGATGCATTGTGTACTTATAGTAGAGTGAATTAGGTCAAGAATCATGAAGAAATTATATGTCAATCAATGAGAAAATATTTGATTTGGTAGGAAACCAAATATTGCCTTTTTTGATCAAATCTCATTCAATTCCTTTGCCAATCAATGCAATTTCGAAATTGACAGCTTGTATGGCTTGCTTGGATCTCAAGAATGAGAGAAAAATCCAATTTGCAATTAATTTTGATTTTCTACCTTTTATTTTAATTAAATTGGCTTTTAAATGATTAAAAATCCAAAATAAATAGAAAATAAAAGATAAATTCGTGGCCTTGTGCTTGGAGGTTCCAAATCAGCTAAGGAACATGTTTGAACCAAGAAAAGTTAGACGCATTTGCAAAATTTTGGGTTTTGTCAAGTATTTCTCTTTGTGCACCTCCTCAAAAATGCTCAACTTGTGCAAGGTGTATCTTTCTCAATTTTTAACATGTTTGGGTGTTCATGGGATTTTTAGAAAGCTCAAGATGTCCTATAAACAACCTCTTTGGTTTCATCTTCATTGGAGTTTCCATGCTCATTGACACTTCTTTACAAAAAGTTGACTTTTTGTTGACTTTGAAAAGGACCTGTAATGTTTTGATCCATAACTTTCAAATGAAGCATTTTCTGCCCAAGCTTGTGAGACATGAAGTTGTAGAGAATTGAATTCTCTTTAAAATGAGCTGTGGTGGAAAAATTTCTGAGAAAGTATGTGAAAGTTATGCCTGGTCAAAGTTCTGTTGACTTTTTGTTCAAAAACCCTAATTTGGAACTTTGACTTTTGATCAAATCTTGACTTTTCCTGATGAATCATGATCAACCCTTGATCAAATGATGAATATTACTTCAAAATATTGATGTTGACCAAAAATTATGAATTTTGACTGTATGTTGACCACAATTGACTTTTTGTCTAATACATCTGATTTTCAACCATCTAAGCAATTGTCTGAGGAAACTTGACTTGTGAGGCTTGAAACTTGACATGGAGATTCTTTGAAGCATATGATGAGGCATGATGACCACTTGAAGTGTTGGAGGCTCACCTTAACTTGAGAATGGCCAAACCCTAGTTTGGGTTGATTGCTTAGGAGAGGGTTTGTCTGGTCAACCCTTGTGAAATCCTTGAGTATGGATATGTAAAATGTCTTGAAAAGTAGGAGGGAAAATTTTGGGGTATAACAGTTGCCCCTGTTCAATATTTTTGTACTGGAAGAGTTAGATTGGCATGCTTGCCTTTCGTGATCTGAAAGTAGAAGATGATTGAACACTAGAGTACACTTGAAAATTTGCACTCGCTGTTGGTAGATGATGCACTAGAATGGGCTTACAGATGCCATTTGGAGAAGTTGGCGAATTCACTGGGGAGTGAGTCGTACGCTAGACTCACGAACGTCGCTTGAATATGAGAAACGTCGGAGATGGGCTTAAGATGCCATCCGGGGCAGCTGAGTTGTATGCTAGACTCTGTAGTCGCTATTGATAATAAGAGAGAGTCAGAATAAACCTTCGTCCTGGTTATTCTGAGGCAGATAGTTGGCAGAATGTGGATAACTTTCCCGTCTTGCTTCGGGTGTTGATCCAATGCCTGTTGCTGGAAGACAACTTGTATGGTCTTTCAGATAGGGTTTCTCGTCTTGTTTCGAGTATTAATCTTGGACCTTCCATTTTGGAAAAGATTTGCACGGTCTTTCGGATTGGGTTTCCCGTCTTGCTTCAGGTGTTAATCCCCGACCTTCCATTTCGAAAAGATTTGTACGGTCTTTCGGATTGGGTTCCCCGTCTTGTTTCGGGTGTTAATCCTGGACCTTCCATTTGGAAAAGATTTGTACGGTCTTTCGGATTGGGTTCCCCGTCTTGTTTCGGGTGTTAATCCTGGACCTTCCGTTTGAAACATATCTTTTACCTGCCGGGGAAAATAAAACCTTGGCAGGATATAGTTAGTTCTATGCAGATTATGATGCATGCGAGCATATGACAATGTGCATGAATGATATATGCACATGTTATGTTTTTTATGAATAATGTATGAATGTAGATGTTGTGGTATTTCAAAATATATCCATCTTGAAGAAGACGAGAACGCCCTGCTGGAGATTTCTGACTTCTGCTCGGGGATGAAGTTGTTGAAAATCCTGACTTGGAGGAGAAATAGATGTTTCTGATTCCTCCGATGCACTATCTGACCAAGTCTCGAGCCTAGATATTAATGCTGTTGGAAGGAATAAAAATTGGGAGGTACTCTGCTGGGGATCTTGTGGGTAGACCCTGTTGAGGATAGTAGAAGCTGGGAGACACTCTGCTGAGGATCTTGTGCGTAGATCTTCTGGGAGTATCTGAGTACTTCCTGGAGACTGATGTAATGTGGTAATGCTGAAGGTGGACGTAAAGCCGATGAGGCTCGAAGAATCCTCTGTCTGGGGAATAAAAGAGACAATAGGTTTCCTTCGATGCACTATCTGACCAAGTTTCGAGTCTGGATACTGCTGCTGTCGGGGAGTGATAACCTTTGGGAGATATCTGTTGGGGATGAATACCTCTGTGGAACTATCTCGCGAGGAATGCATTGGTGACTTAAGTCATCATCTCAATTCCTAGAACCTGCAGTAATTATTTTTGTTCGTTCGCTTTTCATATGTTTGTAAACAGATGTTTATTGTCTAATGCATACAATCATTCAAAGCAATCATTGGACTTTATGCAAAAAACAATAATGACGAACAAAGAAGGAATTTGCATTAATTTGGAAAGGTGGCGTATGGCCAAGTAGTATGTATACAATGAAAGTAAAAAACTATGCGGAAATAATCTCGTTGAGTTTCAACTATGCTAGTGTTCATATATTTCGACTATCTCATCTCCTTGCTGTCAGTAGAAAGTGAGTGAATTGATTTTCGCCATTTGAATCTTGAATGCTGACTGTAGTCTGTAGTCTGTAAGTAGGTGATCTGGACGAGACATAGTCGTACGCTTAAATCCCTAACTTTTGCCTAGACCTCCCTTTCGGGTTTTCAATCTACCGGGATACCCTTTTTTGCCCAAGCCACCTTTGCAGGTTTTCGACTTGCCGGGTGTACATTTTTATATATATCCTTAACTTTTGTCCGAACCCTTTTGGTTCTCCAGGATCCCCTTATTTTTGCCTAGGCCAGTCGACCTAGTGGGTCTCGTTCATGCGTAGTATTTTTTGACTATGTCCGCGTTCACAGGGTGTGGGAAGTCTTCGCCATCCATGGTGCTAAGTATCATAGCTCCGCCGGAAAATACTGTTTTGACTATAAATGGTCCCTCGTAGGTGGGAGTCCATTTGCCCCTGGGATCACCTTGTGGAAGGATGATGCGCTTGACTACTAGATCACCGACTTGGTAGACTCGGTGCTTTACTTTCTTGTTGAACGCTCTGATCATTCGTTTCTGATAGATCTGTCCATGGCAGATGGATGCGAGTCGTTTTTCATCGATCAAGTTGATCTGGTCGAGGAGAGTCTGGATCCATTCATCTTCGCCTATCTCTGCGTCTTGGAGGACTATAGTTAAGGGTATCTGAACTTCGATTGGCAGGACTGCTTCCATACCGTATACGAGAGAAGGGGTTCAGAGATGTTCGATCAGAGCGATAACCATGGAGAGCAAATGGCAACATCTCGTGCCAATCTTTGTAAGTCAATGTCATCTTCTGTATGATCTTCTTGATATTCTTGTTGGCAGCTTCCACTGTGCCATTCATTTTAGGCCGATATGGAGAAGAGTTGTGATGCTTGATCTTGAACTGTGTGCAGAGTTCAATGATCATTTTGTTGTTGAGATTAGAACAGTTATCTATGATAATCCTTTCGGGAGTGCCATACCGACAGATAAGATTATGCTTGATGAATCGAGCCACAACATTCTTGGTAACAGATGCGAACGAGGCTGCTTCTACCCACTTGGGGAAATAGTCAATTTCCACAAGGATGAAATGATGTCCGTTGGAAGCGGTTGGCTTGATTTCCCCGATCATGTCAATGCCCCACATTACGAAAGGCCAAGGAGCAGTCAGAACGTTCAATGGTACTAGAGGTACGTGCACTTTGTCTGCATATATCTGGCATTTGTGGCAAGATCGAGCATAGCAATGACAATCAACTTCCAAGGTGGACCAATAGTAATCCGTTCTCAGAATCTTCTTAGCCATTGTATGTCCACTGGAGTGGGTACCGAATGCGCCTTCGTATAATTCTTCCATGATCCATTCTGCGGTTTTCTGATCTACACAACGGAGTAAGCACAAGTCGTGATTGCGCTTGTATAAGATGTCGTTGCTAAGAAATAATTTGGATGCGAACCTTCTTAAGAACTTCTTGTCATTGATAGATGCCCCTGCGGGATATTCTTGAGCCTCGAGATACCTCTTCACTTCGTAGAACTAAGGTTTCTCTTTTGTATCAAGTTCACAGCAGTGTGCTGGTTCGTCAAACTTTTCGATGATGATTTGGGGAGCCTCGTTGTCCCATTTTACCTTGAACATAGATGACATAGTAGCCAATGCGTCTGCCAATGATTCTCTTCTCGTGGAATATGGTCGAAAGTGATCTCTTCGAAGTAGGGAATCAGACTCAAAACATGCTCTTGATATGGAATGAGATTCAGATGCCTCGTATCCCACTCTCCTTTAATTTGACTGATCACTAAAGCCGAGTCTCCATACACTTGCAAGAATTTGATTCTTAAATCAATAGAAGCTTTAATACCCATGATGCACGCCTCGTATTCGGCCATGTTGTTAGTGCAATTGAAACAAAGTCTGGCGGTGAAAGGCGTGTGTCCGCCTGTAGGAGATGTAATGATGGCGTCAATGCCATTGCCAAGTGAATTCGAGGCTCCATCAAAGAACATGGTCCATCGAGATCCTTGTTCAGGTCCTTCGTCTGGTCCTGGTTCTTCGCAATCAGTGACTAACAGAACATCTTCGTCTGGAAAGTTGAACTGCATAGATTGATAGTCATCTACGGCTTGATGAGCCAAATGATCGGCTACTACACTTCCTTTGATCGCTTTCTGAGAAGTATATTGGATGTCGTATTCGGTCAAGATCATTTGCCATCTTGCTATTCTTCCGGAGAGAGCAGGTTTCTCAAACATGTATTTTATCGGATCCATCCTAGAGATCAACAAGGTAGTGTGAGTCAACATATACTGTCTTAGTCGGCGAGCAACCCAAGCCAAAGCGCTGCAAGTTTTCTCGAGCTGTGAGTATCTTGTTTCGCAGTCGGTAAACTTTTTGCTAAGGTAGTATATTGCATACTCTTTTCGACCAGACTCGTCATGTTGCCCCAACACACACCCCATTGAGTTCTCTAATACTGTCAAGTACATGATAAGAGGTCTTCCTTCGGCAGGCGGAATCAGGATAGGAGGATTCTGCAGGTACTCCTTGATTTTGTCAAAAGCGATCAGGAAATCGTCATTCCATTCCACTACTTGATCTTTCTTCAGTAACTTGAAGATTGGCTCACAAGTAGCGGTCAAATGTGCAATGAATCTGGCAATATAGTTCAATCGTCCCAAGAAACCTCTGACTTCTTTCTCGGTGCGGGGAGCTGGCATCTCTTAAATATCTTTAACCTTGGCGGGGTCAACTTCAATACCTTTACCACTGAAAACAAACCCTAGGAGTTTACCGGCTCTGACTCCAATGGTGCACTTGTTAGGATTGAGTCTCAGTCTGTACTTCTTCAGTCTATCAAACAGTTTCCGCAAATGATCAAGATGTCCCTCTTCGGTCTGTGATCGAGTTATCATGTCGTCGACGTAGACCTCTATCTCGTGATGAATCATGTCATGAAATAATGCTACATGGCACGTTGATATGTGGCGCCAGCATTCTCCAGTCCGAACGACATGACTTTGTAGCAGAATGTGCCCCATTGTGTAAGGAAAGTAGTCTTCTCCATGTCTTCAGGAGCCATTTTGATCTGATTGTAGCCGGAGAAACCATCCATGAAGGAGAAAACTTTATGTTGAGCAGTGTTGTCGACTAGAACATCAATATGAGGAAGTGGAAAATCGTCTTTCAGACTCGCTATGTTCAAATCTCTGTAATCCACACACATTCGTACTTTGCCATCCTTCTTAGGTACGGGCACCACGTTTGCAACCCATTGTGGATAAGAAGTAACGGCTAAGAAACCGACATTGAACTGCTTCATAACTTCGGCTTTGATTTTCTCAGACATCTCAGGACGCATGCGACGAACCTTCTGCTTTACTAGGAGAAAACCTTCTTTCGTCGGCAATCGGTGTACCACAATGTCAATGTCTAGACATGGCATGTCTTCGTATGACCAAGCAAAAATCTCGATATAGTCTCGTAGCATCTGGACCAATCTTTCTTTGACACTGTTCTCAAGACCTGCTCCTATCTTGATTTCTTTTCTGTCTTCGTTAGTACCTAGATTCACAACCTCGATCGGCTCTTCGTGGTCAGATAACCTGCTCCTCTTGTAGATCGACAATTTCTCCTGGCACTTCACAATCTTCCTCACCTTCGTCTTCGTAGATCGGATTGTCGAAGTCATATTTAGCAATAACAAAGCTATTATCGACGAGATTCGGAGTGAATCTGCAGTGTATCACGTGGGTGTATGTAAGAACACATAGCTTTTGAAGGGGTAGTAAAAGAAAAGAACGAAAACAAACACTTGAATGCAAAAGTCCAATGATTTTATTGAATGAAAATATGCAAATGATAGATAATAACCCTCACAAACGAGCCATGATGCCTCGGGCAAGGCATTAGGCTTTAAAGTTTATTGTTCAAAGCGTAGAAAACGAAAAGCATAATAGTAAACAAAAGCAATTACTCCTGTCTAAAGGAGATTGGTATGACATCTTCAGTCTTCCAATTCCTGAGTCCGTTGTCGGGAGTTGGGAAGATCCAATCGCTGATGTCGAAGTCACTATCATCGTCTTCTATAGCATGGACTCCATTCTTGCTGATGCGGAAGGGAAGTTGGTCAGCACGTTCGCGGCGTATCATCTTCTGACCTTTGATGGTGAAGCCTAAACCAGTCTTGTCAGATTTGAAAGGAATATCGGGGAGCTGACCCCAAATAGTATTACCTCCTTCTTTAACTGCAGCTTGAGCGTCCTTCAGTGAGGCCATCCTAGGCGGAACTTGTGTAACTTCAGGAGTGGCAGGAGAGTCAACAAGCATGACTCTTGGAACTATTTCGAAAGCTTGACAAGGAGTTTCGAAGAATTCACCTTCCATTTCGAGGTATCGGAATGACTGCAGATGGCTTACCATGTACTCCTCTTCACCGCATACTGTAACAACTTTCCCCTTCACTGGGTACTTCAGGTTCTGATGCAAGGTAGAGGTAACAACGCCTACCCCATGTATCCAAGGGCGTCCAAGTAGGTAAGAGTAGGCTGGACGGATGTCCATGACAAAGAAAGTGGAGTCGAAAGTCTGGGAACCGACTTTAACCGGTAGGATGAGCTCTCCAAGTACTATTCATTTAGAACCATCAAAAGCTCTTACAATTATGTCGATGGGATTCAAAACCAATCCTTCAACATCAAGTCGGCCGAAAGCACTCTTTGGTAGGATATTCAGAGCAGAACCAGTATCTACCAAAACATGAGACAAAGTAATGCCCTTGCATTCAACCGAGATGTGCAAGGCTTTGTTGTGTTTCCTTCCGGCAGAAGTCAAATCAACATCAGAGAAGCCTAGACCGTTGTTGGCAGCCAGGCTAGCAATACAAACTTCAAACTGATCAGTAGTAGTGTCTTGCGGTATGTGAGCATTCTTCAGAAACTTCACCAAGGCCTTAGCATGAGCCTCAGAGCATAATAGCAGAGCAATCATGGAGATTTTGGACGGAGTCTGTGCCAACTGTTCCACAACATTGTAGTCACTCTTCTTGATTATCTTCAGAATTTCCTCCATTTCTTATTTGGAGGCATCTTTAGCAACTTCCTTTGGTACTTCTGTCTGAGCAGGATGAGTTACTGGTTCTTTCCCCCGCGCTTTGGGAATTGGTTCTGTAGCTGGAATGCGAGCTGGAGTCACAGTGTCTTTTGGTGGTGAGATCTTTGGAGAAAATACTCTTTCGGTTCAGGTCACCTTGCTTGATCCGATAATGTTGTCGATGTCAGGAATGGTAGCTTCAACTGTAATGTCTTCAATGGCTAACGGGTCTTGCTTGACGCCATGATAGTAAACTTCAGCTCCATAGTTCCATGGTATAGCTTTGTTAGAGGAGTATGGAACTAGTCTGGGAGAAGTAATGATGAGAGGTGCCACTCTAGGCGTAGGATCAGCAGAGGAGATCCTTATTGCGTTTACATCAGCATAGTCTTCTGGGAAATCGTCTCCCCATCCGGTTATCTTAACATCTTCAATAGGAATCTTGTAGCTTTCAAGAACGGTATACTTCACCATGTAATCAAACTTTCCACTTGGCTGCCCCAAGGTATCCTAGACTTCTGGTACGGCTTTGCTCACATCTTCGATCTTCAGATTCTTAGACATGTCTTCACAAATATTCTCCACAGGTGAAGGTTTCAGAAATAGTACTTCTCGGTTATCCATCATGCATTGAATATGCCTTCTCAACCAAGCACATCCTCCAGGTGCTAAAGGGCACCAACGACAATTTTTTGGGCATCCTGGATTGACACCGGCTTGCAGCAGATTCTTCTTAACAGTCATCAGAGTAATAGTCAAGTTGTCCACATCAAACACATAAGATTTCTTGTCAATAGCATTGGAACTTTTGTCGTGGTTAGGAATTGGTGTGTTGATCACATTCAGAGTCTCGACAGGAGGATCAAACTCAATTTCCTTAGCTTCAATCATGTCTTGGATCGTGTTCTTCAGATCCCAACAATCGTCAGTGTCATGCCCTAGGCTGTTGGAGTGATATGCACACTTGGCATTAGGATTGTATCTCGGAGAGGAAGTGTTGATGTGTTGAGGAGGATCCCTCAAGGTAATCAGCTCTACTTTCAACATGTGTTGCAATGCTTGCAACAATGGCATGTTGATCTTCGTAAACTATCTTCGTGGCGCGTTCTGGTTACGCGCGTTGTTTCGCTGAGGTCGCGCTGGTGTAGGATTGGAGATCACAACTGCCCCCACAGATTGAGTACGATCAGCTTTGACACGACTCTTCTGACCATATACAACATTAGCTTCTTTCTTACCACCAAAGGATCTTTTTGCAGCATTTGAAGATGACTCTACCTGAATCTTTCCGCTCTTGATTCCAGCTTCGATATGTTCTCCTGTCAATATCAGCTCGGTGAATTCGACTGAAGAAATTCCAATCAGATGATTGAAGAATGTGCCTGTCAGTGTTCCCATAAACATATCAACCAACTCCATACTGGACAAGGGTGGTTGAACTCTGCCTGCTAGATCTCTCCATTTCTGAGCACACTCTTTGAATTTCTCATCACGACCCATAGACATGCTATGTAGTTGCATGCGAGTGGGTGCCAATTCAACATTGTACTGGTACTGTTTGTAGAAAGCATCTGCTAAGTCATTCCAGGTATGGATGTGGGTACTCTCTAGCTGATAATACCACTCCAAATGAGCTCCGGATAAACTCTCTTGAAAGAAATGGACCCATAGCTTCATGTCATCAATGTAAGGATGGATCTTCTGAACATAGGACTTCAAATGCAGCTTCGGACAAGAGATGCCATCATACTTGGAAAAAGTAGGAACCTTGAACTTGCTGGGAATCACCACACCAGGAACTAGGCTCAGATCATCAAAATTCAGCCCGAACATCTTCAGATTTTCCACAGCATTCAGACGGTCTTCAAGTTGTTTGTATTTGTCATCCTCATGAGAATACTGCTCATTCTCATAGTCTTCTTCTTTGTTTTCAGACTCACGCTGGTCTTCTTCGTTGTTTTTGGTACTTTCATCAGTTTCAATGCTCTTGTCTGAGAGCTCCACACGACTGACCACCCTAGGTCCGCCTTTGTGACGTCTGCCCATATTGAGGACACCAATGACCTTCTTCTTTCTGGAGATAAGTTTCTTCAAATCTTTCTGACCTTGGACCAAGCTGGTGACCACTTCCTGGAACTGAGCATTCTGAGCCTGGAGATCTTTGACAGTCTGTTCAAGAGCCATTTCCACTAAAATAAATAGCGAGAGAATGAGAATTCCGATCTCCAATGTACCTGTTATGAAATGTTATGCCATGATATGCGATGTTTATGCAATGCAATGCAATGTTTTCAAGGACCTTAGGAATTTAAATTTGTTTAAACAAGCACGAACAAACTTTTATTAGTTTCTCTTTTTTTCTTTTTCTTTTTAAGTACAAAAGATAGTTTGGAAAATAAAAGAACAAAAATCCTAAAGCTCTAAGTCTCCCATGGGCGTTTCCTCTTGGTGTTGAAGTAGGTGTTGATGTTCCGCTCCTCGTGAAGTATCTTTGTCAACTCTAGTACCTTCTTCTCGCTTGCATAGCATTGAGCTTCAAACGTATCCCTTTCTTCTTTAAGCTGAATCCAAGATCTCTTCAAGTCTTCAAAATCAGTAGGCATGTCGGGATGGAGAACAGTATAGGGTTCGTCACCTATAGCAACAGGTTCCATAATTACTGGTAACACGGGTGTAAATGGCATCATGAGGTTTTGAGCTCGAGCTCGCACCCATTTGAGGTAAGGTTCCCAAGGAATGGAGTTTTGGTGTCCCAAAGTCTTGGTATCAGTCTACTTTACCATGCCCCAAGCGTGTATGAACCTTCGATGGTAATTCTGGAGATCGTGGTTGTAGTCGAACACAATATCTTGGAGAAGCATATCATGAGGACCATCTCTTCGAGCATAACCAAACTGACGTAGAGCTAGAGAAGGGTTGTAGGTTATACCTCTCCTTATGCCAAGGAGTGGTACATTAGGGAATTCTCCACAACGCTCAATGAATGTGAAGTCCTTTTGAGAAAAGAGACACCAACGGATATCTGAATGAGAGAGTGACATCAGCCTTTGAGACCACTTCAATCTTTGCTCGTTCTTCATTACTGATTGAGGAAGGTGTGAAATAAACCACCTGGAAAGTAACGGTATGCAACACATAAGAGTTCCTTGTCGTTTGATGGTACGAATGTGGAGAGAATGTAGAATGTCTCAAAGTAAAGTAGGCACAGGATTACGAGTAAGGAATATCTTGATGGCGTTCACGTCTATGAACTGATCTGGATTAGGGAATAGAACCAAGCCATAGATTAGTAAGGCCACAATGTCTTCGAATGCTTGGAAACTCATAGCTTTGAGGAATTCTCGAGCTTTCTTTATCAGAAACTTAGCAAGCAAACCCTTAACTCCACTTCTTGTTTCCCAATTGGCTTCAATGTCTGATCGCTTTAGATGTAGCACTGATGCGATGTCTTCGTACTTAGGATCCTTTTCTGAATTGGTGAATGGTATCTGATCAAGGATAGGTATCCCAAGTAGCTTAGAGAACTCTTCTAGGGTAGGAACCAACTGATAATCTGGGATTGTAAAGCAATGGTGTTTCAGATCGAAGAACTGGAATAAGATGTGCATCATATCTTCTTCAAAACCGGAGATAACCAAGTCAACAGATAACCATGTCTTTTGATGAACTGGGCATGATCGGGAATTTCCGAAACCAACTCTTTGAGTTGAGAGGGTATACCCATGAAGTTGATTCGGATAGTCTTTCTGGAAGCCATAATTCCTACAAAACAAAGCAAAGATAAATTCCTAGGTCCTTGAAATAGTTATAGATGATATGCAATGTTATGATGTCATGATGTCATGTTTAACAAGCACAAACAATTCACACAATAACCCTAGGTTTAAGGCTTGCATGAGGTATAAGTGTCTACCCTACCAAAGTTTGAGTGGGTTCATCCTATCCTATAATAGTAACCGGGTTCTAGGAATCTCATATCATTGATCTTTCTCGTAGGCTTTATTTTAATACGACTACCAAGTGGTCGACCGAAACATCCCGAAATTATGATCTTAATGAGCGTAGCATCGAGTATCAACCAACCTTAGTCTGCACCAAAGCCGACCATCTCACTACCTTCTAATGGCTAAGATGGATCAATTAGGGTTCTAGAAGTTGAGTTAGTGCTGATGACACCACGCAGACGCCAAATACTATCCTCAACTTGAAAATGAGAAGCATCAGGACATCCAAAGTGTCGCACTAACGTAGCCATCATGTTGACCGTTTCGGTATACGCCTAACGGTCGCGACGATTTATTGCTACTTACCTAAGAAAACCTGGATTCGGGTGTAGGATCCCCCACAAGTATAATACCCAAGCAACCCTTAAGATAAAGCATACAAGTCAAACAGAAAGCGGTAAAAATGATCTACAAATCCCTAAGGTATTCTCTTTTGGTGTCTCCCACAGAGTCACCAGCTCAGAATACGTGGAGAACTGACTTTGGAATTTGTTTTGCTTTTTATCGCAAATGTTGCGGATAGAAAAAGTCGCCACCTCCTTTTCTTTTATCCAATTAAGGGAAGGTGAAAAGAACAGAAAAAGACCTTCGTTAGATTCTGAGTAAGGGAGAAGATTATGAAAAGGGAAGGTATTAGCACCCCTTTCCATCCGTAGTTATCTACGGGCTATTAGTTGCTTTTAGCTCACTTTAAAATTTGCTTTCTGTGTGTGTTTCAAAATGTTTTGAAAAGGCATTTCGCTTTGACTTCGTAATGATTCACGCTGGAATGTATACGAAGTGTTCGGAAATGTTTCGTTTTGAAAAGTGTTTTAACTTTGACAAAAGTGTGAGGTGTGAAAAGTATTTTGATAGAGCAAGCAACTAAAAGTCTTATTACCTATTCTGAATGGTCGTTTTCGTGTTATTTTACTTTCCTTTAGAATAGTGCTATCCGTACCATTAATTGGTAGGTATGTGATACGGTGAACTGACTTTTTGTGTTTTTGGTATCGCAAATGTGCGGATAGCAAGAGTCGCCACCGACTTTTATTTTTATCCAATTAAGGGAAGGTAAAAGTACAGAAAAAGACCTTCGTTAGATTCTCGAGTAAGGGAGAAGGTTATGAAAAGGAAGGTATTAGTACCCTTTCCATCCGTAGTTATCTACGGCTCTTAGTTGCTCTTAGATCACTTTAAAATTGTGCTTTCGTGTGTTTGACAAAATATTTTGAAAAGGCATTTCGCTTTGACTTTGTAATGATTCATGTAGGAATGTATACAAAGTGTTCGGAAATGTTTAGTTTTGAAAAGAATTTGAACTTTGACAAAAGCGTGAGGTGTGAAAAGTATTTTGATAGAGCAAGCAACTAAAAGTCTTATTACCTACTCAGAATTGGTCGTTTTCGTATTATTTTACGTTCCTTTAGAATAGTGTCATCCATACCATTAGTTGGTAGGTAACTCCATTCGTTGGATGTAAGCGGGACATTCGAAGGGACATTGGATGGTCATAGAAAGCAACTTGTAGGAAGTATCCTAGCACATTCGAAGGGACTATCATCATTTTTCGTAGGCGACAATCGAGGGTCAAGATCATGTATTCGGAGGCGACATCGTGGGTCTTATGATCTTTGTATCGAAGGGACTATGATGATTTGTTTGAAGGCAACGGTGCTAGAATACCTCTACGTTCGAGGGACATGACCATTTTGAATTCGTAAGGCAACGAGAGAGAATTACCCTAAGGGGTGCATGTGTGAAAAGAGTGTGTTGATTCAAATATTTTATCTTGAAAATTAGTGAGCTATGTTGATTATTATCTTGCCATACACGCCTAGTTACTAGCAATTTATAGGGTGCGGAAATTAAAATGCGGAATGTAAAGATGCGGAAAGGTAAATGTCCTACGCTATTACATGGCTTGGGGCGTATACATAATTTAAACTTGTGGAAAATAAAAACCTAATTTAAACTATTACATCCCATGAGCAATTACATTATTGGAAAAATAAAACGATAAAAGAAAAATCGTCCGAAACGAGATAACCTGCAAGAAATTGAGAAATCGGAAAATACGAGAGAAATCGAATAGGAGAAAAATGTTAGTAAAATGCAAGTTTTTGAATGAGAAAAATATGACATGCTGGAAATAACATAAATATGCTAAAATAATTTTTTTGGGATTTTTTGGATGCAATTTAATAATTAAAATACAATTAAGATTGATTTAAATGCTAAATTATGAATAAAAATAAATATGCATGCAAAATAATATTTTTTAATTTTATAAATTAAATAAGTATTTTCTGAAAATAATATAAAAAGAAAAAATAATTTTGGCAATTTTTAATGCATGAGAAAAAATATTGAAAAGAAATTAAAATGCATGGAAAACTATTAAATAATAAGAAAATAGAAAATAATTGAAAAAAATGCAAGTTTGGAAAAAGAATGCCAAAACCGGTCCTGGGGAGATTCGAACTGAGGACCTGGGAGGGCATCTATACACAGTCCACGCCTTAACCAACTGAGCCAAGTGTGCAAGCTGTTTGAAAACTGGAACGAGTGGATTACAACACGCGTCACTTTCCCATTGCCACGAACTCGCGCCAGACTTCGTCTTCTCCAATTTGAATTTTTAAAAATCCAGCGCCGGCCATTGCTCGACGCTATGTCCCTGGCAAAATCAAAAACCCAGCATACATAATATAAATAAGTTCTAAAGACATGGTTCGATTCCAAACATCATTCCGGATTCATTGGTACTAGTCTCGTGGTCCAATTTTTCCTATTTTGTGAAACCATAAAACGGCACAGGAAACCCTAATCATGGCATATCGTGTTTTTGGCCATGGAAATTCAATCAAAGTGCCCAGAATGCTTGCAAACTCATCACTAATCACAAAACAACAATGAAACATGTTAATAATGCATGAAAATTAAAACACGATTTTGAATTTTTCAAGAACAAACCAAACTCGGATTTTCTGATTCTGGATGAATTTGAGCAAAGTGAGGGTCTGGGTCGATTCAAGAGGTACCAAGGAATGTGTTTTGATGCTTAGAATCAATTGAAACGATCCAAAACCAAGGCTGCAAGTTGCTTGGGAGGCACGGTTTTTTTGAGCTTGGAATAGGGTTCTTGAGTCAAAATTTCTACTCCAATTCGTGTGGTATGTATCATGTATATATAGTAGAAGGATTCAGAGTTGTTTTGGGAAAGATTTAATCAATGATCAATGCCAATCAAATTTGATTTTTGTACAAAATCAAATCTTCAAATTTTGATCAATTTTCAATCCAATCTTGCCATATCCATCAAATTTCGAAAATTGCAGGCTTTTAATGAGTTGATTGGATCCCAAGGAAGAAATAAAAATCAAGTTTGCAATTAATTTTGATTTTATACTCTATTTTTAAATTTAATTTGTATTTAAATGAATAAATTCCAAATTAAATAGATAAATAAAATAAAAATTCGTGGCATTGGGCTTGGATGTTCCTAATGGTGTGAGGAATAAGTTTGGATGAAGAAAAAGTAGGCCCATTTGCAAAGTTTTTGATTTTTAGAAGTATTTCTCTTTGTGCACTTCTTCAAAATTGCCCAACTTGTGAATGGTGTATCTTGCTCATTTTTCCACATTTTTGAGTGTTCTTGGACTTTTTGGAAAGATCTAAGAATCCTCTAACCAACCTTTTTGGTCTCATCTCAATTGGAGTTTCTATGCTCAATATATCTTCAAAACAAAAAGTTGACTTTTTGTTGACTTTGAAAATGACCTGTAATGTTTTGAGCCATACCTCTCAAATGAAGCATTTTTTGGACATTCTTGTGAGACATGAAGTTGTAGAGAATTGAATTTCTTTCAAAACAAGAGGTGGTGGAAAAATTTCGAGAAAGTATGAAGAAGTTATGATCACCAAAGTTCGATTGACTTTTCACCTAGAAACCCTAATTTAGAAAGTTTGACTTTTGAGCAAATCTTGAGTTTTCCTGATGAATCATGATCAACCCTTGATCAAATGATGAATGTAACTTCAAAATGAGGGTGTTGACCAAAAATTATGAAGTTTGACTGTATGTTGACCACAATTGACTTTTTGTCCAATACAACTGATTTTCAACCATCTGAGCAATTGTCTGAGGAAATTTGACTTGTAAGGCTTGAAACTTGACATGGAGAATCTTTGAAGCATATGAGGAGGCATGAAGACCATTGGAGATATTGGAAGTCCATCTTGATCTGAGAATCACCAAACCCTAGTTTGGGTTGATTGTCTAGGAGAGAGTTTGTCTGATCAACTCTTGAGGAATCCTTGAGTATGGATGTATGAAATATCTTGAGAAGATGGAGGGCAAATTTTGGGGTATGACAAGGTAACCCTATTCGTTGGATGTAAAGGGACATTCGAAGGGACATCGGATGGTCATAGAAGGCAACTTGTAGGAGTATCCTAGCACATTCGAAGGGACGGTCATCACTTTTCGTAGGCAACAATCGAGGGACGAAATCATGTATTCGTAGGCCACGTCGAGGGACTATGATCTTTGTATTGAAGGGACTATGATGATATGTTTGTAGGAAACGGTGATAGGATACCTCTATGTTCGAGGGACTTGACCATTTATTCGAAAGGCAACGAGAGAGAATTACCCTAGGGGATGCATGTGTGAAGAGAGTGTGTCATGTTCAGATATTTTATCTTAAAATTAGAAGTGATCTACGTTCGTTTTTATCTTGCCATACACGCCTAGTTACTAGCAGTTTATATGGGTGCGGAAAGTAAATTGCGGAAAGTAAATGTCCTACGCTATTACATGGCTTTGGGGCAGTTACATAATATAGGAGTGCGGAAAGTAAAGGCAGAAAATATAAATCTACGCTATTACATGATAAAACTTTGCGACCTATACATCCTTTCTAGAATTGTAAATGCGAAATAAGAAATAGATAATCGGAATAATAAGAAAATGTCAGCAAAATGTTTTGGAAATTAGTAGAAAAAAGGTTTTTAGGTTAGTAATCCTAATTAGATGATAAAACAATTTTTGGGAAATTTCTGGGTTGATTTTAGTAAAGGAAAGCAATTAAAAGTCAATTTTATGGTTAATTAACAATTAATTAAAATATGCATGCAAAAATATTAATTTTTATGTCAAAAATTAAATAAACATTTTTCTGTCCTAAATGCAAAAAGAAATTATTTGTTTGGTGATTTTTGATGTGTTAGCAAATTGTTTGAATAGAAAATAAATTAAATAAGAAAAATAAGAAAATATAAGGAAATTGGTTAGTTAGAAAAGTTGTAAAAAAGAAAGTGGGAAGCCAGGGATCGAACCCCTGACCTCCTGGATATACCACACGCGTGTTACCATCTGAGCCAGGCTGTCTTGGTGTTTTAGAAACACAACCATATGATTATGTGTGATCACGTGTTCTGTTTTTGATTTTCAACGCAAATCAAACTGTGGGCCCCGATTTTAAATGTTGAGCCAATCGGATCGTGTCTTTGCGCCACGCCAGCCTCGCCTGAGTCTAGAGTAAGTCAACGACGCCGGAGCACCGCTCCGATCGTCTTCCCCGGCTAGCACGATCCCTGAACCTGCAAAATAGACGAAATAAAGAGTAAAGAGGGACCCTACCCCCTAATTCGAGGGCTGCGAGTCTAATGGTGATGGCCGTTTGGCCTGAAACGGCCTGGATTGCCTGGTTCGAAGCTTGTCCGTTTCTAAACCCTAACAATGGCAAGCTATGGTTTTCGCGTCGAAACTCACATGTTATGCGTCAAACATGTTCTAATGGATACCCTGAGATCATACAAGCAATCGAAACTCATTAGTAATGCATGAATTAGAGAAAACAAATTTCAAAAGTTTACCAAATCGGAGAGGCTTGGATGACACGATCTGTAATGGTTTGGCCTTGTGTAAGGGCTTGGATTGGTTGTTGGAATGCTCAGGAACACGAATAGATCAATGAGAAGGCTGGAAAGTGGCTGCAAATAGGATTTCGAAATTTGCAACTTTGTAAGAATTTTGTGAATTTTAGGGTTGGCTCATGAGGCTAGGGTTTCGTCCTTTGTACTTGTGGATGCATTGTGTACTTATAGTAGAGTGAATTAGGTCAAGAATCATGAAGAAATTATATGCCAATCAATGAGAAAATATTTGATTTGGTAGGAAACCAAATATTGCCTTTTTTGATCAAATCTCATTCAATTCCTTTGCCAATCAATTCAATTTCGAAATTGACAGCTTGTATGGCTTGCTTGGATCTCAAGAATGAGAGAAAAATCCAATTTGCAATTAATTTTGATTTTTTACCTTCTATTTTAATTAAATTGGCTTTTAAATGATTAAAAATCCAAAATAAATAGAAAATAAAAGTTAAATTCGTGGCCTTGGGCTTGGAGGTTCCAAATCAGCTAAGGAACATGTTTGAACCAAGAAAAGTTAGGCCCATTTGCAAAATTTTGGGTTTTGTCAAGTATTTCTCTTTGTGCACCTCCTCAAAAATGCTCAACTTGTGCAAGGTGTGTCTTGCTCAATTTTTAACATTTTTGGGTGTTCTTGGGCTTTTTAGAAAGCTCAAGATGTCCTATAAATAGCCTCTTTGGTTTCATCTTCATTGGAGTTTCCATGCTCATGGATACTTCTTTACAAAAAGTTGACTTTTTGTTGACTTTGAAATGGACCTGTAATGTTTTGATCCATAACTTTCAAATGAAGCATTTTCTGCCCAAGCTTGTGAGACATGAAGTTGTAGAGAATTAAATTCTCTTCAAAATGAGCCGTGGTGGAAAAATTTCTGAGAAAGTATGTGAAAGTTATGCCTGGTCAAAGTTCTGTTGACTTTTTGTTCAAAAACCCTAATTTGGAAACTTTGACTTTTGATCAAATCTTGACTTTTCTTGATGAATCATGATCAACCCTTGATCAAATGATGAATATTACTTCAAAATATTGATGTTGACCAAAAATTATGAAGTTTGACTGTATGTTGACCATAGTTGACGTTTTGTCCAATACAACTGATTTTCAACCATCTGAGCAATTGTCTGAGGAAACTTGACTTGTGAGGCTTGAAACTTGACATGGAGATTCTTTGAAGCATATGATAAGGCATGATGACCATTTAAAGTGTTGGAGGCTCACCTTGACTTGAGAATCGCCAAACCCTAGTTTGGGTTGATTGCTTAAGAGAGGGTTTGGCTGGTCAACCCTTGTGAAATCCTTGAGTATGGATATGTAAAATGTCTTGAAAAGTAGGAGGGAAAATTTTGGGGTATAACAAAGCCCATTTGTAACACGGTGGGAGAACTGACTTGTTTGTTTTGTGTTTTATTGCAAATGTTGCGGATAGCAAGAGTCGCGACCGACTTTTCTTTTATCCAATAAAAGGAAGATGAAAAGAATAGGAAAATACCTTCGTTAGATTCTGAGTAAGGGAGGCAGTTATGAAAAGGGAAGGTATTATCAGCCTTTCCATCCGTAGTTATCTACGGGCTCTTAGTTGCTTAGCTCGCTTTGAAAAATTTTCTTTCCGTGTTTGTGTAGTTTGAAAAGTATTTTGAAAAGACATTTCACTTTGACTTCATAATGATTCTCGTTGGAATGTATACGAAGCGTTCAGAAATGTTTGTTTGGAAAATGTTTAACTTTGTAATGATTCTCGCTGAAATGTATACAAAGTGTTTGAAATGTTTTGAAAAGTGTGAGGTGTGAAAAATGTTTTGATTGGAGCAAGCAACAGAGTCTTATTACCTACTAAGAACGGTCGTTTCCATGTTATTTTCCTTCTCCTTTAGAATAAGGCTATCCATACCATTAGTTGGTAGGTAACTTTATTCGTTTGGATGTGAAGGGACAATCGAAGGGTCATCGTTTGGTCATAGAAGGCAACATGTAAGGATACCTTAGCAATTCGTAGGGACGATCATCACTTTTTGTAGGAAACAATCGAGGGACGAGATCATATGTTCGTAGGCAACATCGAGGGTCATCGAGGGACTATGATCTTTGTATCAAAGGGAATATGATGATCTTATTCGTAAGCGTCTTTGCTAATGGTACCCCTACGTTCGAGGGACATGACCATTGTTTATTCGTAAAGACAACAAGAGAGAATACCCTAAGGGGGTGTATGTGTGAAAAGTGGTTGTATTCAGATATGTTAATCTTGAGATTAGAAGTGATCTAGGGTTGATTTTAGTCTTAGCATGCAACCCCTAATTGCTAGCAGTTAGATATATGTACAGAAATTAAAGGTGCGGAAAGTAAAAGTGCGGAAATGTAAATCCTACGCTATTACATGGCTTTGGGTCAGATACATAATAGGAGTGCAGATAGTAAAGACAGAAATATAAATCTACGCTATTACAGAACAAAACTTTGCGACCTATACATTTTTTCTAGAATTGTAAATGCGAAATAATGCAAATAATCAGAATAATAAGAAAATGTTAGTGAAAATATTTTGGAAATTAGTAAAAAAAATGTTTTCAGGTTAGTAACCCTAATTATATGAAGAAAATATTTTTTGGGAATTTTTTGGATTAATTTTAATGTGAAAAAAGTAATTAAAAGCTAATTTATGGTTAATTAACAATTAATTAAAATATAAGTGAAAAATGATTTTTTTTAATGTAAAAAATTAAATAAGTATTTTTCTGACCTAAATGCAAAAAGAAAATATTTTTTATGATTTTTTTAGTGTTTTAGAAAAATGTTTGAAAAGAAGATTAAATAAAATAGCAAAAAAAAGAAAATAAGAAAAAGTTTGGAAAACTGAGAAAAGGAAAGGGGGTCAGCAGGGATCAAACTCAGGCCCCCTGGATTTACCAGACGCACGCTTACCAACTGAGCCAGGCTGCTTAGTTGTCATCAAAACACAATGATTTCAGAAGATGACGTATATTTAGATAATGATCTTCTGTAAGCCTTGTCAGAACATCTTCTTATCAGAACATTCTGTTGGTGCTTTCTATCAGAAGTTGCGCTTGCATGCTTCTATCAAAAGTTTGTACATGGTGCTTCTATCAGAAGTTGCACTTGCATGCTTCTATCATAAGTTTTCCTTATAGCATGCATGTTCTAGAAGTTCTTCCTTAGAACTTCTAAGTTCATCTTCTGCTTAACATGGTGTAGCATTTCATTTTAGCACTTGAGTCAGAACATCAGCTGAAACTAAACATAAACATGTCATAGTATCATATTCATCAGAGGATCATAACAAAACACGTGTGGACCCCAGGGAGTTTGAAAAGACCAATCAAAAAGCGCCACACCTAGGTCACTGGGGTCAAACGTTCAAACCACCGTCCAGGGTGGTCAACTTCGTCTTCTCCGGCGAGGTCAGATTCCAAACCTGCAAAATAAAGAGAATCGATGCAAGAGATTAAGCCTACCCCCTACAAATCTCCCCCTGCGAGTTCAGTGGTGGTGTCGGTTTGATCTGAAACGGCCTGGAACTATGGTTTCTAAGCTTCTCAGTTTTAAAGACCTAACAATGTCAGATGGCTATTTGGCCATCAAAACTCATAAACGATTGCCCAAACCTGTTCCTTATCATCATGGGATCATGTTAATGGGGTTAGAACAAATTAAAACATGTTGTAATTTGAAATACGATAAACATAAAAAGTAATGAAAGTATGAGTTATGTACAATGAGTTTCAGCGTGTTGTGGCTATGGATGATGATCCATACTTACCTAAGCTTACCTCAGGAACAAGAATTAACGTCTGGAATTGCCTATGGATGGATGGAGATTGAAACTCGAAAGTGCAAGTTTCTTGAGATTTTTTGTGAGTTTAGGGTTTGTTCTTGGAGGCAAGGATTTGTGTCTTTTGCTTGTGAATGTGCAGTGTATATATAGGAGAGTGCATTAGGTCAAGAATAATGGGAGAATATATTACCTTGAATACAAATAATGTCTCATTTGAAATTTCATCAAATCTTTCCAAAAGTGATTCAATCTTGCCTTAATGCATGGTGCACGAAATTTCCAACTAGCATGGGTTATCTTGGACCTCAAGACAAGTAGAAATCAGGCCCAACTCATCTTAACTCTTACCTTTGTATTTTATTTAATTAAAATTGAATTTAAATCATTAAATTCAAAAATAAATCAAATAAATAAAGGATGGGCGTGCACTTGAGTTTTCAAGCCATGGATAATGTCAAGATCAAGTTTGGATCATGAAAACTTAGGCCCATTTAGAAAATATTTGCATTTGCTAAGTATTTCTCTTCATGCACCTCCTCAAAAATATCAAACTTGCACAAATTGTATCTTGCTCAATTTTCAACATTTTAAAGTGTTCTTGGAATTTTTAGAAATCTCAATATTTCCTCTAAAAACTCCTTTTGGTTTCATTTTCATTGAAGTTTCCATGTTCATGTACACTTCTTTGCAAAAAGATGACTTTTTGTTGACTTTTAGAAGGACCTCTAATGTTTTGATCCATAACTCTCAAATGATCCATTTTTGGACAAAGCTTGTGAGACATAAAGTTGTATATAATTGAATTCTCTTCAAAATGAGATTTGATAGAAAAATTTCTGATAAAGTATGTGAAAGTTATGTCTGGTCAAAGTCCTATTGACTTTTGTCCAAAAACACTAATTTGGAAAGTTTGACTTTTGAGCAAATCTTGACTTTTCTTGATGAGTCATGATCAACCATTAAGCATATGATTAATGTGACTTCAAAATATTTGTGTTAACCAAAAATGACGAAGTTTGACTATATGTTGATCACAGTTGACTTTTTGTCCAATACAACTGATTTTCAACCATCTAAGCAATTGACTGAGAAAACTTGAGCTGTAAGGCTTGAAACTTGACATAGTGATCCCTTGAGACATATGAGGAAGTATGATGACTGCTTGAGGTAATAGAACTTGATCTTGTCTTGAGAGAAGCAAACCCTAGTAGTATGTTGATTGCTTAGGAGAGGGTTCATCTGGTTAACCCTTGAAAAATTCTTGAGTATGGAGATGTGGATTGTTTTGAGAAATAGGAGGGCAAATTTTGGGGTATAACATTTTCCCCTGTTCAATCTTCTTGTACCTGAAGGGTTAGATTGGTATGGTTTCCTTTCATGACCTGAAGGTAGAAGATGATTGAACACTCGAGTACACCTGAAAATTTACACTCACTGGTATATGTAATGAGATCGTCAGTTGACGATGCATTGGAATGGGCTTGTAGATTCCTTTTGGAGAAGTTGATGCTGGAAAGTGAATCGTATGTTAGACTCTGCACTTGTCTTGGAATGAGATTACCGGTATGTATTGATTTTTAACCATATATGTAACATTCTATAGGTGGAGAGATGACCATATGTGATTGGAGATGGGCTTAAATATGCCATCTAAAATAGTTGATGATAAGAGAGAGTTAAAATGATCCTTCATCTTGGTTGTATCTGGCATGAGTATTCGTCAGGCTGTAGATAGCTTTCCCGTCTTGTTTCGGGTATTAATCTGTGTCTTGCTGTCCGGTGATAACTTTTCTGGTCGCTCAAATAGTTTTCCCGTCTTGTTTCGGGTGTTAATCTTTGACCTTATATCTGGAAAGTAACTTTCACCTACAGGGGGAAAATTCATATTGAAAGGATATGATTAGTTCTATGCATATTATGATGCAGGCGAGTATATGATAATTCACATGTTATGACTTTTTATGAATAATGTATGAATGTAGATGTTGCGGTATTTCAAAACATATCCATCTTGAAGAAGATATGAATGTCATACTGGGGATCTTTGATTTATGCTTGGGGATGTAGTGGTTGGCGATCTGGGTTGAGGAATAATAGGAATGTGAATTCCTTTGATGCACTATCTGACGAAGTTTCAAGTCTGGATATCAACGCTGTTGAGGGATGATAATCTTGAAAGGTACTCAGCTGGAGATGAATATCCTGTGTATAAACCTCGCTGGGGAAGGATGTGATACTGAATAACCTATTATTCTTGGAGACTGATATAGTAAGTTGATTGATGATTTGTTATTGCTTGGGGACCAATGTAACAAAGTTGATGTTCATTGCGCGGGGACTGATGTAACAACATAGACGATCACTGCTCAGGGACTAATGTGATAACTTAAGAATGTAGATAAGTTTGATAGGATCACTGCTCGGGGACTAATGTGATGAAGTTGATTGGATCACTGCTCGGGGACTAATGTGATGATGTAGATAGGATCACTGCTCGGGGACTAATGTGATGATGTAAAGTGTTATCTTGCTACCGCTCGGGGACTAATGTAACAAGAAGAAATGTAGATGCTGCTGTAAGGAGATGATAGAGTAGTAATTTTGTTGGAGAGATCAATTTTTGTTGGGAGCGATGACTCTGTGAGGATTGTAGGGATTCCTGTGCAGATAAAAATGATTCTGTGGGGATGTATTGGTGACTTTAGTTATCATCTCAATTCATGGAGTCTGTAGTAATTACCGTTTCTGTTCGCTTTTCGTATGTTTGTGAACAAATTTTTATTATCAGATGCATATAATCATTCAAAGCAATCATTGGACTTTATGCAAACATAACAGATAAAAGTAAAAATTTTAACTGGAAAAGAGAAATTATATTAATTTTGGTAAATGGGCGTACAGACAGGCAGTTTGTGTATAGAGACAAATATCCTAGTAAGAGGAAATTGTAGGAAACATTTAGAAAATAGTAAAATCTATGTGGAAACAATCTCGTCGGGTTTCAACCATGCTGAAGCAACTCGATTTTCAAAAATCATTTAAATTTCGAAAACAGTGAAATCACCACCTAATTTTATTTGTTCCAAAAGGAACGGGAAAATATAGATAAAACCCCACATATACGGATAAGGCGGTCTACGAACAAAAAACATGGAATCGGGAGTCGGTTATGTAAGAGGAAGGTATTAGTACCTCTTACATCCATCGTATTCGATGGGACCCGTTTAATTCTAAGTGTGTGTGTGTATATTTTGCTAATTTCTAAGTTATAATCGAAAGATAAAAGAAACAGAATTTGTTTATTATTATTTTGAGTTTGACACGGTTTTGGAACCGTGTGCCTACGTATTCCCTTGTGCAATGGGAAAGTCAAAACTCCGTAGTTCCTCTAAAAAAGGTTTGAATTGGTTGTGTTGATTTTATAAGAAAAATCGTGCATTAGACATTTCAAATGCTTGAACTTGGACTTGTTTAGTTTGTTTGAAAAGCTTAAGTCCTCGTTCGTGTTTGAAATGGCTATTGCACACTCTTTGTAAGAAAAGAGTTTGATGATCGCATATGAGCGATACAAGAGTTTGAGTGAGTTGAGTTATTTTTATGTGGGAGACGAGTATTGGACCATAAGCGTTCAACGGCTAACGCCCCAATTACTCGGATGAGTGGGCAGAACCATCCTAATCATCTTTTTCTACCCAAAAAGTTTTAAAAAATGAGGTGAAACAAGGTTCACGTTAATTAGATTCAATTAAGAAACCAAACATACAGTCGAGGGTTGATACTGGACTGACTACCATATGTTTGGGAGGAGGGAGAAATAGAATATTTATTTGTGAAAATATTTGAAAAGAAACTCGACGTTGGATTGAGGTTTAGAACTTTAATTACGAAAGTGTTTTAGATACGTGCTGAGATGAAATATGGAATCGGGTTATGATTAATCAAGTATATGGACTTAATTAACCTCGTGAGGATAGGTGCTCCTATCCCCAACCATGAGACCCTGGTGCATGGAAAATTGGTATATAGACCAATGCTATTTTCGGGTTATGATTAATTAAAGCAACAAGGGCTTTAATCAACCTTGTGAGGATGTCCATGCCCATCCCCAACCATGAGACCCTTTAAGAAATCAGCTTATGAGCCAATCGAAGCAGAATCGGATTAATTTTAATGTTGGTTGTGTGCGAAGTGTACAATGGTGAATAAATACCGAATGAGCAAATAAACAGACAAATATCAAACAATACAATCAGAAATTTAAATAATTATTAGAAATAATTTTTTCTATTTGATGAAAAATCAACTAATAGTTTAGTCGATAAGTCAGCAAATAAAAACTATCAGAACCAACTATTATCTAGTACATCGCAAAAATTAAATTATTTACGTACAATAAATTAATTTAAAAGATAAGAGTTTAGAAATGGGCCTGGTATTGCAGTGAGCCTGGAGGTGCGAAAAGAAATCCACCTGCTCTTGCATGATTGGTCCGTAAAAATTCATCACATGCTGGCAAATCTAGATGCGCCAGATCTTCTTTTCCACAAGTACCCCAATGGCCAAAATGGTGTAGTATTGTTTACCAAAATTTTAAAAGAAAAAAAAGAAAGATTGACTAAAAAAATAAAATAAAAAAGACTAAGGTGGTGACCACCACACTAAAACATCTATACTAAACTAAATGTAAACTAAAAAAACAATTAACTAAAAATAAATTATTATGTTAATTAAAAATAAAAATAAAAAAAGAGAAGGAGAGACCAAACCCATCTGTTTCTCTCTCGCGAAACATGTTCTCTCATCTTCCTCTCATCTGAACCCTCGTCTCTCTCTCTCTCTCTCTCTCTCTCTCTCTCGCGCGCGCGCGTGTTTGGACAGAAACTCCAATCGCTCTCTCGTTTCTCACATGGAAACCCTCATCTTTCTCTCTCGTTCACTGTTTGACGGAACCTGGCCAGGAAAAAGGAAGGGCAGCCGAAATCGCCTCACAGCGGTGACGGCGCCGGCGAGGCCCTGGAATCTCGATTTCTTCATGTTCTGACTCATTTTTTTTACTTTGATGCTTGGTTTGTGTTGGTTTTGTGCAGATGCTTACCGGTTTCTATAGAACTTTGAAAGGGGTTTGGAAACCCTAGGTTGAATTCGGCCTTCTTCTGTTAACTTCGGGTGAGATTGTTCTAACTTCCTCTTCTTCTTTCTCGGCTCAGAATTTAGGTTTCTGAAAAAACAATCTCTGAAGGATTTCTAGGATAGGAACATGATGATAGAATGGCTAGGGTTTAGTTTCTGTGAATTTTGGTTTATGCTTGCTGTCATGATTTCTGGTGGGTTTGGTTTATGCTTGCTGGTTTGGAACTCTGAACGTTTATGTGTTGCGATTTCTGGTGTTTCAGACTGAGTTTTTTGATTTGGAACTGGTTTGTTGGTTTTGATTTCTGGCTTCTTTTGGCTCTCTTGGATTTTTGAAAATTTGAACTTTCAAGGCTGTCCCAATTTACTTTTGCTGCTATGTTATATTACAATAATATTTTGTTTCTCTGTCTTGAACTCATGATGAGATTACTGGTCTTGACTTAATTTCTGGTTTACCCATCTGAGCAGATCCTGCACTTTTTCTCTTTTTCTGGCCATTGTCTCTTTCTTTGTTGATTTGAATTATGAACAGATACTGCATTGATCATTACTTTATGGTATATTTGGAACAATCTACCTTGGTTCTTATTTTATGGCTTAATCCTTGCTGAAACTCCACCCTATTTTCTCTTGGAACCAAAACTTTTCCTTTTTTCTGATGCTGCCTGTGACTTTCTTCTATTGCTGGCCTTGCCATTCTTGGCTTTGTTTCCTGCTATTGACTCTGCTATCTGTCTGCTGCTGGCTGCTTAACACATAATGTTTTCTTGGGTGAAAAACTTTCACTATGATGCTGATAACCATGGTTTTTGGGTAAAATATTATCCCTTTTGTCTGCTGCCCATTTTGATTATTACTATGATGATAACTGAGTTTTAGCTTCTTTGTGAACCAAATTAATTTGTGATTTGCAAATAAGCTTCTTTTAACCGATGATTAGTCTTGAACAAGATTATGAGGCTTAGCATTCTTTAAACCTGATTCTTGCCGGAAACTCCTAATGATGAGATTGTAACATAAATCGCTTGCGTTAATTTTCGATTGAATCGTTGCTAACTATTTTTTTCTTTTGTTTCATGAACAATGTGAGGAGGATGGCTCAAAGATGGGAGATTAACCATGAAGAAACAAATAAAGCAACATAATTGGAAGCCTTGCGAGAAGCATCAAAGAATTCGCTAGGAATCTTAAGATTAGATTAGGAATTATTTGAATTTGCATTGTAAAATCTCCGCACTTAGTTCCTTTGTAAATTGTAGGAAACTTGTAACAAACTTGCAACTTCCATAATAAAATTTGAATGAATTTGTTGGAACCATGAATCTTTGAAATCGAAACAAAATTCTGATGTTCGCAAGTGAAATAATGACTAAAACGACAGAACAAGCAAATTCCCTTCCGTAGTCACTTTTGAAACTCAACCAATGAATCCAAATTCAATTTGAAACTTGAACTTGATAATAAATAAGCCTCAAACAAAAGAAAGAAATAAAAATGTTTTAATCGCACTCATCCTTCGCCGTAGTACTCGTAAACTTCAATTCTAATTTCAAATCAATCCATAATTCTAATCCACAACTTTGATCCAAATGAGCATGAGTCGACTCATACGTTCGTCGAGCCCAAACAAAAGGGTTTAAAAGCCATCTTGCATCAATACATGTATCCATGCATCGATTCATATGCCTTTTGTGTCGATACATGCCATTTTGCATCAATACATAGGTCTATGCATCAATACATAACATGTATGCATCAATACATAGGTCTATGCATCAATACATAACATGTATGCATCAATACATAACATGTATGCATCAATACATAGGTCTATGCATCAATACATAACATGTATGCATCAATACAAGTGGTTATGCATCAATACATAACATGTATGCATCAATACAAGTGGTTATGCATCAATACATAACATGTATGCATCAATACAAGTGGTTATGCATCAATAAACAACATGTATGTATCGATACAAGTGGTTATGCATCAATACATAACATGTATGCATCGATACAAGTGGTTATGCATCAATACATAACATGTATGCATCGATGCATACTGTGTTAAACCAGAAAAATTGAAAATTTTAAAGCTATGCGTCGACACATAAGCTTATGCGTCGACACATACTGTGTGAAAAAATGAAAATTTTAAGCTATGAGCCGACACATGAGCTTATGCGTCGACACATACTGTGTGAAAAAAATGAAAATTTTAAGCTATGAGCCGACACATGAGCTTATGCGTCGACACATACTGTGTGAAAATAGAAGGTGATTTTTTTGAAAATTGTTTTGGTCATATCTTTGCAACCGTAACTCCGATTTAGGCATAGTTGGTATCGTTGGAAAGCTTAGAGCACGTACTATCTATTAAAAACAATTTTAAGACCCAAAAACCGAATTTTGAGGGATTGAAATGGCTTTCCGTAGGAAGCATCCGTTGTAATGGTTTAGAGAAAAAAGGATGTGAATAAACATAGGATAAATTTTGGGGTGCGACACATGCTATTGCTCATATATTTTTAACTATCTTATCTCTTTGTTGTTAGAAGAATGTGATTGAACTGATCTGCGCCATTTGAAGTTGCTAGTAGTGATGTAGTATGTAAGTAGGTGATCTGGACGAGACATAGTCGTACGCTTTAATCCCTAACTTTTGCCTAGACCACCCTTTTGGGTTTTCAGTCTACCGAGATACCCTTTTTGCCTAAGCCGCCTTTGCAGGTTTTCGACTTGGCAGGTGTACATTTTTTTGTATATATGTCCTTAATTTTAGCTCGAACCTTTTTGGTTCGCTAGGACGCCCTTATTTTTTCCTAGGCCAGTCAACCTAGCGGGTCTCGTTTATGCGTAGTATTTTTTGACTATGTCTACATTCACAGGGTGTGGGAAGTCATCTCCGTCCATAGTGCCTAGTATCATGGATCCTCCAGAAACTAATGTCTTGACTACAAATGGTCCCTCATAGGCGAGAGTCCATTTGCCCCTGGGATCACCTTGTGGTAGGATGATGCGTTTGACTACTAGATCGCCAACTTGGTACGCTCGGTGCTTGAATTTCTTATTGAAAGCTTTGATCATTCGTTTATGATATATCTGTCCATGGAAGATGGTCGCGAGCCGTTTCTCATCGATCAAGTTAGTCTGGTCAAGTCAAGTCTGGACCCATTCATCTTCGTCTAACTCTGTGTCCTTGAGTACTCTGAGCGGGGGTATCTGAACCTCGATAGGTAGAACTGCTTCCATACCATACACGAGAGAGAAAGGGGTTGCCCCTGTAGACGTTTGTACTGAAGTGCGATAACCATGGAGAGTAAATGGCAACATCTCGTGCCAATCCTTATAAGTCACTATCATCATCTGTATAATCTTCTTAAGATTTTTGTTGGTGGCTTCCACAGTGCCATTCATCTTTGGTCGGTATGGAGAAGATTTGTAATGCTTTATCTTGAACTGCATGCTGTCATACCCCAAATTTTGACCTAATATACCACCTTACATTTGCATCATTGCATCACTAACAATTCAGACATCATTAATCGGGTATAGCCTTTACAGGTCAAAATTAGGGTTTCATCAGATTTTCATCTGATTCAAGAGGCAATCAATTAGGGTTTGAGTTTTTCTCACCTCATTTGATCTATCTTGATCAAATCATCAACCTCTGATCATCAGATATCCATTTCTCTCATAAATCAATCGAGGATCGACCAATTAGGGTTTTGATCGAGCATGAGTATTCTCTGACTTTTTGAGCAAGAAATGACTTTTTTGGATAGAGATTGGTCATTATATCTTAGATGCAACATCTTGACCTAATTTCTGGATTCAAAACATCACAGAAGTTCACAGACTTCATCAGTCAATTTCAGAAACATCTGATGAAATTTCATCTGCACTGAAAAGTCAAACTTTGACTTTTGGTCAAATTTTTCAAAACAAAACTTTTTCAACCATCAAAATACTTCAAATGATCCATCATGATCATAAAAAATCAAAGAATTTGAAAAAGTCAACAAAAAGTCAAAAGTTTTCATACTTAGAAAATTTTCTAAGTGTTGAAATTTCTTATTTTTTCCAAACTTCATGCCATTTTTTCACCTAGTTCCAATTTGAATTAGAAAAAACTCAAAACATGAAAGTTGTAGCTTGTGAAACAAGCTTTCCAAAATGTCCAAGAACTCACAAGCCCAGGGAGTCTAGCTATACTTTTGAAATTGAAACATAAGGCTCCATGAACTTGATTTTCAAAATCCAAAACATCAAGTTATAGGTCATTTTGTGATTTCCTCATCTAGAACACTTGCCACCTTGCCAAATTAGGATAAGAACTGATAAAAATCAGTGAGAAGTAATAATTGAGAGATATGGATCAAGTTGTAAAAATAGCACATGGTTAAAAAAGGAAACTTCCTTTTTCTTTTGAAAAGTCTTTCTTGCCCTTTAAGGCATCTTTGATTTACCAAAAGCTTGTACTCTTGCCTAACAATTTCAGAGACATTGGCCTATAAATTGATCACAATTTCAAGTTCAAAACTACACCAAAGCATTGCAAAGTTATGCTTTCTCACTTCTTTCTTCAAAATCAAGCAACATAGTGCAAAAGTGAGCAAACTTGCAATTTTGAAATTCAGTTAAAACCATGATGAACTTTGGTGTCAAACATGTTTCAAAATCAATATTAAACTTGTTTAGAACTTAAAATCATAACAAGAACAAGCAAAAATCAGAAATCACATGCCATGCTTTCAAACTTCCACAACTGCCATAAGCATTCGAATTCATGGTTTTAATGGAACAAGTTGTGATCTAATCATCCTAACACCTTCCATGTACCTCATGTACAAGATCCAGATCATTGGCAAAGTAATGTGTTTTACATCAAAATCGACCTTCTATTTTTGAACTGTGTAGGTGAACTTGTGTAGCATAACCCAGGCAAGCTCGAAGCAAGCAGACCATCCATTTAGCTTCCATGTGAGCCGATGATGCTGTAGCAATCCACAAACAAGTTCTGGAAACACGTTTGCACCTTCTTCGATCTCCACTTAAACAGGTATGAACTCAAACTGGGCTATCATAATTCTTTGAACTTAAACAAAAAAACTCTTGGCCGATCTCTTTCTGCACTCATCACGATCATAAGCCCTCAAGAAAATCAAAGAATCATTAACTATGCATCATTTAATTTGAAATCTTAGTTTCTAGGGTTCTTCGTGATTCTAGAAATTCAAACATGCTAGGTTAAAAATAAATACAATTGACATCCACCTTCGTGTTCGTGATGAAAAACCGAGCAATTTTTTTCATTCAATTTCGTTGAGAAACAAGGATTGTAGCTGGGTTTGAAAATTCTGAGAATGAAAACGAAGAACAAGCTTCGCGCGTGTTCTTGAGCTTTTTTTAAATTCAAATATTCCAATGTTTTGTTTACACGTGGTCTGGATCCATTAACACTAAAACGCGTTTGTCCCAGTGGTAGCTTGCTTGCCTTTAAGTCTCCTTGCCACGTAGCCACCCAATGGTCATGGGTTCAATCCCTCTCAAGACCATTCTTTTTCAAACTTTTCCATATTTTCATGTTTTTTTTACAAAACTTTCACATTTTTTTTAACCAATCAAAACTCCTTATTTTAAGGTGATTTTTTGTACACTTGTCAATAAATACATATATTTTATGACAGTGCAAAAATTTTCAGAAAAAAATTTCATCTGATTATATTTTAATCGAGCCGAAAACGATGTTCTGAGCACTTTTCAAAACACCTTTTAAAGGTGAATTTTTCAAGTTTTCGACTTTCGATTCTTTTCAAAACTTCTCATAAATGAACCTCACATTTCAAAACATTTTCAAAATCATTTTTCAAAACATTTTCATCAAACTTACATCTATTACCATGATCGATCCGATTTAAACGATAAAACCGAACGGTAAGTCCCAATCCTTTTATGTACATATTTCATTTTACTTGTACATACTCAAATCATCATTGTCAATATTCAAACATAAACAAATTTCTTTCGTTTGTTTTCATTCGTTTGTTTATACGCCGAATCCATTGGTTCTAGGAGAAGAATTATTATCGATGAAACTTTTAAACCAATGGGCTCCCTCACGTGTAAGTCCCATAACATTCTTTTGTGTACATAATATTTCTTTGTACATATCAAATCATTTCCAAACACATACAAATTTTTCATCTGTACATAACACAGATACTTTTTATACTCAAGTACAGACAAACTTCGATCGTTTGTTTTCATTTCACTTGTGTATACTCAAACCAACATTCTTTTATGTACATACATACCTTTTCCTTGTACATATCAATTTTTTTCATACAAACTTTTATCCATAATATGATACTTTTCGTATAAAATTCGATCGCTCGCTTTGTTTCATCTCAGATATATATCGAATACCATTGGTATTGAAAGGAGCATTATTCCCTGTGAAACTGCTTTCAAACCAATGGGCCACCATTATGGTGTAAGTCCCAACCTTACTATGTACATCCATCTTTGTCTATACATAAATACTCATTCGTGTACATATTTACTTCCTTGTACACAGTTCAAACTTGTAAATAATCAAGTTACGCTCGTTTTAAACGTTCGTTTCACAGACACTTGTTTATATTTCATAAAATTCTGTAAATAAACATCATGCATTGTTTATATTTCCTTCATAAACTCCTGTGAATACATATCACACACACACACACACACACACACACTTGTTTATACAACTGTCCAATTATAACATAACAATTAGACTAATCAATAGGTTCCCCACAGTTATAGCCTCCACTTGCGCTTCATACAAGATAATTCATCATCAGCATGAGTTTAGCCTCCGCTTGGGCTTATGCAAGATAACTCTCCCCACAGAGTTAGCCTTCTCTTAGGCTTCATATAAGAAAACTCATTCATCTGAGTTTAGCCTTCGCTTAGGCTTCATATAAGACAACATTCCCTGCTGAGTCGCCTCCTCGGGCTTCGCTCAAAAGAACTCCTCATTGAGTTTAGCCTTCTCTTGGGCATCATACAATGAAAGAGACAGGAAATCTCTTAACAGCCTCCTATTGGGCTCCCAATACAAAGAATCTCCCGCGCTAAGATAGAACCCCGAAAGGATGGTTTCCCGGTGAAATCACTTTCAAATCCCCAGAGAGTAAAATTTCCCGATGAAATTGCTCTTAATTCCAAAAGGATGGTTTCTTGAAATCCTTTTAACACAAAGCCGCCCATACCCTATAGCTTCCTCTTGAGCTTCATACAAGGACCCTCGATGACCCTCGATGACCCTTGGAATGCCTCCTCTTGGGCTAACAATACAAGGACCCACGGGCTTCTTAAAAGCATCCCTTAATCCAATCAATTTCTCCTTGAGATTTAGACATCTATCATCTCTATGGAAGAAGTATCTCATCTATCACATCACATACAGTCAAAAACTTTTCAAAACTTTTCAAACTCTTTTCAAACAAAAACATCTCTTAATTGTAAGTGGTAAAGCTTGTACACTCAAGAAAAACACCCAATACTTACAGTTAAAAGATTCAATCTTTTTCAAACATCTTTCTTAAACATGTAAGTGGTAACGCTTGTACACTCAAGCAAAACACCTGTAACTTACGACGAAAGATTTTAATCAATCAAACTTTTCAAAAATGTATGTGATGAAATAGATTAGATACATTTTTCATTAGGATGACATTTGTCTGTCTCTTACTAACATCCCGTTGCTTCCACTAGCATAAGTGGGAACTACGATTGCTCGACTTTCTCAACATCCTTTGAGAATACGAGGCACAAGGTCTCATCCTTGCCGAGCAAATTTATTTCTCCCTCGCACCAAACAATCCATAGATCCCTTTAGATCCGAGCTACAAATGCTCGATTCCCACTAGATATGTATGCAAGATCCACGATCTTTGCGAGCACAATAATAATAAACACTAGGATCCCACATAATCTATCCTTCTTAAAATCCCAAAGGAGAAACTTTCCCAATCATAGAAATAGCAATTAAAACACAAAAACATATCAAATATATTCATATATAAAGCTATAGATAACTATATATATTTAGGTGCTCCATCTATTCCCTTTATATAACAATCCCCTTACTCAGATCTCCCAATGCGCTATGCCTAGTTTGCGCTAGTCGTTACGCATACCAATATCAATTGAGGGTATTTCATTTTCCCTTTTTCATAATCATTAAATCATCTTTCTTGTGTTGAAAATAATAAAGCTTGATGCTCACGGCATCTTTATAAACAAATCAAAAGAGTAAATCGTTTCGAGCCAGAGAATCTGAATTCACGTTCGAATCCTCTAGCGCGTCACCTTTTAACGCGAACAGGAAAAATGGCGACTCTGCTGGGGAGTACGCTGAAACTTTGATTTTCAAAAAAAATGTGACTCTGCTCGAGAGCACCAAGCTTTTTTGTTTTCAAAAAGAAAAGAAAGGGGATAAGCTTTCATATTATGCATATGTCTGTTTTTTCTTTATTGTGTGTTTTCGCGATTTCATCTGATGGAAAGAAATCCTAACCCGGATTTAAGAAACATTTTTAAGATCTAGGTGGAGGTATTAATACGTGAGAAGTTTCAATACTTACGAAGTTAATATCTCCTCTCAGTGGAGGTTGTCTTGGGGGTATTGTGTTTAGCAAGTATTTGCGAAGACATTTTGCTTTCAAGGAACTCGAGAAGTTGAGTGGGGTAGAACACATAACCCATCCCGCCATTTAGGATGTAAGTAGATTATTCGGTAAGCCTAGAGTAATTGTCATGCGAGACTACGATCAAAGTAGTTTCTCTTGAAAATATTATTGGACCATCGAGTATTCAACAAATTCGATAATATTTCAAAGAGGAGTGTTGAGCTCAGACATCGTGAGAACCCGCTTCACGTATGAATAAGCCCTTAGAACTTAACCACGTTGATTCTTATCGCTGGCTTCATGCTCGTGACTTCAACGCTACCCGTGTGTATAACTACTAACCATGTTTGTTGCATTCATGCATGCATTCATTCATTCAAAATAAAAACTTCATTTCTCTTCCCATTTCCAAAGAATTTAGAGATTTTTCTTTGTAAAATATTTTAGGTTAGAGTGATGGACGCCGAGGAAGATTCACCAAAAGATACTTTAGAATTCTCGATGTAGGAAAGTTGAAAGAGTTAGCATCCTTGGTAGAAGATCCTCTGATTTCGTAAAACGCTATGGAACTCTTTTAACTCTTCCGAACGCTAACGTTGATGAAGGACTTCTTAAAACTTTTGTTCAACGATCCGCCTATCATTGCTTTCACTTTCCCGATTATTGATGCCTACTTTGGAAGAGTACGATATTCTAGGTATCTCAAGACGACAAAGTGCCTTTCAATGGTTTGAAGCCATTCCCAAGTCACCAACATTGCAACGATGACTCACTTAAAGAAATCGAGATAGACAAAACCTAACTACCGAGGAAAACTCTTAGGACTAACTTCAAAGTTCCTAATGGAGAAGGCTCTTAAATTCTCCGTTTGTAGTATGGTAGCCTTTGAAGCTATTTTAGCTTTACTCCTCTATGGATTGGTGTTGTTTCCAACATCCCAAATTTCGCTGATATCAACGCCATAAGGATCTTTCCGATTGAAACCTGCTCCCACCCTCGCTGGTGATACGCACGCCTCTATTCATCATAGGAATCGCCAAGGAGACGGAACTATCGTGTGTCAGGTACTGCTTTTCAAATGGATTGTATCACACTTACCTAAATCTCCTATCTTCCGCGAAAACAAAGACGAGTGGCATTGGTCTCAAGACTCATGTCTCTTACAAACGATTTATATCCATTGGTATACCTTGGCACAATGAGATGGAAATCATTGAGAGTGGAGAATTTGCCAACGCACCTCTCATTGGTACAAAAGGAGGAATCAACTACAACCCTTTCCGGTGAGACGTCAACTCGGATACGCAAACTCTAGTAAACCTCTTGGATTCACAGAGAAAGTTACTTCTATCACGAAGGAGAGGATTCCTGTGGATTGAAAGCTAGGATGATCGAGCTTGGCATCACATCCGAAAGAAAGAAAAGGGAAGGCAAATAATTGTGTAGCCATGGAAACCTACACTTTGGGTAAAGAAAAGAGCGAAGGAATTTCAATGCCTTACGCTTATGAGGATCCCATGTTCTCAATCGCCCAAATCAACAAATTTTCCGTCAAGTCGTGGAGAATACCAAGAAGCCTTAACCAAGATAAGGTTTGAGAAAGAAGCTTTGGAAAACAAATTCCTTAAGACTAATCTTGAGAATGAGAAGCTCAAGAAGCAAGTCAAAGATCATGAAAAGACGCTTTACTTCCAGGATGAATGGCTCATGGAGAAAGATGAGAAGATTCGCCAGAAGGATAACGCAATCCAAAGATACGTCAAAGAAAGGAAAAGAAAGCTCAGGAAATGACCACCAGCGATCCCGCTCCCAACGAGTGGAAGAGAGTCATCAGCAAACTAAAAGCCGAGAAAGCTGAACTAAAAGCTCGCTATGGAAAGGAAATCCTGAAGTTGAAGCTGCATCAAGCCTTTGGATCTTCATCCGATGAAGACATTTAATTCAATTTAGTTTGTAATTTTATCATTTAATTTATCATTTGTGTGAGCAATGCTCCAACAAAGAACAATTGTTGTAATATTCTTCCATTTAATCAATAAATGTGTGTTTTTTCCATCCAAATATTTGCCAGAAATATCTCTTTTAGCGTAAATTCTTTGGAAATTTCTTTTCTTTACAATCATAATCATGCATCATACTTTGCATTTAAGTCTATTGTCTAGAGTCTGATACTTGAAGCTTTATGCTTGAATATTGATACATAACTTGAACTTGGTGAACAACTTGAACTTTGCACAGATTGAACAAGATAGAAAAGATCGCTGTCGCTGCCTTAGAGTTTCTCGACCGCGTCCACAGCCAACTCGAACATACGATACAAGATCAAAAAGAAGAAAAGTAATGGAAGGATTTGAGCAAGAGAATGTTGAACTCCGTAGCACGGTAACAACATTGCAAGAAGAAGTGGAGAGACTCACGCCTTTAGTCAACTCATTGCCGCAACAAGAAAGTCAACAAGCAAAGATCGAGCAACAAAACCAAACAATGACTTCAGAGGATACTACTACTCGCCACCAACAAGAGTTCACCTTTCAAGATGCCGGCTATCCATGGGCATGCCTTCAACTTTGGCATCGGAATTCGCCAACCGACTTCTCAAACAACCTCGCTTGAAATACCTACTTTGCAAAGAAACTCTACATTTACTCCGCAACGTGAGTAACTCTTCCACAAGTAACAATGCCTTTCTCAACCGATCATGACGAACTCACCAGAGCACACTACCATGGACGAAGAAGTTCACCATACTCCGTGCAATAACACAATTCACGTGGCTCGATGGAGAATCTCCGTGAACACTCCACAAAATGCACTGAGATAAAAATAATTGTGGAAAGAATTGTTTGGGAAAACGCCCAGATCCAGGCTTAGTTCCTCGCGTAAGAATACCCGCAAAATTCAAAGTCCCTGATTTTGAAAAGTACAAAGGAAACTCCTGTCCACAAAGTCATCTCACGATGTATGCCAAGAAAATGTCTACGTACAATGAGGATCATCAGTTGTTAATCCACTACTTCCAAGACAGTCTCACCGGTGCCGCGCTGAAGTGGTACATGGGTTTAGACAGCACGAATATCCAAACATTCAACGACTTAGGTGAAGCCTTTGTCCAACAATACAAGTTCAACTTGGATATGGCTCCTGATAGGGACCAACTCCGCTCCATGTCTCAGAAAGAAAGAGAGACGTTCAAAGAGTATGCACAACGATGGAGGAAAATTGCTGCCCAAGTCAACCCACCATTGGAAGAGAAGGAGATGACTAAGGTATTCTTGAATACTCTAGGCTCATTCTACTATGAACGAATGATCGCTAGCGCTCCCGGAGATTTCACTGAGATGGTGAGCATGGGAATGCGATTAGAAGAGGGGGTTCGAACCAGACGCCTAACTAAGGAAGCAGGATCTTCTAGTGGAACTAGGAAGGTTGGAACAAGTTTCCCAAGGAAAAAAGAACATGACATAGGAATGGTATCCCGAGGGAAACCACGCAAGAATGTCATTCAACAATGACAGGTAGCTGCCATAGCACCCGTCAACACAAACTAACACAGAATTGCTCGCAATTCCAACAAATTCAACAAAATCAACAAACTCAAAAAATTCGCCAACAGCTCGCAGCTCAAAGAATCAAACCAGACGGTTACGCACCGATCCGATTCCGATGACGTACACAGAACTTTACACTGCGCTAATAGAAAAGAATCTAATACAAACAAGGTCACCACCTCCGGTTCCCGAAAAATTACCATGGTGGTACAAAACAGATGTATCTTGCCCTTTTCACTAAGGGGCACCAGGCCATGACCTTGAGCATTGCATAGTATTAAAGGCAGAAGTACAGAGATTGGTGAAATCTAATCTTCTTTCCTTCAGAAATACAAGTCCGAATGTGCAAGCCAATCCGCTTCCCAGTCACAGTGGACACTCAGTAAGTTTGATACTGAGAAATACAGACAGGTACCTTGTCACAGACGTAAACCTGATCAGAGGAAACTTGGTGCATCTCCATGAAGCATACAGTACGATGAGCACCTTCACTAAGCACGATTACACAGCTTGCCATATCTGCTCCAAGAATATTCAAGGATGTTCCACCATAAAAGTAGATATCCAGCATTTGTTAGACATCGGTGATCTACAGATCTACAGAAACAGAGATGACCATGACGTGAATACAGTAGGGCATTTTCCGCATGAGCTTTTAGTCTCAGATATCAACTTGGAAAACCCCGAAGTAAACGTTATCAGCCCTTGTTTCAACAAACCCAAGCATGTGGAGATTGAATACAAGGGTTCCAGCACCCCAAAGTCTCTTTTGGTAATTTGCCCACCCGGTCCTGTTCCATACAGTTCTACCAAGGCAATTCCTTACCAATACAATGCAACCCTGATAGAGGATGGGAAGGAGAAACCCATGCCTACTCTTCCAGCTAATGTCAATATAACAGAGATAGGACGAGTAACACGAAGTGGACGAGTACACGCTCCATTACCATCAAGAGCAGCTGTCATTCCCGTTGTTAGACAGAACCCAGTTAACATATCTTACGAGAATCCTGCAACGATTCTCGTTGATAACCCAAGCACAAATGTTGGTCCTCCTGATAGAGCCAACGTCAACACAGACTTTGATGAGATAATAAAATTAATCAAGAAAAGCGAATACCGAGTCATAGATCAACTGATGCATCTTCCAAGATTTACACTGTTTTACTCCTCAACTTCGAAGCTCATCGAGAAGCTTTAATGAAGGTACTAGACCAAGCGTACGTAGACCATGATGTGACTACGGACCAGTTTGGAGGTATTGTCGCCAACATAACAACTTGTAATAATCTAAGCTTCACCGACGAGGAACTTCCAGAAGAAGGGAAAGATCACAACTTGGCCCTCCACATCTCAATGATTTGCCAATCAGATTCCCTGTCCAATGTATTGGTAGATACAGGTTCATCTTTGAACGTAATGTCAAGACGACGCCGCTGCTTGGCTTACAAGGGACACCAATGAAGTTCAATGATATAATAGTAAGAGCTGATGGATCAAGGAAGTCGCTATCGGGAAGTCGATCTCCGATGACAATTGGCCCGACACTTTCCAAATTACTTTCCAAGTCATGGACGCATCACCATAGCTTGTCTACTAGGAAGACCTTGATCCATGATGCAGAGCAAGAATTCTACTCTCCATCGAAATTGAAATTCACAAGAATGGAAAGTTGGTGACCATCACGATTGAACAAGCTTTGCTTGTAAGCCATCTATCCAGTTTCTCTTTCATCACAGCTAATGACGTTGAAGAGACACATCTCCCCGAGCATCCGTTAGAAGATGAATCTACCAACAAAAACAGATAATCTATCTCTTCGTATAAAGAAGCGGCACAGATTGTGAAAGATGGAAACGCTGAAGGTTGGGGACATGTAATCAAACCCGCCAAGAACGAAACAAAGTTTGACTCGTTCACACCAGATTCTCCAAAGACAAGCAAAAGGATGAAACACTTCATTCAATCAAAGAAGTTTTCAAGTGGGGGCTTAAACCCTCGCTCTCCAAGAAGTTAGTGTTGTAACCATTGAAGAGGATAAAGACGATCCATCCGAATCAAGAGTGGAGCACTTATTTAAATGTACCGAATATGTGTCGCAAGAAGGATCAGACGTACTAACCGATCAATTGAAAACATGTCCTCGCAAAGTCATGAAAATCCACCGTCCTCGCCAAGTTTGGGATACCTTGGGAGAACCAAGTGGTAAATTTGACTACATGGTGAAATACATCGCTGTAAAGCTCGAAAATCCGGATCGAAGATATCCACCATGTGACGGGTGATTCTTTGAGTACCCTAGTCAATCGAAGAGGAATATACATCTTCTCGCCTAATCAAGAAATCGAGATCCCCAATGAAGATCTCTACTTCAACACACCTGTGGAATTCACTAAACCAGATCCTGGTTACCACTACATCAACATGATCACCGAAGATCAAGAGCACGATTCGGATACGATTTGGAAAGTGTCACCGACAACCAGTCTCTTCACCGTAAGATTGAGGGTGCATCCCTAATTCAACACGAGGTCAACAGAAGTACACATGCTATATCCCATACTTCCCGATCCGTTAATCAAACCGAGGAAGATCGCTTAGCAAAGACAAAAGGTGCGGCCATCGCCCGTAGTCTTCAAAGCCTCGCCGCCAAGGACCAAAGTCTATTCGAGGGTTAAACCAAGCGAAAATTACCCGAGTACCTCGACTTCCAAGGAGTTCGCCACCATGGAAACCCTGCTAGTTCGGACTAATGTTCATAGCTCTAAGTAGTTTATCTTTGCTTTTGTTTTGAACTCGTCCCAAAGTGAAGAGATGTTTTATAGGGTTTAGCTTTTAAATAATTCTCTTTGTCTTGCCCAAGATGATGAGTTTGTATTTTAGGGCTCGCTTCATATGTGAATCATAAATAAAATGCGTTGTTTTGTTTCCACACTTTGTGTTTATTTTCATTTTTACCCTTTTCCGGAAATGATAATCCTAAAAAACACAATAAAAAAAAAATAAAAAAAAAATCATAATGAAAAAATTAATCTGCATACACTCTCACATTAACTTTCTTCAAAAAAAAATGACAAGGAGTTAAATAATCAGACATAAATCAAATATGCAGATTAACAGATGGACAAATCCATTGAAAGCAATAACTCTATGCTCTCTCCCAACTTTGAAATCCCCTGTGAAGTCGCCGAGGAAGAAGTTGAAGAAGAGATCCCAAATGAAATTTCTAGACTGCTAAAGCACGGGGAAAAGATCATTCAGCCTCATAAAGAACCTCTAGAAGCAATCAACTTGGGTTCTGAGGAAGATAAAAAAGAAGTAAATATCGGAGCTTCACGACATCAAACGTTTCCTTCAAACACGAGAGTACCCGCTCGGGGCATCGTACAAAGATAAGAAAACTCTAAGGAGGCTTTCTAGGAATTTCTTCCTGAACGAGGATGTGCTATACAAAAGAAACTTTGATATGGTTCTCCGATGCGCCGACGACAAGAAGCGCATACCATCATCCATGAAGTGCATGAAGGGTCCTTTGAACCCACTCAAATGGGCATGCAATGTCCAAAAATCTTGAGAGCAGGATACTATTGATAACAATGGAATCATTGTCAGAACACGCCAAAAGATGTCACAAGTGCCAGATCTACGCAGATAAGATCCATGTGCCTCTGACTCTACTCAACGTTCTCTCCTCTTCGTGGCCTTTCTCCATGTGTGGCATTGACATGATTGGAATGATTGAACCGAAAGCGTCCAACGGACATCGCTTCATTCTGGTGGCTATTGATTACTTCACCAAATGGGTCAAGGCCTTACGCCAACGCTACAAGACAAGTAGTTGTGAGGTTCATCAAGAACAACCTCATTTGCCGATATGGAATTCCAAGTAAGATCATTACTGACAATGGATCGAACTTGAATAACAAAATGATGAAGGAACTGTGTGAGGAATTCAAGATCGAGCATCATAACTCATCTCCTTACCGACCAAAGATGAACGCTGAAGCCCAACAAGAACATCAAAAGATCATCCGTAAAATGGTCATCACCTACAAAGACCGGCACGAATGTCGCCATTTGCTCGCATGGGTATCGACTTCAAGACGCACTTCAACAGGGCAACCCTTTTCTCTAGTATACGGCATGGAAGCAAAGGTTCCGTAGAAGTTGAGATCCCATCAATGAGAGTTCTCATGGAAACCAAATTATCCGAGGTGAATGGTGTCAAAGCATACGACCAACCGAACTTAATCAAGAAAAGCCTGATCGCCTCCGTGTCATGGACAATCAGATCAAAGAAGAATTAAGAAAGCGACTAAAAGGTCCGACCGTGAATTCGAGAAGGCGACTCATGCTTAAAAAGATTCTCTTTTCAACCGATTCTAGGGCAAATGGACTCCTAATTACGAAGGCCCATACATCGTCAAAAGAAGCTCTGTGCTATGACTCTCACGACCATGGACGGTGATGAACTCCCGATCCTCGTGAATGCCGACGCAAAAAATACTTTGTCTAAAAAAAAGACAAAAGAATGTCGGTAAGTCGAAACCCGAAAAGGGCGGCTTAGGAAAAAAGAGCGCCTCGGTGGATTGAAAACCCAAAAGGCGATCCAGTAAAAATTAGAGACAATAAATGTAAAATATCCCGATAGATTGAAACCCGAAAGGGCGATCTAGGCAAAACAAGGATACACAAAATGACAAAGTAATCGCAAACAGTCCGATTACACTCAAGAATTTTCCATCAACGGATCTTCAATTAACTTTTCAAGCGACAAGCACGCTTGAATTCAAAGTTGTTAGGGATAATAGCGGTTATTTGCTTTCAATGTAGCCTTTTCCCAATAAATTATCATTTCCAACTCTTGTAAATAGCTCATGGAATCCCGCCTTTGGCTGATTACCATTCTATTCAATAAAATTTGAGCCTTGTACTTTTTGTTTGCAATTCCTACTTTATTCTGTTTTGCAAAATAACGCTTTTATTGTGAAAATCACTTTTTGAAACTAAAATATTTTAAATGAATTTTTACTTCAAATTTTTTGAAATAAAAGCAGAAATGTTCCTTTGAACTATGGACACGGAAATAACTTCAACAGTTTCTCCATGAGTGTTTCGATCTCCGAAGGATAAAACAACTGCTACAGCAGTTTTCTCCTCAGCAAAAATCATCAAAGGATGGTATTCTTATCCAAAAAGAATCCCCGACCGAGTTGCCAATGAAATGCCTTTCTCTGAAAGTTTAAAGCATGCAACTCAAATTCTTCATCAGTGAACGTCTGCACCATTGCTGCAACTTCCACCGAGTATTTGTTCGAACTGCGACGTGGTCCTTTTCCCAGATATCTCTTTAGTGTCTTTGTCAAAATATTGTTAGCATGCATATAACATTCATGACATTCATACATAATAGCATCATTTATGCATTTTTACACCCCTCGAAATGTTTGCTTCCATATCACTGGTATAAGTCACGCTTACTTATGTAAGTACAAGTCTGTCCCCAGTAGAATATCTCCAAACAGAAAAAAAAATACATCTTTTTCCCCAACAAAGTATTCCCAAACAGAGAAATACATTTTCTTCTCTCTACTACATTCCCCAGCTGAGATCATTCCTCATTGGGAATAATGTCTTGATTGACTTTTTTCTTTCCAGTTCATTCCAGGATAGAACACTGTCTATAATCAACAAAGCAATAAGCAATAACCTCATCGTCTGAGCCGCTTATTTTCATTCCTAAACTTGTCATGAAAATTTGTCTTTTCAACAAGGTCAAAATTGTGACTGTATGAGAAATTCAAAATTCCAACAGCTTGTCTTTTCCGCCTAAAGGAAAACCTGTGCCTTCCAATCAAAAAGCCCGCATCTCCTCGAAAGAGAAATCCTCGACAAGATTTTATCCAAGAAAATAGAAACTCATTGAAGTTCTGTTTCTTACACTGTCTGTTATTCACAAAGCTGAATATACAACAATTTTCTAAAGATTTGCCTTGTTATAGTTATCACTTTGCTGATAATTGGTGATATCTTTAAAGCCCATTTGAAATCTGCTTTTCATTTGTCTGTTGTTCACAAAGTCGAATACATGTTAAATTTTTCTCAAGATTTACCTTGTTATAGTTATCACTTTGCTGATAATTGGTAACATCTTCAGAATTCATTACCATGAACTATCACAAGGCTGATAACTGGTAATATCATTTTTCACTTACCTTAAACATTGTCACGAGGTCGATGTAGGTAATCTCTTTGTTTCCCAAAGTGAAATAGATATTCACATGTTTTGTGAATCTTTCTTTCCCTAGCAGGGACGTATTCACAAATTCCCCCCACTATGTCATTTCTTTGATATTTCTCTGGGTGAAACTTTTTTCAATCATTTTGCATCATCTGCATTTTTGGTATCTTAGGTCCAAATTACAGATTTCGATATTTAAGTCTCTTTACACCTATCAAAATGAAGATATTCATCTTCATCTCTCAGGTTAAAGAAACTTAAATAGGGGCATCTGTCATACCCCAAACTTTGACCTAATATACCACCTTACATTTGCATCATTGCATCACTAACAATTCAGACAGCATTAATCGGGTATAGCCTTTACAGGTCAAAATTAGGGTTTCATCAGATTTTCATCTGATTCAAGAGGCAATCAATTAGGGTTTGAGTTTTTCTCACCTCATTTGATCTATCTTGATCAAATCATCAACCTCTGATCATCAGATATCCATTTCTCTCATAAATCAATCGAGGATCGACCAATTAGGGTTTTGATCGAGCATGAGTATTCTCTGACTTTTTGAGCAAGAAATGACTTTTTTGGATAGAGATTGGTCATTATATCTTAGATGCAACATCTTGACCTAATTTCTGGATTCAAAACATCACAGAAGTTCACAGACTTCATCAGTCAATTTCAGAAACATCTGATGAAATTTCATCTGCACTGAAAAGTCAAACTTTGACTTTTGGTCAAATTTTTCAAAACAAAACTTTTTCAACCATCAAAATACTTCAAATGATCCATCATGATCATAAAAAATCAAAGAATTTGAAAAAGTCAACAAAAAGTCAAAAGTTTTCATACTTAGAAAATTTTCTAAGTGTTGAAATTTCTTATTTTTTCCAAACTTCATGCCATTTTTTCACCTAGTTCCAATTTGAATTAGAAAAAACTCAAAACATGAAAGTTGTAGCTTGTGAAACAAGCTTTCCAAAATGTCCAAGAACTCACAAGCCCAGGGAGTCTAGCTATACTTTTGAAATTGAAACATAAGGCTCCATGAACTTGATTTTCAAAATCCAAAACATCAAGTTATAGGTCATTTTGTGATTTCCTCATCTAGAACACTTGCCACCTTGCCAAATTAGGATAAGAACTGATAAAAATCAGTGAGAAGTAATAATTGAGAGATATGGATCAAGTTGTAAAAATAGCACATGGTTAAAAAAGGAAACTTCCTTTTTCTTTTGAAAAGTCTTTCTTGCCCTTTAAGGCATCTTTGATTTACCAAAAGCTTGTACTCTTGCCTAACAATTTTAGAGACATTGGCCTATAAATTGATCACAATTTCAAGTTCAAAACTACACCAAAGCATTGCAAAGTTATGCTTTCTCACTTCTTTCTTCAAAATCAAGCAACATAGTGCAAAAGTGAGCAAACTTGCAATTTTGAAATTCAGTTAAAACCATGATGAACTTTGGTGTCAAACATGTTTCAAAATCAATATTAAACTTGTTTAGAACTTAAAATCATAACAAGAACAAGCAAAAATCAGAAATCACATGCCATGCTTTCAAACTTCCACAACTGCCATAAGCATTCGAATTCATGGTTTTAATGGAACAAGTTGTGATCTAATCATCCTAACACCTTCCATGTACCTCATGTACAAGATCCAGATCATTGGCAAGCAACTGTAACAGGTTTTACATCAAAATCGACCTTCTATTTTTGAACTGTGTAGGTGAACTTGTGTAGCATAACCCAGGCAAGCTCGAAGCAAGCAGACCATCCATTTAGCTTCCATGTGAGCCGATGATGCTGTAGCAATCCACAAACAAGTTCTGGAAACACGTTTGCACCTTCTTCGATCTCCACTTAAACAGGTATGAACTCAAACTGGGCTATCATAATTCTTTGAACTTAAACAAAAAAACTCTTGGCCGATCTCTTTCTGCACTCATCACGATCATAAGCCCTCAAGAAAATCAAAGAATCATTAACTATGCATCATTTAATTTGAAATCTTAGTTTCTAGGGTTCTTCGTGATTCCAGAAATTCAAACATGCTAGGTTAAAAATAAATACAATTAACATCCACCTTCATGTTCGTGATGAAAAACCGAGCAATTTTCATTTTTCTTCGTCCAATTTCGTTGAGAAACAAGGATTGTAGCTGGGTTTGAAAATTCTGAGAATCAAAACGAAGAACAAGCTTCGCGCGTGTTCTTGAGCTTTTTTTAAATTCAAATATTCCAATGTTTTGTTTACACGTGGTCTGGATCCATTAACACTAAAACGCATTTGTCCCAGTGGTAGCTTGCTTGCCTTTAAGTCTCCTTGCCACGTAGCCACCCAATGGTCATGGGTTCAATCCCTCTCAAGACCATTCTTTTTCAAACTTTTCCATATTTTCATGTTTTTTTTACAAAACTTTCACTTTTTTTTAACCAATCAAAACTCCTTATTTTAAGGTGATTTTTTGTACACTTGTCAATAAATACATATATTTTATGATAGTGCAAAAATTTTCAGAAAACAATTTCATCTGATTATATTTTAATCGAGCCGAAAACGACGTTCTGAGCACTTTTCAAAACACCTTTTAAAGGTGAATTTTTCAAGTTTTCGACTTTCGATTCTTTTCAAAACTTCTCATAAATGAACCTCACATTTCAAAACATTTTCAAAATCATTTTTCAAAACTTTTTCATCAAACTTACATCTTTTACCATGATCGATCCGATTTAAACGATAAAATCGAATTCGTTTTCTCTCGAATTTCTCAATCGATCATGGGCCTCCCCTTACGGTGTAAGTCCCAATCCTTTTATGTACATATTTCATTTTACTTGTACATACTCAAATCATCATTGTCAATATTCAAACATAAACAAATTTCTTTCATTTGTTTTCATTCGTTTGTTTATACGCCGTATCCATTGGTTCTAGGAGAAGAATTATTACTGATGAAACTTCTTTTAAACCAATGGGCCTCCCTCACGGTGTAAGTCCCATAAAATTCTTTTGTGTACATAATATTTCTTTGTACATATCAAATCATTTCCAAACACATACAAATTTTTCATCTGTACATAACACAGATACTTTTTATACTTAAGTACAGACAAACTTCGATAGTTTGTTTTCATTTCACTTGTGTATACTCAAACCAACATTCTTTTATGTACATACATACCTTTTCCTTGTACATATCAATTTCTTTTTCATACAAACTTTTATCTGTACATAATACAGATACTTTTCACAGATAAAATTCGATCTTTCGTTTCTGTTTCATCTGTATATACACTGAATACCATTGGTATTGAAAGGAGCATTATTCCCTGTGAAACTGCTTTCAAACCAATGGGCCACCCTTATGGTGTAAGTCCCAACCTTCTTATGTACATCCATCTTTGTCTGTACATAAATACTGCTCGTAGATATTCACTCCTGCATACGCTCAAACTTGTAAATAATCAAGTTACGCTGCTTTTAAACGCTCGTTCACGTACACTTGTTTATATTTCATAAACTTCTGTAAATAAACATCATGAATTGTTTATATTTCCTTCATAAACTCCTGTGAATACATATCACACACACACACACACTTGTTTATACAACTGTCCAATTATAACATAACAATTAGACTAATCAATAGGTTCCCCACAATTATAGCCTCCGCTTGGGCTTCATACAAGATAATTCATCACCAGCATGAGTTTAGCCTCCGCTTGGGCTTATACAAGATAACTCTCCCCACAGTAGTTAGCCTCTTAGGCTTCATATAAGAAAACTCATTCATCCGAGTTTAGCCTCCGCTTAGGCTTCATATAAGACAACACCCCGCTGAGTCGCCTCCTTGGGCTTCGCTCAAAAGAACTCCTCATTGAGTTTATCCTTCTGGGCATCATACAATGAAAAGACAAAATCTCTTAACAGCCTCCTATTGGGCTCCCAATACAAAGAATCACCCGCTAAGATAGAACCCCGAAGGATGGTTTCCTGAAATCACTTTCAAATCCCTAGAGTAAAATTTCCTGAAATTGCTCTTAATTCCAAAAGGATGGTTTCTGAAATCCCTTTAACACAAAGCCACCATACCCTATAGCTTCCTCTCGAGCTTCATACAAGGACCCTCGATGACCCTCGAATGCCTCCTTTGGGCTAACAATACAAGGAACCACGGGCTTCTTAAAAGCATCCCTTAATCCAATCAATTTCTCCTTGAGATTTAGACATCTATCATCTCTATGGAAGAAGTATCTCATCTATCACATCACATACAACAAAAACTTTTCAAAACTTTTCAAACTCTTTTCAAACAAAACATCTCTTAATTGTAAGTGGTAACGCTTGTACACTCAAGCAAAACACCCAATACTTACAGCTTAAAAGATTCAATCTTTTCAAACATCTTTCTTAAACATGTAAGTGGTAACGCTTGTACACTCAAGCAAAACACCAGAACTTACTTTAAAGATTTTAATCAATCAAACTTTTCAAAAATGTATGTGATGAAATAGATTAGATACATTTTTCATTAAGATGACATTTGTCGGTCTCTTACTAACATCCTGTTGCTTCCACTAGCATAAGTGGGAACTACGATTGCTCTGACTTTCTCAACATCCTTTGAGAATACGAGGCACAAGGTCTCATCCTTGCCGAGCAAATTTCTTCTCCTCGCACCAAACAACCCATAGATCCCTTTAGATCCGAGCTACAAATGCTCGATTCCCACTAGATATGTATGCGTAAGATCCGATCTTTGAGCACAATAATAATAAACACTAGGATCCCACATAATCTATCCTTCTTAAAATCCCAAAGGAGAAACTTTCCCAATCATAGAAATAGCAATTAAAACACACAAACATATCAAACATATTCATATATAAAGCTATAGATAACTATATATATTTAGGGTGCTCCATCTATTCCCTTTATATAACAATCCCCTTACTCGATCTCCCCAATGCTATGCCTAGTTTGCGCTTAGTCGTTACGCATACCAATATCAATTGAGGGTATTTCACTTTTCCCTTTTTATAATCATTAAATCATCTTTCTTGTGTTGAAAATAATAAAGCTTGATGCTCATGCATCTTTATAAACAAATCAAAAGAGTAAATCGCTTCGAGCCGAGAATCAATTCACGTCAATCCTCTAGCCACCTTTAACGCGAACACATGCAGAGTTCAGTGATCATCTTGTTGTTGAGATTGGTACCATTGTCTGTGATAATACTTTTGGGGATGCTGTATCGACAGATGAGATTATGTTTGATGAATCGAGCCATAAGATTCTTGGTAACAGATGTGAACGAGGCTGCTTCTACCCATTTGGTAAAGTAATTAATAGCGAGGAGGATGAAATGATGTCCATTAGAAGCGGTGGGTTTAATTTCTCCAATCATGTCAATGCCCCACATTGCGAAAGGCCACGGGGCGGTCAGAACATTCAATGGAACTGGAGGTATGTGCACTTTATCTGCGTATATTTGACATTTATGACAAGATCGAGCATAGCGATAACAATCAGCTTCCATAGTTGACCAATAGTAACATGCTCTCAAAATCTTCTTCACCATTGTATGTCCACTGGAGTGGGTACCAAATGTGCCTTCATGTAACTCTTCCATGATTCGTTTGGCTGTTTTCTAATCTACACATCGGAGTAAGCACAAGTCGTGATTGTGTTTGTATAAGATGCCATTAATGAGAAAGAACTTGGCGGCGAATCTTCTTAGGAATTTCTTATCATTGACAGATGCCCCTTCAGGGTATTCTTGAGTCTCGAGGTACCTCTTCACTTCGTAGAACCAAGGTTTCTCTTCCACTCCTTTGGTATCAAGTTCGCAACAGTACGCTAGTTCGTCTAGTCTTTCAATAGTAATTTGAGGAGCTTCATTGTCCCATTTGACTTTAAACATGGATGACATGGTAGCTAACATGTCTTCCAACTGATTATCTTCTCGTGGGATATGCTCGAAAGTGATTTCTTCGAAGTAGGGGATCAGATTCAACACATGCTCTCGATACGGAATTAGGTTCAGATGCTTCATATCCCATTCGCCCTTGATCTGACTAATCACCAAAGCTGAGTCTCCATATACTTGCAAGAACTTGATCCTTAAGTCAATAACAACTTTGATACCCATGATGCATGTTTCATATTCAACCATATTGTTGGTGCAGTCGAAAGATGATCTGGCTGTGAAAGGTGTATGGCCGCCTTTAGGAGATGTAATTACAACACCAATACTGTTGCCAAGTGCGTTAGAAGCTCCAACGAAGACCATAGTCCATCGGGATCCTGGCTCAGGTCCTTCGTCTGGTCCAGGCTCTTCGTAATCAGTGACTAATATATTATCCTCGTTTGGAAACTCAAAATGCATAGACTGGTTGTAACACCCCAAATTTAATTAATTAGTTAATTAAATTATTGAAATATTTTATTATTGGATTATTATGCTGGTTGAGAGGTTAAGTTGATAGTGGAGCGATAGTCGGTTTGATCAGAGAAATAATATTAGAAATAATATTATTATGGAATTATTATTTGATTAAAAGTTGGATTTAGTGGTGGTGTGAGAAATAATGTGGGAGGTGTTAAGTAGTTGGCCCATTAAAGAATAATAGTATTATTATTATTATTGTTGGATTAAAAAGAAATAAAATAATAGAAGGAAATTAGGTTGCAGTAAATAATAAGGGTTTTGGCTTTTGGGAGAATAGATTGTGAAAAGAGAAACTGCAGACCAAAGAGGAACGAGGATTTTGACGGAGAAAAGTGGAACGATCAAGAATTCGTAGAGCAACCTTCAATCCAAGGTAAGGGTGGGATTCTTGCTCTATAATTGGGGATATGATGAGAAATAGGTAGTTTTAGGATGCATGATTTTCTAGGTTATGTCATGTCGATGTGATTAACCGTAGAAAATCCCAATTGGAATATATGAATTTGGCTATTATGAGTAAATTGTTGTTATTGATTGAAAAGAATGCATGATTCTGTTGTTAGATGATATGTTGCTATTGCTGATTGAAAATAATTCCAATTGAATTTTGAAACTTCAGGAAAAACTGGAATTTGGACATTCCCACGCTGCATGAGCCTACTCAAGAACGGATGTATCGATACATGCTGTGTTTGTTTTAAAAACCAGAAGTTTGGAAACCACATGCATCGATACAAATTGTAATGTATTGGCTCATGGGGTAAAATTGGGAAGCATGTATCGACTCATGCATGTATGCATCGATACATGCAGTACTGATGTTAAAAACCAGAAGCATAGTATCAGCTTGTATCAATCCAAAAGGACATGTATTGGCTCATGGAGGCAGGTTGTGATGTATGCATCGATACAAAGCATGTATGCATCGACTCATACTGAAGGAAATTGGAAAAACAGAATTTTGAAAAGCTATGAGCCGACTCATACGACCTATACATCGATACATACTGTGTGAAAAATTGAAAATTTTAAGCTATGAGCCGACACATGGGCTTATGCGTCAACACATATTGTACAAGAAAATGAAAGATAATTTTGAAAAACTGTTTTGGTCGTATCTTCGCGACCGTAACTCCAATTTTGATGCCGTTTGGACCGTTGGAAAGATAGAATCATGAATTAGCCTATAATAATGTTTTTAGGTATAGTAGGTGAGTTTTTGGATGATTTGTTGTAGTTTCCGTAAGTGAATCTGTTGTTGTCGTTATTGTTGAACGTTGTTGTAGAGGCTTTGATAGCTAAGGTTGATGGTTGCTGTTGTTGTTGATTACGTTGGCCGTAAGGGGCAAAATGAATATGTTGTAAGTTGGTTTCCGTTGAGATTACGTTGTTGTTGTTGTTGTTGTATGTTTTTTAATTTCATCGCATACATACATTTGCATATTATGTTGAGCCGTGAGGGGAAAAACCATGTTGAGCCGTTAAGGGCATGTTGTTTACGTTGAAGGGTTACGCCTTGATGCCTCGAAATTACTGGCAGTTGTTTATGTTGGGAGTTTTACTCCGATGGATCCATATGCATTTTCATAGTTGAGTCGCATTCGAATTGTTGATTAAGTTGTCATTGCCGTTGTTGTTACTGTTTAAGTTGTTGTTGTTGTTGATGTTCATGTTGCCGGTTGATGTATGTTGTTATAGTTGTCTAGTATAACTTGCTGTTGAACATGAGTTGTTGTCTAATATAACTTGCTGTTGAATATGAATTGCTATCTAGTATAATTGTTGTTGAATATAAGTGGCTGTTGATAAGTTGTCGTTCAAATTGTGTTCTTGTTGATTAGTCGTGTGATTACAAAGTAGTGATATTATATGATTTCGAACTATATATTGTTTATCATAATCTCAATTATATGGTTTGATATCTCACCCTTTGCTTGTTTTCGCCGTTGCCTTTATATTGGTAATGTGCAGGTAATGAAGGATGAAGAGTTAGGAGCCGTTAGTTCGAGTATGATGTCTTTTGCTCTGATACGTAACACTCGGGTTGGGGATAAATGTTTGAAATGTTTATTTTGATTTGGTTTTTTGTTGTTGATTCCGACTGAAGTAGTTTGGACTCCGAAATAATTAATTGAAATTGTTTTTGTTGAGAATTGAAATATTTTCGCTATTTCAATAAAGTTTTGATTCAGACTATGTTACGTTTATTCTAACCATGTGCTATGTATCTAATTGAATGAGCTATATGGTTTTTGAAGCACGTGACATCCTGATTTATGTTGTTTGAAATTTTAATTTCACTCTGATTCTTATATAAATATGCCACGGGAAAGTCAGGGTGTTACACCATATACTGTTATCCTACTAGTAATTATGGAACATGTTGCTGTAGGTGACGAACCCTATACCATTCTTCATCCAGACATGCCTACTGATTTTAAAGAATTAAAGAGATCCTGGATTCAACTCAAAGAAGAAAGGGATACATTTGAAGCCCAGTGTTACGAAGCGAGAAAAGTGCATTGGAGTTGACAAAGCTACTTCACAAGGAGCAAGGCATCAACACCTACTTCAACATAAAGAGGAAGCGTCCATGGGAGACCTAAGCACTAGGAATTTCATTTTTGTACTTGAACTTTCATTTGTACTTACTAAGTCAACTAATAAAAAGTTTGTTCTTGCTTGTTTACCAAATTTAAATTCCTAAGGTCCTTGAAAACATTGCATTGCATAACATTGCATATCATAGCATGACATTTCATAACAGGTACACTGAAGACCGGTTTTCTCATTTTCTCGCTGTTTATTTCAGCAGAAATGGATCTCAAACAGACTGTCAAAGGTCTCCAGGCTCAGAACGCTCAGTTCTAGGAGATGTTCAACAACTTGGCCCAAAGGCAGAAAGATCTAAAGAAGCTCATCACCAGAAAGAAGAAGACTGTTGGCCTTATCAACCTGGGAAGAAAACACAGAGGTCTAATCAAGGTAGTTCGATAGCTTGAGTTCTCAAACAAGAGCGGCGAAACTGAAGGAAGCGTCAAAAATAATGAAGGAAGCCATCATGAGTCTTAAAACGAAGAGGAAGACTATATAAGTGAGCAGTATCCTAACGACCAAAAGTATAAGCAACTTGAAGACCGCATGAATGCTGTGGAGAATTTGAAAATGTCAGGGTTGAACTTCGATGATCTGAGTTTGGTTCCCAGAGTGGTAATTCCCCGCAAGTTCAAGGTCCCTAACTTTGCTAAGTATGATGGAATTTCTTGCCCGAAGCTGCATCTAAAGTTCTATGTTCAGAAGATCCATCCTCATACTGAAGACAGGAAGTTGTGGATACATTTCTTTCAAGAGAGTCTGTCCGGAGCATAGTTAGAGTGGTATTATCAGCTAGAGAATACGCACATTCATACCTGGAATGATTTGGAAGATGCTTTCTATAAATAGTATCAGTACAATGCTGAATTGGCACCAACCCGCATACAACTGCAGAGCATGTCTATGGGCCGTGATGAGAAGTTCAAAGGTACGCCCAGAAATGGAGAGATCTAGCAAGCAGAGTTCAACCACCCTTGTCTAATAGGTAATTGGTTGATATGTTCATGGGAACACTGACAGGCCCATTCTTTAATTATTTGATTGGAAATTCTTCAGCCGGATTTATCGAGCTGATATTGACAGGCAAACATATTGAAGCTAGAATCAAGAGCGGAAAGACTCAATGCGAGACATCCGCAAATGCTACGAAGAGATCTTTTGGTGGGAAGAAAGAAGCCAATGTTGTGTATGCTCAGAAGAGCCATGGAAAAAATGATCGTAATCAATCTGGGGGGCAGTCCTGATCTCCAATCCCACACCAGTGCAACCTCAACAAGACAATGCGCGTAGGCAGAACGCGCTACGAAGACAGTTCACAAAGATCAACATGCCATTATCTTAAGCACTACAACACATGTTGAAAGCAGAGCTGATTACTTTGAGGGATCCTCCTCAGCATGTCAACACTTCTTCTCCAAAGTACAATCCCAATGCAAGGTGTGCATACCACTCCAATAGTCTAGGGCACGACACCTACAACTGGTTGGCCCTGAAGAACAAGATTCAAGACATGATTGAAGCTAGAGAAATCGAATTCGACCCTCCTGTCAAAACTCCGAATATGATCAAGGCACCAATGCCTGACCATGGTAAGAGTGCCAACACTATTGACAATGACTCCTATGTCTTTGATATGAATGAGCTGACCATTCCCCTGATGATTGTCAAGAAGGATTTGTTATAAGCTGGTCTATTTCCAGGATGTCCTGACAACTGCAGTTGGTGTGCATCTGAATCCAATGGATATGATTGGTTAAAGAGACGTGTTCACGATGGACAGCCGAGAAGTGTTATTCCTAAAAGAACCATTTGTAGAGAGACTGTGTGAAGATGTTTCTAAAGGTCTTAAGATCGAAGACGTAAGCGAAGTCGTACCAGAAGTCTGAGATACCTTGGGGAAGCCAAGTGGGAAGTTTGATTTCATGGTGAAATATATCGCTCCTGAAAGCTACAAGATTCCAATCAAAGACATCAAGGAAATCGAATAGGGAGATGACGAAGAATATGCTGATGCGAACATAATAAGGATCACCTTTGCCGATTCTACGCCTAGAGTGGCACCTCTCATTATTACCTCGCCCACATCAATTCCATACTCCTCTGACAGAGCTATACCTTGGAATTATGGAGCCGAAGTTTACTATTATGGCGTCAAGCAAGAACCATTGACCATTGACGATAGCACAGTTGAAGCTGCTAGTCTTGATGTTGATAATATCACCGGATCAAGCAAAGTAACTAGAACCGGAAGAGTGTTTTCTCCAGATATCTCTCCTCCAAAAGACACTGTTGCACCAGTTCGCATTCCTGCTATTGAACCAACTCCCGAAGCTCGAGGGAAAGAGAAAGTGACTCAACCTGCTAAGACAGAAGTACCAAAGGAAGTTGCTGAAGATACCTCTAAGCAAGAAATGGAGGAAATTTTGAAGATCATTAAGAAGAGCGACTACAATGTTGTAGAGCAGTTGGGACAAACTCCGTCCAAGATATCCATGCTAGCTCTGTTGATGTGCTTTGAGGCTCATGCTAAAGCCTTGGTGAAATTTCTGAAGAATGCTCACATACCGAACGATACTACTGCTGACCAATTTGAAAGTTGTATTTCTAGCCTGACCGCCGATAATGGTTTAGGCTTTTCTGATGTTGATCTGAATCATTCTAGAAGAAAACACAACAAAGCCTTGCACATCTCTATTGAATGAAAGGGAATTACTTTGTCTCACGTATTGGTGGATATTGTCTCTGCTTTGAATATCCTGCCAAAGAGTGCTCTCGACCGACTTAATGCTGAAGAAGTGGTCATGAAACCTAGTGACATAATCGTAAGAGCTTTTGATGGTTCGAAAAGAACAGTACTTGGAGAGCTCAATCTGCTGATCAAAGTAGGTTCCCATATTTTTGACTCTACCTTCTTTATGATGGACATCCATCCAACTTATTCTTGTCTACTCAGACGCCCTTGGATACATAGGGAAGGCGTTGTTACCTCTACCCTGCATCAGAAGTTGAAGTACCCAATGAAGGGGAAGATCATTACAGTATGCAGAAAAGAAGAATATATGGTAATCCATCTACAATCATTCTGATACATCGATATGGAAGGTGAATTTATCGAGACTCCCTGTCAAGCTTTCGAAGTAGTTCCACGAGTCATGCCTGTCGACTCTCCTGTCACTCCTAAGGTTACTAGGGCTCCACCGAAGATGGCCTCACTAAAAGATGCCATAGTTGTAGTTGAAGAAGGAGGTTGTACTGTTTGGGGTCAGCTACCCGATTTTCCATTCAAATCTGATAAGACTGGTTTAGGCTTCACTACTAAAGGTCAGAAGATGATACGCCGTGAATGTGTTGGAGGACCTCAATTCCACATCAACAAGAATGTAGTTTATGCTATAGAAGATGATGATGGTGACTTCGACATCAACAATTGGAACTTCCCGACTCCTGGCGATGGACTCAACAATTGGAAGAATGAAGATGTTATACCAATCTCCTTTAGACAGGAGTAATTTCTTTTTCTGTTTTATGCTTTATAGTTTTAAATAATAAACTTTAAGCCTTGTGCCTTTCCCGGGGCACCACGGCTCGTTTGTGAGGGTTATTATTTTTCATTCACATATTTTCATTCAATAAATCATTGGACTTTTGCATTCAAATATTATGCTCTTTGTCTTTCTTTTTTAATTTATCACCCTTTCAAAAGCTATGTGTTCTTACACACACCCATGTAATAAACTGCAGATACACATTCACTTCAGATCTCGTCGATAACGACTCTGCTATTGCTAAATATGACTTCGATAATCTGATCTGCCAAGCCGAAGACGAAGGTAAGGAAGATTGTGAAGTGCCAGGAGAACTTGCCAGACTACTACAGCAAGAGGAAAAGGCTATACATCCACACGAAGAGCTGGTCGAAGTTGTGAATCTAGGTACCGACGAAGACAGAAAAGAAATCAAGATAGGAGCAGGTCTTGAGAACAGTGTTAAAGAAAGATTGATCTAGATGTTGCAAGATTACATCGAGATTTTTGCTTGGTCCTGCAAAGACATGCCAGGTTTAGATAGCGATATTGTGGTACACCGACTACCAACGAAAGAAGGTTTTCTCCCTGTTAAGCAGAAGGTTCGTCGCATGCATCCTGAGATGTCTGAGAAAATTAAAGCCGAAGTTATGAAATAATTCAACGCCAATTTCTTAGCTATTACTTCTTATCCATAGTGGGTTACGAACGTGGTGCCCGTACCTAAGAAGGATGGCAAGGTGCGCATGTGGTAGACTACCAAGATCTGAATAAAGCAAGCTCGAAAGACGATTTTCCGCTTCCACATATTGATGTTCTGGTTGACAATATGCTCAGCACAAATTTATTTCCTTCATGGATGGTTTCTCTGGTTATAATAAGATCAAGATGGCTTCCGAAGACATGAAAAAAACTACTTTCGTTACACAGTGGGGCACCTTCTGTTACAAGGTCATGCCGTTTGGGTTGAAAAATGTTGGCGCCACATATCAGCGTGCTATGATGGCTTTATTTCATGATATGATCCATCACGAGATAGAGGTCTACGTCGATGACATGATAGCTCGATCACAAACCGAAGAAGAACATATTGATCATTTACAAAAGTTATTTGATAGAGTGAAGAAATACAGATTGAGACTGAATCCGAGAAAATGCACCTTTGGAGTCAGATCCGGCAAACTCTTGAGATTCGTTGTCAGTGGTAAAGGTATCGAAGTTGATCCTACCAAATTCAAAACTATTCAAGAAATGCCAGCTCCTCATACCGAGAAAGAAGTCAGAGGTTTCTTGGGAAGACTGAATTACATCTCCAGATTTATTGCACATCTATATGCTACTTGTGAGCCAATCTTCAAGTTACTGAAGAAAGATCAAGTGGTAAAATGGAACGACGATTACCAGACAGCTTTTGACAAAATCAAGGAGTACTTACATAAACCTCTTATCCTGATGCGACCAGTCAAAGAAAGACCTCTGATCATGTACTTAACAGTATTAGAGAACTCCACTTGGTGTGTGTTAGGGAAGCATGACGAGTCTAGTCGAAAAGAGTATGCAATATACTACCTACGAAAAAATTTTACCGACTATGAAACAAGATACTACTCACAGCTCGAGAAAACTTGCAGCACTTTGGCTTGGGCTTCTCGCCGACTAAGATAGTATATGTTGACTCACACTACCTTGCTGATCTCTAAAATGGATCCTATAAAATACATATTCGAGAAACCTGCTCTATCCAGAAGAATAGCAAGATGGAAAATGATCTTGACCGAATACGACATCCAGTATACTACTCAGAAAGCTATCAAAGGAAGTGTATTAGCCGATCATTTGGATCATCAAGTCGTAGATGACGATCAGTCTATGCATTTCGAATTCCCATACGAGGATATTATGTTAGTCACCGATTACGAAGAGCTTGGACCAACCGAAGGGCCTGAGCCAGGATCCCGATGGACTATGGTCTTTGATGGAGCTTCTAACGCACTTGGAAATGGTATTGGCGCCATAATTACATCTCCCAACGGCGGTCATACACCTTTCACCGCCAGACTATGTTTCGACTGCACCAATAATATGGTTGAATATGAAGCGTGTATAATGGGTATCAAAGCTGCTATTGACTTGAAGATGAAATTCTTGCAAGTATATGGAGACTCGGCTTTAGTGATCAGTCAGACTGAGGGCGAATGAGACACGAAGCATCCAAATCTCATTCCATATCGAGAACATCTTTTGAATCTGATCCCCTACTTCAAAGAAATCACTTTCGAACACATCCATGGGAAGAGAATCAGCTGGCAGACGCGTTAGATACCATGTCATCTATGTTCAAAGTCAGATGGGACAACGAAGCTCCTCATATTACGATTGAAAGACTAGACGAACCAGCATAATATTGTGAACTTGATATCAAAGGAGTAGAAGAGAAACCTTGGTTCTACGAAGTGAAGAGGTATCTCGAGGTTCAAGAATACCCCGAAAGAGAATCTGTCAACGATAAGAAGTTCCTAAGAAGATTCGCCGCCAAGTTCTTTCTCAATAACGACGTCTTATACAAACTCAACCATGACTTGGCCTTACTCTGATGTGTAGATCGGAAGATAGTCGGACGAATTATGGAAGAGTTACATGAAGGCGCATTTGGTACTCATTCCAGTGGACATACAATGGCTTAGAAGATTCTGAGAGCAGGTTACTATTGGTCTACTATGAAAGCTGATTGTTATCGCTATGCTCGATCTTGTCACAAATGCCAGATATATGCAGACAAAGTGCATGTACCTCCAGTTCCATTGAATGTTCTGACTGCTCCTTGGCCTTTCCCAATGTGGGGCATTGACATGATTGGAGAAATCAAGCCGACCGCTTCTAATGGAAACTGTTTCATGCTCGTCTCTATCGATTACTTTACCAAATGGGTAGAAGCAACCTCGTTCACATTTATTATCAAGAATGTTGTAGCTCGATTCATCAAACATAATCTCATATGTCGGTACGGCCTCCTCGAAAGGATTATCAAAAACAATGGTACCAATCTCAATAGCAAGATGATCACCGAACTCTGCATTCAGTTCAAGATTAAGCATCACAAATCTTCAACATATCTGCCAAAGATGAATGGCATAGTGGAAGCCGCCAACAAGAATCTGAAGAAGATTAGACAGAAGATGAAAATGACATATAAAGATTGGCATGAGATGTTTCCGTTTGCTCTCCACAGTTATCGCACTTCAGTACGAACATCTACAGGGGCAACCCTTTTATCTCTCATATATGGTATGGAAGCAGTTCTACCTATCGAGGTTCAGATACCCTCACTCAGAGTACTAAAGTATGCAGAGTTGGACGAAGATGAATGGGTCTAGACTCTACTTGACCATATTAAATTGATCGGCGAAAATCAACTCGCAGCCATTTGCCATGGACAGATATATCATAAACGAATAATCAAAGCCTTCAATAAGAAAGTCAAGCACCGAGCGTACCAAGTTGGAGATCTAGTAGTCAAACACATCATCTTATCACAAGGTGGTCCAAGGGGTAAATGGACTCCCACATATGAGGGACCGTTTGTAGTTAAGGCAGTATTTTCTGGCGGAGCCATGATATCAAGCACCATGGATGGAGAAGACTTCCCGCACCCTGTGAACGCAAATATAGTCAAAAAATACTACGCATAAACGAGATCCGCTTGGTCGACTAGCCTAGGCAAAAATAAGGGTGTCCTGGTGAACCTAAAAGGTTCAGGCAAATTTAAGGACATATGTACAAAAAACATACATCCGGCAAGTCGAAAACCTACAAAGGCGGCTTGGGCAACAAAGGATCCCGGTAGACTAAAAACCCAAAAGGGAGGTCTAGGTAAAAGTTAGGGATTAAAGTGTACGACTATGTCTCGTCAAGATCATCTACTTGCAGACTACACTACTATCAAGTTCAAATGGCGCATATCAGTTCAATCACTTTCTTCTAGAAGCAAGGAGATGAGATAGTCGAAAATATACGAGTAATAGCATAGTTGAAACTCGACGAGATTGTTTCCACATAGCTTTTACTATTTTCTAAAATGCTTCCGACAATTTCCTCTTACTAGGATATTTGTCTCTTTGTACATGAATTGCTTATCTATAAGCCCCTTTTCAAAATTAATACAATCCTCCTTTTCCAATTTCAAAATTTTTATTTTTATCTGTTTTGTTTGCATAAGTCCAATGATTTCTTTGAATGATTATATGCATCTGACAATAAAAATCTATTCACAAACATACAAAAAGTGAACAGAAAGAGTAATTACTACACACTCTAGGAATTGAGATGACAACTAAAGTCACCAATAGATCCCCACAGAGTTATTTTTGCCAAACGAATCCCCCACAGGATAACCTCTACAATTCTCACAAGATAACCTCTACAATCCCCACAAAACCATCATTCCCTTGACAAAGACAGATCTTTCTAATAAAATTATTGCTTTATCTTTTCCTTTCAGCAGCATACAGCGCTTCTACTCATCACATTAGTCCCCGAGCAGTGATCCTATCAATATCATCATATTAGTCCCCGAGTAGTGATCCTATCAACATCATCACGTTAGTCCCCGAGCAGTGATTCTATCAACATCATCACGAGCAATGATCCTATTAACATCATCACGTTAGTCCCCGAGCAGTGACCATATCAACCTCATCACATTAGTCCCCGAGCAGTGATCCTATCAACATCATCACGTTAGTCCCCAAGCAGTGATCCTATCAACCTTATTTACATTCTCAATTTATCACATTAGTCCCTGAGCAATGATCATCTACATTGTCACGTCAGTCCCCGCGTAGTGAACGTCGACTTTGTTACCTTGGTCCCCAAGCAGTAACAAATCATCAACCAACTTATTATGTCAGTCTCCAAGCAGTAATAAGTTATTCAGTATCACATTATTTCCCAGCAAGGTTTACATACAAGATATTCATCCCCAACTAAGTATATTTCAAGATTATCACTCCCAACAACATTAATATCCAGACCGAAAACTTGGTCAGATAGTGCATCAAAGGAATCTACATCTCTTTTATTCTCAGTCAGGATCTTCATCCCCAATCAGAGATCAAAGATCCCAACCAGAATGTTCCTATCTTCTTCAAGATGGATATATTTTGAAATACCACCACATCTACATACAGTATTCATAAAAATCATAACATGCACATATATCATTCACAAGCATTATCATATACTCGCATGCATCATAACCCGCATAAAGCTAACCATATCCTTTCAAGTTAAGTTTTCCCAGCAGGTGAAAGTTACTTTCCAGATTGGAGGTTAAAGATTAATACCCGAAACAAGACAGGATACCTATCTGAACGACCAGAAAAGTTATCAACAGACAGCAGGATACAAATCAATACCTGAAACAAGACAGGGAAACTATTTACATCTTGTCGAGTACTCATTTCAGATATAGCCAAGACGAAGGTTTATTATGACTCTCTCATCACTCCGGATGGCATCTTTAAGACCATCTCCGACTACACGTCCTCATCACTCCAGATGGCATCTTCAAGCCTATCTCCGACTACACGTCAATATCTCTCCACCCGCAAAATGTTGCATATATGGTTAAAAAATCAATACATACCAGTAATATCATTCCAAGACAAGCGCAGAGTCTAACGTACGACTCACTCTCCAACATCAACTTCTCCAAATGGCATCTATAAGCCCATTCGAGCACATCGTCAACTGACGATCTCATTCCATATACCAGCGAGTGCAAATTTTCAAGTGTACTCGAGTCTCCAATCATCTTCTACCTTCAGGTCACGAAAGGCAAGCATAGAAATCTAACCCTTCAGGTAAAAGAAGATTGAACATGGGCAATTGTTATACCCCAAAATTTTCCTTCCTATTTCTTAAGACAATCCACATCTCCATACTCAAGAACTTCTCAAGGGTTGACTAGATGAACCCTCTCCTAAGCAATCAACCCACATCTAGGGTTTTGATTCTCTCAAGTCAAAGATGATTTCAATTGCCTCAAGTGGTCATCATACCTCCTCATATATCTCAAGAGATCACCATGTCAAGTTCCAAGCTTCACGACTCAAGTTTGCTCAGTCAATCGCTCAAATGGTTGGAAATCAGTTGTATTGGACAAAAAGTCAATTGTGGTCAACATACAGTCAAACTTCATCATTTTTTGTCAACATCAATATTTGAAGTCACATTCATCATATGATCAAAGGTTGGTCATGATTCATCAAGAAAATTCAAGATTTGATCAAAAGTCAAAGTTTCCAAATTAGGGTTTTTGGACAAAAAGTCAACAGAACTTTGACCAGGCATAACTTTCACATACTTTATTAGAAATTTTTCCACCAAATCTCATTTTGAAGGGAGTTCAATTCTCTACAAATTCATGCCTCACAAGCTTTGGCCAAAAATGCTTCATTTGAGAGTTATGGATCAAGACATTATAGGTCCTTCTAAAAGTCAATAAAATGTCATCTTTTTTCAAAGTGTACATGAAAATGGAAACTTCAATGAAGATGAAACCAAAAGGAGTGTTTAGAGTACATCTTGAGCTTTCTAAAAAGTCTAAGAACACTTAAAAATGTTGAAAATTGAGCAAGATACAAATTGTGCAAGTTTGACATTTTTGAAGAAGTGCATGAAGAGAAATACTTAGCAAATTTCAAGTTTTTTCTAAATGGGCTTAAATTTTCATGATCCAAACTTATTCTTGATATTATCCATGAAATCTAAATTCATTTCCACGCCTCCTCCGTATGTATTTAATTTATTATTGAATTAAATGTCTAAAATTCAAATTTAATTGAATAAAATATAAAGGTAAATGATAAGATGAGTTGGGCTTGATTTCTACTTGTCTTGAGGTCCAAGATAGCCCATCACAAGCTACCAAATTCGTACACAAAGCTTTAAGGCAAGATTGAGCCATTTTTGGAAGAATTTGATATAATTCCAATGAAATATTTTTGCATTCAAGGCAATATATTTTCTCTTTATTCTTGACCTAATCTCTTGCTCTAAAAATACACAACAACCTCAGATGCAAAGGAAACAAATGCTTGCCTCCACAAGCAACCCTAAAATTCACAAAAATTCTCAAGAAACTTGAAAACTCCAATTCAAATCTCCAACCATTCTCAGGAGGTTCCAGGCATCACACTAGCTTCCCGAAGGTCCTAGGAGTTCATACCAATCCTTACTCAAGCTTGAGAGCTCCCAGAACATGCCACCCAAGCCTCTCTGATTTGGTATATTTCTTAAATTCGATTCTTTTAATTCATGCATTATTAACAACTTTCGATTGTTTGTATGACCTCAGGAGACCCTTTAGAACATGTTTGATGCATAACATTCAAGCTTGAACGCAGGAATGAGGATCTGCCATTGTTAGGGAATTTAGATTTGTTTGCTTCGAAACTCAATTAACAGCCAATTTCAGGATGAAAGAACACCACCATCGTGTTCGCAAGGATCAAATTAGCGATCTGGGATTTTGTTTTGCTTTAAATGATGCATTTTGCAGGTTTTTCGGGTTGATGCGCGGCCGGAGAAGATGACCGGATCCCTAGCTTCGGCGAGGACTCCAGTGTTGAACGTTTGACCGTGTGCGTGGCGCCGTTCCATCATTTGATTGGCTAGTGTAACAATACTAGGGCCCACGGCTTGACTTGTTTTGAAATTCAAAATAAAACGAGTGTTACGTACATAGTCCAATGGTTGCATTTCCATAACAACTAAGATCCCTAGCACAAGTGGTAAGGGCGCGCGCTAGTAACCCGGGGGTCCTGAGTTCGAATCTCAGCGACCCCCTTTCTTTTTTGCCACTTTTCCAACTTTTCTTCTTTTTTCTATTTCTCTTAATATTTTCTTTAATTAACTTAATTAATTAATTAGTAATTAGGTTAAATAATTAAAAAATAAGGATTAATTATCACTTAATTTATTTTTCTTAATTAAATTAATTAATTAAATTAGTTTAATTAAGGTTAATTAATTAAAATTAAAATTAAAATTCTTTTATTAATTAAAATCAATTAGAATTAGGGTTTTTGATTCACCCGATTTTCACATAGTAATTAGGTTAACTAAAATGAAAACCTTTTTACTAACCTCAAACTCTTTTACTAACTGTTTCGCGTATATTATTGTAACTGCTTCTAGGGTGTATAATTTTTCGTGCGCGTTCCTTTTATCATTATGTATCTGCTCATGGGATGTAATAGATAATTAGGACATTTACTTTCCGCACTTTTACTTTCAGCACCTCTTAATTCCTGTACATATATTAACTGTTTAGATGTATGTCTAATAGGATTGCATGCTAAGACTAAAATCAACCCTAGATCACTTCTAATCTCAAGATAATATAATTGAGTTCAACACACTCTCTTCACACATGCACCCCCTTAGGGTGTCCTCCCTTGTTGCCTTTTGAATATAATGGTCATGTGCCTCGAACATAGGGGTACCATTAGCAAAGATGCTTACGAATAACATCATCATTGTCCCTTCGATACAAAAATCATAGTCCCTCGATGACCTTTGATGTTGCCTACGAATATATGATCTCGTCCCTCAGTTGTTTCCTACGAATAAGTGATGATCGTCCATTCGAATTGCAAAGGTATCCTTACATGTTGCCTTCTATGACCATACGATGACCCTTCGATTGTCCCTTCACGTCCAAACGAATAAAGTTACCTGCCAACTAATGGTATGGATAGTTTTATTTTAAAGGAGAAGAAAAATAACATGGAAACGATCATTCTAACTAGGTAAATAAGACTCTATTGCTTGCTCCAATTAAATACCTTTTTCACACCTTACACTTTTCAAAAACTCTTTTCAAACACTTTCCAAACAAACATTTCCGAACACTTCGTATACATTCCAACGAGAATCATTACGAAGTCAAAGTGAAATGTCTTTTCAAAATACTTTTCAAACTACACAAACACATAAAGTAATTTTTTCAAAAGTGAGCTAAGCAACTAAGAGCTCGTAGATAACTACGGATGGAAAGGATGCTAATACCTTCCCTTTTCATAACTGCCTCCCGTACTCAGAATCTAACAAAGGTCTTTTCCTGTTCTTTTCATCTTCCCTTTATTGGATAAAAGAAAAGTCGGTGGAGACTCTTGTTATTCGCAACATTTTCGATAAAATGCAAAACAAACAAGTTAGTTCTCCCACCGTGTTACACCAAGGCGGTATTATTTTTGTCGAATCTTGTTCAAAAATTCTAATGAAGCCTAATTTAGCAACCTATATACTTTTTGAATGTACCGAGCTAATGCGTCGAAAAATAAAAATTTTTAAATTTTTGTTATGGTTCAAGAAAGCTATGGAAGCAAGAATAACTTATGGAAATGAATGCTTAAATGAAATAATTTGTCACGAAAACTTGTTATTGAAGGGAAATAACTAAAATTCGAAACTAACTTACTAGAAATTGAAGACAAAAGTTTCCTCCCATACACTTAAACTGAGCATTATCCTCAATGCGACAACTAAAGTGAGGAAAGAAAACTAACAAAGAAAATAAAATACAAGGAAAACAAGAAAAATAGATCACTCCTCATTGTTTTCTCTGACATTTCTGCTGCTTGATGCTTCATCTTATGTTCGTTCTCTACCACGTGTCCTCACTCCATCTCATGTGGGTCTAGGAGGCTCCTCACCAGTGTTTTAAACATATGCATGCAGGCCTTCAATGCGGAATAATAAGTAGCACATTTAGTCACTCATGTCAGAAATGTCGCGATGGTTCCAGTAGGATGCGTATGCTGATCGTGGTCGCATCTCTTGGCATCCCAGCCTCGATGACGTTGATCTTGATGTAAAAGCGGTGCATATATAGCGTCAAGTGCGGATGGCTGAGGGTCATTTCCTTGTTGTGCTTGTGGTGGGGAATCTAGTTATGGTGGTTGATGATTTACTTCCGGCGCTATCCACACCTACTTGATTATTCTACACGTTTGCTCCAGGGGCTGGTGCTTGAAGATCGTAAATCCAATTTTCAACAACATCAATTCTTATGACATATTAATTTGGTAGAATACATCCTGGAACGACTCTATTGTTCACCATCAGGTTGTATCTCTCGTCCCTTCTTGTCATACCCCAATTTTTGACCTAATATACCACCTTACATTTGCATCATTTCATCATTAACAGTTCAGAACAAAATTAATCGGGTGTAGCTTCTACAGGTCAAAATTAGGGTTTCACAAAGTTTTCATTTGATTCAAGAGGCAATCAATTAGGGTTTGAGTTTTATTCACCTCATTTGATCTATCTTGATCAAACCATCAACCTCTGATCTTCAGATATCCAATTTTTTCTCATGATCTATCAAGGATCGACCAATTAGGGTTTTCATCGAGGATAAGCAATCACTGATTTTCTGATCAATGAATGACTTTTTTGCTTGGAGATTGATCTTCATATCTTCAATACAACATCTTGACCTAATTTCTTGATTCAAAACATCACAGAAGTTCACATTTTTCATCAGTCAATTTCTGGATCATCTAATGAAATTTCATCTGCACTGAAAAGTCAAACTTTGACTTTTGGTCAACTTTTTCAAGACAAAACTTTTTCCATCATCAAAATACTTCAAATGATCCATCATGATCATAAAAAATCAAGAAATTTGGAAAAGTCAACAAAAAGTCAAAATTTTCAACACTTAGAAAATTTTTCAAGTGTTAAAATTTCACACTTTTTCCAAACTTCATGGCATTTTTTCACATAGTTCCATTTGGAATTAGAAAGAACTCCAAACATGAAAGTTGTAGCCCTTGAAACAAGCTTTCCAAAATGTCAAAGAACTTGCAAATCCATGGTGTCTAGCTATACTTTTGATTTTGAAACATAGAGCTCCAAAATCCTTGATTTTCAAGTACAACTTTCAAAATTACAAGTCATTTTTTGCAAAATCTCTTTCTAGAAGCCTTGTCACTAATTGGAGATAGGCTAGAGCTGATAAAAATCAGTTGAAAGTAATTATGATGAGATAAGATCAAGTTAAATTTAACCATGGTTAAAAGGAAGCTTCCTTTTGCATTTATTGCAAAAATGACTTTCTTGCCCTCTAAGGCAAGTTGTCCAAACCAAAGCCTATCTTCTTTGCTTGCTATTCAGAAATTGTGACCTATAAATAGAGGTCATGTTGGCCATTTGAAACTACACCAAAGCTATGCCAAAACAAGTTTTCGCATTCCTTTCTTAAAATTCAAGTAACATAGTTCAATTTAAGAAATCTTGCATTTTTCAAAACTTGTGAAAAAAACATGAAAGATTTGGTGTCTAACATGTCATAAACATCATATGTAATTGGTTTGTAACTTAAAATCAACATAAGAAACACTAAAAGCCAGAATTGCATTTCATGTTTCTAAACTTGCCAAAACTGCCTTAACCTTCGAATTTGATCTTTGGCTCGAGCAAGTTGTGATTTTTTGACTCAAACATCATCAACATACTCCATATGGATGATGCAGACCATTAACTTTAACCTGTAACACCTCTAACATCAAATTCGAGTTTCACTTTGAAGCCTATACAGGTGGACTTGGTTGGAATGATCCAGGCCATTTCAGAGTGAGCAGACCATCCTCACACGATCCTTGAAGTCCACTGGTGCTATAGGAATCATCAAAACAATTCTGGAAACACTCCATTGAAGGTTTCGATCTCAGCTTCAAGAGGTAAGAACCCGAACTTCAAACTCTTTGATTTCTTGCTTCCAGTTCAAAAAGCTCTTGGCCGTTTTGTTTCTGCACCATCACTGATCAATAACCCTAAATCAATTGCTTAATTCCATCACCATACACGATTTCAATTTGATTTTAAGGAATTAGGGTTCTTCGTGATTTTTGGGAATTTAATCATGTTAGACTTAAAATAAATGAAATTAAACCACACTATCATGTTCCTGGTTGAATTTCGATCAAGTTTGATGTTTATCGGGCAATTTCATTGAGAAACAAGCAATCCATGGCTGATTGAAGGATCGGGGGAAGAAGAAGAAGCTTGCGCGCGTTTTTTCAAATTCAAATATCTATAATATTATAACATGGTTTGGCATCAATACACGGATGTATTTCCGCCCCAGCGGTTGCCAGCTCACTCTTAAGTCATTCTTGCCACGCCTTGCCCAATGGTCCCGGGTTCGAGTAGCCTTGGGACCATTTTTGCCAAATTTTTCATTTTTCACTTCATATTTTTTTCAAACTTTAACTCTTTCAAAACCCAATCAAAACTCCTCATTTTGAGGTGATTTTTTTTGTACACTTGTCAATTAACATATCTATTTTATGATAATGTCAAAAAAATTCAGAAAAACTTTCATCTGATTATATTTTTATCAAGCTGAAAACGATACATTTGAGTACTTTTTAAAGCACTTTCAAAGGCGTTTTTTTCAAACTTTCGAAGCCCGATTCTTTTCCAAACTTCTTGTAAGTATGTTTTACTTTTCAAAAACACTTTCAAGATCTTTTATTCAAAAACTTTTCATCAAACTTACATCTTTTTCCATGATCGATCCGATTTGACGATAAAACCGAATTCGTTTTCTCTCGAATTTCTTAACCGATCATGGGCCTCCCTCACGGTGTAAGTCCCAAAATTCTTTTTATGTACATACATACCTCCTTGTACATATCTAATTCTTTCATATACATACCAAATTTTACCTGTACATAATACAGATGTCTTTTTGTAAATACTCAAGTACAGACAAACTTTGTCTGTTTGTTTTCGTTCGTTTGTATATGCACTGAATACCATTGGTATTAAAAGGAGCATTATTCTGTGAAACTGCTTAAACCAATGGGCCTCCCTTACGGTGTAAGTCCCAACCCCTATGTACATCCACACCTCCTTGTACATAAATACTGCTCAGATACATATTTACTTCCTTGTACACAATTCAAACTTGTAAGTAATCAAGTTACGCTCGTTTCAAACGTTCGTTTTACACACACTTGTTTATATTTCCTTCATAAACTCTTGTAAATAAACTTTACACGCATTGTTTATATTTCCTTCATAAACTCCTGTGAATAAACTTCATATACTTGTTTATACAACTGTCTAGTTATAACATAACAATTAGCCTAATCAATAGGTTCCCCACAGAGTTTAGCCTCCTCTTGGGCTTTGTACAAGGTAACTCATTTCATCTGAGTTCAGCCTCCTCTTAGGCTTTATATAAGAAAACTCATTCATCTCGAGTTTAGCCTCCGCTTAGGCTTCATATAAGACAACACTCCTGTTGAGTCACCTCCTGGTTTCGCTCAAAAGAACTCCTTATTGAGTTTAGCCTTCTCTTGGGCATCAAACAAAGAAAGAGACCAGGAAATCTCTTAACAGCCTCCTATTGGGCTTCCAATACAAAGAATCACCCGCGCTAGGATAGAACCCAGATAGTATAATTTCCCGGTGAAGTTGCTCTTAATCCTAAGAGGATGGTTTCCCGGTGAAATCCCTCTTAAAGCCAAAGCCAGCCATACCCTATAGCTTCCTCTTGAGCTTCATACAAGGACCTCGATGACCCTCTAATGCCTCCTCTGGGCTTACAATACAAGGACCCATGGGCTCTTAAAAGCATCCCTTTAATCCAATCAATTTCTCCTTGAGATTTAGAAGTTTATCATCTCTATGGAAGAAGTATCTCATCTATCACATCACATACAATCAAAAACCTTTTCAAACTCTTTTCAAAAACATCTCTTAATCGTAAGTGGTAACGCTTGTACACTCAAGCAAAACACCTAATGCTTACAATTAAAAGATTCAATCATTTTTCAAACATCTTTCTAAAAATCATAAGTGGTAACGCTTGTACACTCAAGCAAAACACCTATAACTTACGACGAAAGATTTTAAACTTTTCAAAATGTATGTGATGAAGTAGATTAGATACATTTTTCATTAAGATGACATTCGTCTTTGTCTCTTACTAACATCCCGTTGCTTCCACTAGCATAAGTGGGAACTACGATTGCTCTGACTTTCTCAACATCCCTTTGAGAATACGTAGGCACAAGGTCTCATCCTTGGCGAGCAAATTTCTTTCTCCCTCAAACCAAACAAACCATAGATCCCTTTAGATCCGAGCTACAAATGCTCTGATTCCCATTAAGGGATATGTATGCAAAAGATCCCAATGATCTTTGCGAGCACAATAATAACAAAACCTAGGATCCCACATAATCTACCCTTCTTAAAATCCAAAGGAGAAACTTTCCCAATCATAGAAATAACAATTAAAACACACTAACATATCAAACATATTCATATATAAAGCTATAGATAACTATATATATTTAGGGTGCTCCATCTATTCCCTTTATATAACAAACCCCCTTACCCGGAATCTCCCCAATGCGTTACGTCTAGTTCACGCTAGTCGTAATGCATATCATATCAATTGAGGGTATTAATTTTCCCTTTTCATAATCATTTTATTGTGTTGAAATAATAAAGCTTGATGCTCATGCATCTTTATAAACAAATCAAAAGAGTAAATCGTTTCGAGCCAGAGAATCCGAATTCAGATTCGATTCCCTCGCACGTCACTTTTTAACGCGAACAGAAAAAATGGCGACTCTGCTGGGGAGTACGCTAAATTTTGATTTTCAAAAAAATGTGACTCTACTCAAGAGCACCAAGATTTTTGTGTTTTCAAAAAAGGAAAAAAGGGGGTTAAGCTTTCATATGTGCATATGTTTGTTTTTCTTTATTGTGTGTTTTCGCGATTTCATCTGATGGAAAGAAATCCTAACCCGGATTTAAGAAACATTTTAAGATCTAGGTGGGGGTATAGTCCTATTAACTTGTGAGAAGTCTCAGTACTTACGGAGTTAATTTGAGATCCCTCTCTCAGTGGAGGTTGTCTTGGGAGTATTTGTGTTTAGCAAGTATTTGCGAAGACATTTTGCTTTCAAGAGAACTTACGGTCGAGTGGTCAGAACACATAACCCATCCTGGCCATTTAGGATGTAGTGCAGAAATTATTCAGGCGTAAGCTTAGAATAATTGTCATGCGAGACTACGATCAGGCAAGTTTTTCTTGAAAAATATTATTGGACTTCGAGTATTCAACAAATCCGATAATATTTCAAAGAGAAGCGTTGAGCCTGTATTATCAGTAGAACCCATTTCATAGATGAATAAGCCTTTAGAACTTACCCGCGTTTGATTCTTATCGTTGGCCTCATGCTCGTGACTTCGAACGCTTGACCGTGTGTACTAACCATGTTTGTAGAATTCATGCATTCATTCAAAAAACTTCATTTCTCTTCCCATTTCCAAAGAATTTAGAGATTTTTTCTTTGTATATATTTTAGGTTAGAGTGATGGACGTTAGAGGAAGATTCACCAAGAGATACAGTTTTAGAATTCCTGATGTAGGAAAGTTAAAAGAGTTAGCATCCTTGGTAGAAGATCCCCTGATTTTAAAACGCTATGGAACTCTTTTAACTATCCCGAACACTAACGTTGATGAAGGACTTCTCAAAACTTTCGCTCGCTTTACGATCCGCCTACCGCTTTTCACTTTCCCGACTATCGCTGATGCCTACTTTGGAAGAGTACGCACACATCCTAGGTATCTCAGTATCAGATAAAGTGTCTTTCAATGGTTTGGAAGCCATTCCTAAGTCACCAGTCATTGCAACAATGACTCACTTAAAAAAACTGAGATAGACAATAACCTCACTACCAAAGGAAAACTCTTAGGACTTACTTCAAAGTTCCTAATGGAGAAGGCTCTTAAATTCTCCTCAAGTAGTATGGTAGCCTTTGAAGCTATTTTAGCTTTACTCATCTATGGATTGGTGTTGTTTCCCAACGTCCCAAGTTTCGTTGATATCAATGCCATAAGGATCTTTTTGATTGGAAATTCCGTTCCCACTTTGCTTGGTGACACGTATTTCTCCATTCATCATAGGAATCGCCAAGGAGATGGAACCGCCTGCTTTTCAAACGGATTGTCTCACACTTGCCTAAATCTCCTATCTTCCGCGAAAACAAAGACAATTGGCATTGGTCTCAAGACTAATGTCTCTTACAAACGATGATATCCATTGGTATACCTTTGCACAATGAGATGGAAATCATTGAGAGTTGTGGAGAAATTGCCAACGACTCTCATTGGTACGAAAGGAGGAATCAATTACAACCCATTCCTAGACGTATGCAAACTCTAGTAAACCCCTTGGTTTTACAGTGGAGAGTTACTTCTATCATGAAGGGGAGGATTCTCAAGGTTTGAAAGCCAGAATGATCAGAGCTTGGCATCACATCCGAAGGAAGGAAAAAGGTAATGCAAGGAATTGTGTAGCCATGGAAATCTACACTTCTTGGGTGAAGAAAAGAGCAAAGGAATTTTGAATGCCTTATGCTTATGAAGAACCCATGTTCTCAACAGCTTCCAAATCAACAATTTTTCCCGTCGAGACTATGGGAGAATACCAAGAAGCTTTGGCCAAGATGAGGCTTGAGAAAGAAGCTTTGGAAGACAAGTTCCTTAAGACTGATCTCGAAAATGAGAAGCTCAAGAAGCAGGTCAAAGATCATGAAAAGACGCTTTACTCCAGGATGAATGGCTCATGGAGAAAGATGAGAAGATTCTCCAGAAAGATAACGCGATCAAGAGATACATCAAAGAAAGGAAAAGAAAGCTTGAGGAAATGACAACCAGCGATCCTGCTCCCGACGAATGGAAGAAAGTCATTAGCAAGCTAAAAGCCGAGAAAGCTGAGCTAAAAGCTCACTATGGGAAGGAAATCCTGAAGCTGAAGCTACATCAAGCCTTTGGATCGTCATCCGACGAAGACGATTAATTAGTTTAGATTTTATTTTTATCATTTATTTTATCATTTGTACGAGTTGTGCTCAAAAACAAAATTGTTGTAATCTTCTTTCAATAATTAATAAAATAAGCGTTTTCCATCCAAATATTTGCCAGACATTTCTCTTATAGCGTAAATTCTTTGGAAATTTTTCTCTTTGCATTTATAATCATGCATCATACTTTGCATATCGAGTTTATTGTTTAGAGTCTTATCTTTTGGAATATTTTCCAAAAAGGAAAAGATCGCCAAGCTGTCGCGTCTTAGAGTTTCTCGACCACGTCCACAGCCGACTCGTACATACAATACACGTTCAAAAAGAAGGAAAGTAATGGAAGGATTTGAGCAAGATAATGTTGAGCTTCGTAGTACAGTGACAACGCTGCAAGAAGAGGTGGAGAGACTCACTTCTTTGGTAAGTTCATTGGCAACTGCGCAAAGTCAGCAAGCAACATTGAGCAGTCAAAATCAAGCGGCGATTTCAGAGACCACTACTACTCCAGTTTCAACTATTGCAGCCAGTAGTTCACTCTTCAGTATGCCAGAAGGTTACCCATGGGGCATGCTGTTGCACCCCAAATTTTACCCTGCTATTTTTCTACTTGCATTTGTATTTATATTATAAAAAAAACAGTCATTCACTCACTGCATATGCATCATATCGTCGTATTTGAATTGACCAAAAGTCAGTTTAAATCGATGTTTGCATTGTTTTAATTATAAAATACCTGTTATCTTAGTTCATGCATTTTTACCTCTCTGCCTGTTTATTGCATTATTTTTAAATTATTTATATGTCGATGATATCGATACTTCGATTTTATAAACAGACTGCTAAAGGCGATTCGATACTGTGCAAAAATTAGCGGGAAAAATATTTCAAATTTTTATCTTTTACTCACTGCTTTATGAATCTACGTGTCGCGTAGATCATGAAAATGTGTTCTCCCTAATTTTTTGATACATTTTTGAATCTCGTTTTTAACCGTAAACGTTTTAAAATCGAGTATTCTTTATTATCATTTTATTTGAATTTTAACCATTTCAATAATTTTTCTTTAATTTATAAGACCCGTAATTTATTTTAATATGCTCATATTATTTTTTCGGATAATTTATTGTCCGAACTTTTACCATTTTTTGACAATTTTAGGTGTCCATTTTTTATCTCAAAAAATCAAAACAAAAATATTTTTGGGCTTGTCATTTTTTACCCAACCCATTTTGTGGCCTATTTTATGTAGAGGGCATTTTAGGCATTTAAAAAAATTGTTTAACCTAATCTTGTGGTATATATATGTATGTTATGATTGAGACAAAGGGAGGCCAAAATTGAAAAAAAGTTAGTAACGGAAAGAGGTGGCGAATTAAAAACAACACAGGCAAACAAAATTATAAAAAAAACTCCATCTTCCATTTCACTCTCATTACCGCTAACCCTCATCTCTTCACCCTTCACCGAAAGCCCAACCTTCCTTCTGTATCCAACCTTCAACTCTGCTCCATTTCCTTCAACCTCTCATCTCACCCCAGGTTTCCCTTCCTCATCTTCCATTCCATCTCTTCTTCAACCTTCCATCCACTGTCTCTCGCAGCCGCTGACCTCCGTAACCCCCGCCGTTCATCTCGTCACAACACCACCTCGCCGGAAACAGATTCCAAACCTTCACCGTTCACACCATTTTTCCGTCGACTTCACTGTAACCGCTACTCTCACCACCAATCCCTGTGACCTCACTTCATCATCACAGCCCCCTTTCATCCCTCCGCTACTCCTCTCAGACGCTATTTCCCTCGCGGTCAGACCTCAGAACCCTCGCTGCTCCTCCGGCCAGCTCCTCACATTCTCTTCATTTTCCACCGCTTCCTTCTTCTTCATCGCGTCTCAGCCCTGTCACCGCGTCACCCATCTCAAATTCCCCCTGTTTCTAACCTTCAGTGTCGTAACTTCAAACTACCGCCGTAAGCCCTCTCTTCCATCCTCAAGCTCGCAGCTCAACCTTCTGTCATTCCTCAATCTTCCTCACAGAAAATCCCTATCCTCACCACCAGTGAACTTCCCGGCCTCTGTTTTAGATTTCGACAAGCTTCGGTAAGCTTCGGCATTGTTTCCTTTACTTTTGTTTATCAATCTGTCGCGCTGAGTTTGATTTCTGATAAAATGCTGCATCCGATTTTATTTCCGAGCTGAGCTATTATATTGTGAAGAGCTGACACTGATAGTTTTTATTTAGAAATGTTGCTGTAAAAATTCATCACATGATTTGAGACAATTTTGATGTCGATTGGTAAAAAAACATATTGCTGTCCGATTTTTATTTGTATTTTGATTTTGAATTTTTCTAAATTTGAGTTTTCAATTTGGTAATGGATTGATGTATTCGTGAAGTTTCGATGATGGTTTATGTTGTTTCCGTGTCTACTCGCGTGTAAACCTAACCAAGAAACCATTTGGGACAGCCATGTTATTTTGTTTTCTTTTGAATTGGTGATAAGAATCACATAGTAGTTTCGAGGAGAGTTCGACATCGACACGTTCATTTGCGTAGGATGTGAACTAGAAACTGTTGGGATATTATATTCTCATTTTAAATTTCGATTGAAGTTTTACGATTGATGGATATTTGAAGCTTGATTTGGTTTCGATGAAGGTGATTTTGTTTCGCTTATTCGCAGAGAAACTAACCGAGAAACCATTAGGATTTCTTGTTTTCATTTTAATTTCGATTGTAGTTTTTGTTTGAATAATATTCAAGAATAGTTTCGATGATGGTTTATTTATTAACCGGCTATTCGTGTAAAAATCAAACCGAGAAACTATTGGGACATTTATTGTGTTATTTCTCGCTTATGTTCAATGGAATTTGTGATGAGTGATCTCTAGGTAGCTTTGGGTTTTGATGATGGTTTAATATCGATAACGCGTTTATCCGCGTTTAATACAAACCGAGAAACCATTAGGGATATCACAATATTGCATTATTCTCATTTTAATTGAAGTTTACGATTTGAAAGTTGTATGTTTTCAATGAAGGTGATGTTGTTTCGCGCTTATTCAGAAATCTAACCGAGAAACCATTAAAATTTTGTATTTCTTTCATTTTTATTTCGATTGAAGTTTGTGAATAAAGATGTATTTGTTTAGTTTCGATGATGGTTTGACAATGATACCGCATTTATTTGCGTGTGAATTTAACCGAGAAACTATGAGGCATCTGTTTGTTTCTATCGTTGCATTTTAATTTGTTTTGAACACTTTTTGGGATGAATTCTTGAGCATTATTAAGTATATATAGTTGCTGCCCGGATTTGTTCGATTTTACTCATTTGTTTACTAACCATTTTCTGATTTATTGCAATTTCATCTTATTATATCCCACTAATGCTACTAACGAATTTGCTATTCGTGAAGATATCCGAGGGTGGTTCAAGAATACATTTTACACTGTTGCATTTGTACATTTTTTTTATATACTGTTATTTATATTTATGTTACTCTTTAATATTTAGTAATATATAAGTATAGATATACTTGCATTTTTATTTTATTTTATATTTTATACTGTAAACATAATTATACTTAGTATTATTTTTATTTCATATATTTAGTATTGTAAATATATATTATATACATACTATTATTATTATACTTTATCTATTAATTCGTAAATAAGTTTGAATTTAATTATATTAATCTTCTTTGTGTTGCAATTTTAAATATTTAATTCAATTTAATTTTTAAATATGTATGAACACAAGTATATTATATTAATTTCTTAGAATTAATATTTATAGTTTAGTCTAATTAATAAAATAAAATACGATAATTAATTAATAACTAAGTTTCGCCGTATTTAATTTTTGTTCGTATACTTTTAAATTTACCGTTTTCTCTTTGATTTTAATTTATCCCCATTCGGGAAAAAAAAATTATCCCAATCCCCTTATTGCGTTGTAATTAATTTACCGCTTTCTATTTTTATTTTACCGTTTAATTCCCATTTATATTTCATGTATCCCTCTCCCAAAAAACAATTCTTGTAATAATCTAGTGCACATTTATTTTATTTCAATTTAACTGTCACTTACACAAAACCAAAAAAAATATATATCATTTTAAACTAATAATTGTAAATCATTTTTAACCCGTAAGTCGACAAAGCTACGAAGCGTCGCGATAACCACACATGCACACATGTACGCTTGATCCTGGGCCTTCTTACAGTGAGCCTATTTCGATTAATTGTTCCAATTAGTCGTTATAGTAGACTAGCCCACTTTGCTAGTACACATGTAATTTAATTATTTTATACTCAGGTTGGCCACCTTGTATGGGCTTTGTCGATTTTACTTGTGATTTACAATTATCTCGATCCTATTCTTTCTCCATTCACCAAGCATTTAAAACACTTTCAATAAAATTCGACCCAACGTCGAGTCTTCTTCTCAAACCTCGATCCAACGTCGAGTTATTTTCAAAAATGAATTTCTACAAAAAAACATAGTGCTATGGTATTTAATTAAATTGTTAGAGGATAGCCCGACGATTTAATTAAAATGTAAAGTATTTAGGCCATTAGAGGGTAACCCAATGACTTAAATACTTTATTCCATACACTTAATAAAAGTGAACTTTGTTTCAGCTCACTCTTTTCATAATAAGGATTTTGGATGAGAGATGATCGGTTGACCTCAATCACCAATCTCGAGTATTCGTATCGTTAGAGGATAGCCCAACGTTTTTGTACTTGTCATCCACAATTTAAAATCAATTCTAACACACTCAATATCTTTTGTGTGCTCCGAGCACCTTTACCTTTAAACCATTTTTAAGATTAGACATGATTCATTTATAATTGAGATGCTTCTTCCTCTATTCCCAAGGTTTTTGACTTCTCCACTTGAGTACTAGAGGTGTTCTCAAACCCTCCCTCATTTTGGTGCGTAGTCCTTTATTCTTTATCACACCTTGTGGACGTTAGACGAGTCCTCTCCTTTAAAAATGACGACTTGTCTTTTCATTTAAAATCAATCAACAAACAATTATTTTCTAGAAGAACTACGAAGTTTTGACTTTCCCATTGCACGAGGGAATACGTAGGCACGTGGTTTCAAAACCGTGTCAAACTCAAAAATAATAAAAACATTTCTTCTCCCTTTCTTTCTCCCATTTTCAAACATTAGAAGCGAAGACACTTTGAACTAAATGGGTACCATCGAGTACGATGGATGTGAGGGGTGCTAATACCTTCCCCTTGCATAACCAACTCCCGAACCTACAACTCTTAATTTCGTAGACCGTCTTATCCTTTTCTTTTGTGGGTTTTATCTATATTTTCCCGTTCTTCTTTTAGAACAAATAAAATTAGGTGGCGATTTCACCGTTTTTTTTGAAATTAATGATTTTTGAAAAAACGAGTTGCTTCAGTTGGCGACTTCACTGGGGACAATTTCTCAAGCGAGTTAACCCTAGTTTAGTTCTTTGTGTGGTTGTGTGTTTATCGTTTTATTTTACTTTCTTCTTTGTACTTTATCTTATATTTATGTTTCAGTTATTTATTTTTCTATGCTTTATTTATTATCTTGTTTATATATCCATTGTGTGGGAATTCTTGATGGGATTATTGATGCATAGATAAGCCCACTACCCAGGCTTCTAGGTCACCTTTTTAGGAATAGAGGGGATGCGTAGCCTAGGTCCACCTGACTCCATTGTCTTGTTGGCCCGAAGCGAAGACTCCGGCTTAGAGTTGGTTGTTTTAAGGAGGTTGTTGGCCCGCGATAGCGCAGGACATCAATCTTTGGACAAATGACCTATAACTCTAAGTTTGTTCATGTTGTCCTAACCGAGACCAAACGCTCAAATTTTGGATTTCGAGCATCCCGTTAAGAGCCGTTTCTTGGGGTATACTTTTCCAAATACTATTACCACGTAGGCCTCTCGCGTGACGATAGTGTTTGTTAAAAGGGGATCTGAGACTCCACGAAACACTTAGCAGAAAACCTTAAAACCATCCCATGGGGAATTTGGGTAGAAAACTTAAAGCCATCCTATCATAGGATCCCACCTAAATAAGTTGTTTATTTACCTGTATCATCCCTGTTTCACGTCTATGTGAACCTTTTACTGCCATTTTGTTGCATTCCATTTATATATGTAACATTGCATTTCATTATATCTTTCACATTGATGACATTACATTTCATTGCATCATCTGCATATTTCATGCATACATTCAAGTTGTCAAAAGACTCATTTCGTCTGTCTCCATCTTCAGTTGTTGATTTACTGTCAAGCTGATTCCTCTGCACAAGCACGGAACTAGAGCCAACGTCAAGAGAAGAATGGAATACCAAGAGCAACACAATGCAGAAGTCCAAATGGAAATCGATGAGTTGAAGTCAGGCATGACTAAACTTACTGAAATGATGCAAGTTCTGATCGCCAGAGGTGAGCAACCCCAAAGGACTATAATTTCTAAAGTCTCAGCTGCTGTTGTTGATCCTCAATCTTCTCAGATGTCAATTACTACTTGGCCAGAATTTGGGCTACCTCGGAATTACGTTCCGCAACTACTCCAATGAGTCTTCCGACCGCCCACGCCCGCTTTCACCGAGCCTCAACCGATCATACATACTCCTCATCGACCTTTTGTGCATCAACCTACCGCACAAGTTGCTTATGAGAACCTCTCTTTGATTCGACACTCCACGAAGTGTGAGTCATGAAGATTTTGATGAACTTGAAGAAGCACGGAGCAATATCACTCTCAAAAGAAGGATGAGAGCGATGTCTTTGGAGAAAACATGTGCGGTTTGATTTGGTTATGCCTCCTAAGTTCAAGACTCGATTTTGAGAAATACAAGGGGACACTTGTCCAAAAGTCGATGTACTTTGAAAATGTACGAGGAATGACAAGCTTCTTATCCATCGCTTCCAAGAGTGGAGCTTCATTGAAATGGTATATGGGACTTGAGAAAGACCATATTCAATGCTTCCAGGATCTGATTAATGCTTTCATGAAACAATACCACTACAATCTTGACATGGCTCCTGATCGCCGTCAATTGCAAAATATGTCTCAGAGTGATAAGGAATCTTTTAAGGAATACTCAAAGTTGGAGGAGCCTCACAAGTTGAACCACCTATCCGAGAAAGAGCTCACTTGGTTTGTTTATGGATACCTTGTCTCCTTTCTATTGGGAGAAGATGATTGGTAGCGTGTCCTCTCGCTCACAGATTTGGTGACTATTGGCCAAAGGCTAGAGGAATTAAGAGAGGAAAAGTGTATCGGTGAATCCTCTAGTGGTGCCAAGAAATCTTTGAAACTTCCATAAGAAGAAAGATGGTGAAACTAATGTTGTCTCGATTGAAAGGAGAAGACCTCGTCGAGGCCTCAATACTATGACCAACCGCAGTAGATGCCATCACTCCCGCAATCAAGGCTCAACAAATTGATTCCTCAACGCGTCAGGCGGACAAAATCGAACAATAATGCAAGGAATAGGAATCGGTTTGACCCTATTCCAATGACTTACACCGCATTGTATCCTCACTTGGTTGAACTAGGTTTAATCACAACTAGGCCTCTAACTCCTCCAAATCCTCTTCCATCCGGATTCAGGTCTGATCTTCATTGTGAGTTCCACCAGGGAGCTGCTGGTCACGATTTGGAACGTTGTTACCCATCAAGGCTAGGGTTCAAGAGCTAGTCAAGCAAGGAGATAAATTTGAGATCCTCCGCCAAATGTCATCAACAATCCGCTGCTGTGAAAAAGTGGTCAAGACGGGTTAGAGTATCTCAAGTCACCTCCTAAAGCCAGTGTTTCAGACAGGACAGCTCATCCTTGTAACTGATTAGTCACTAGGCCATGTTTCTTTCTGTTTGCATTTTCCCTAGTTTATGTTAAATTATTGCTTTCAAATCTTGTTTGTAATTTCAAGTTAATTTTAATGAAATGAGCATTGCACTCTTTTGATTCAAATAATTTTTGTTTGCTGCTTTCTTTTCAAATATATAGTTTCCCTGTTAAATTTCTTTACCGAACTCTTGTTTTTGCAAAGATTGGAGGGAGGATGATAAAAACGAGATACCCATAATTGTTGTTGGTATGCTTTCGAATAAAACTTTGCTGATGATATACAGGCATTGTTTCAATTCCCAAACACTGGAGAAATAAGGAAGTTAATCCCTTGTCAACCTTCGAGCCTAGAAGTTGGAGTTTCTTTCTATACGAAAAACCCGCATTTTTAACCTGGGGCAGGGTAATTCTCAGTTTAATTCAGTTGTGCATTTATTCAAGACACCTTTCAATAAAGGTTGCACCTACAAGTTTCCTTCGCACATCAAAGAAGCGTCGAAGATGTCATCCAAGTAAAAGTGATGATGATGGTTCCCCGTAATCATGAAAGTCAAGCAGTCACTGTCTTTTAAAAAAAATATACCAAAAGAAGAAAAAAGCCGCCCAGTTAAAACTAAAAGGCAACTTAGGCAAAAATAATTATGGCATCCCGCTGACCGTAATCTTAAATGGAACGGTTCAGGCAAAAGTTAGGGATGACAAAATTCAAGCAAGAGTTGACAAAAGTCCTCAAACAGCAAAATGTTGCAAAAAAAAAAAAGAAGTGACTGCAATCTCAAGAATATTTGTCAACTTTTGAGCCATTATCAATATCAATGTACAGTCCAGAATCTCTTGGAAACTGAATGCATAATCTGAGTTAATTGAGCGTAGGACTGAAGATCATCACGAGGATTGGGGTGGGTACAAATAAATTTTGAGCCTTTATCCTTTATTTCTTAAACCGTGAACCAGACCACGTTACAACCCCATAAAGACCTAATTGAAGCCAGGTTTCTTTTGAAAGTATATTACAACAAGGTTGCGTAATATGACTCCTAAGATTTTTTGCAAATCAACTTTCTTGGTATATCCATACATTGGTTTTCTCTTTTAACTTTTAAATTTTTAAACCGCTGTGTTTTAACCAGTGATCCATTTTTTATACACCAATTACATCATTCCAAAAATGATTTTTATTTCAAAACTTGTGCATGGACTTTGCATTAAATTAACCATGTTTGAATAAACAATTTTTGCTTGCAAACAAGCTTTCCTCATTAAGCAAGTCCAAACTTTTGAGAAACTTGGTCAGTGATCTTAACCAGGGGCAAGTATCTTTCAGATCCTGTTGTGAATCAGTTCAAGATTTGTTGCTCAGTGCAAGTCATTATCAGAATTGTTTTAATCAGAAGAGCATTTTCAAGACTTATACGGGCACTCCTTTCCCTCACCATTTCAAGAGTTGAAGCCATGATCGGTTTATCCTCAACAATCGCCTAACTGGGCAATCCTTAAGCATGCATCCTCCTTCAAGGATCATCATTTCAATGCAATTCACAAGTGTGTTATAAGTGTTTCTCAAAACATTCTTTCCAAGCAGAGTTGGCAGTGTTCTCCGTGTTGAGGAATCAGAGTTCCCATGTTACCTCCACAAAAGAGTCAATCTCCGTTGTCATAAACGTCTGCATTGCATACTACATGCATAGGTCATTCATATATCATGCATCACAAAATTCATATATCATTCATAGCAAGAGTTTTTTATCCTCATTTGCATTTCCCGAGGTCTTGTTGCAGTCATTATCTTACCTTGTGGTCAAAATCCAATTTACTTGGTACCTACCAGTTTATTTCTCTGATGTAGCTTCAGATCTGTTTAAAATCTGATTGTCTTTTCCGCTTTATCTCCGGATGTAGCCGCTTTAAAATCGATTGTCTTTCCAGCTTTATTTCCCGATGTAGCATCCGCTTAAAATCGATTATCTTTACCGCTTTATTTCATCGATGTAGCTTCGGATCCGTTTAAAATCGATTGTCTTTCCAGTTTATTTCTCTCGATGTAGCCGATCCGTTTAAAACTGATTGTCTTTTCCATTTATTTCTCGATGTAGCTTCGCATCCGCTTAAAATCGATTGCCTTTTCCAAAGTATTTCGATGTAGCTTCGATCTGCTTAAAATCGATTGTCTTTCCAGCTTATTTCCGATGTAGCTTTAGATTTGTTTAAAATCGATTGTCTTTTCCGCTTATCTCCGATGTAGCTTCGCATCGTTTAAAATCGATTGCCTTTTCCGCTTATCTCTCGATGTAACTTCGCATCCGCTTAAAATGATTGTCTTTTCCGCTTATTTCTCCGATGTAGCTTCGATCTGCTTAAAATCGATTGTCTTTCCGCTTTCTCTCTCGATGTAACTCGCATCTGCTTAAAATCGATTGTCTTTTCCGTTTATTTCCGATGTAGCTCGCATCTGCTTAAAATCGATTGTCTTTTCAAGTTTATTTATCGATGTAGTCGCATCCGCTTAAAATCGATTGTCTTTCCAAAGGTATTTCGATGTAGCTTCGGATCCGCTTAAAATCGATTGTCTTTTCCGCTTATTTCTCGATGTAGCTTCGCATCCTGCTTAAAATCGATTGTCTTTTCGCTTATTTCTCGATGTAGCATCGATCCTTAAAATCGATTGTCTTTTCCAGTATTTCCGATGTAGCTTCGATCCGCTTAAAATCGATTGTCTTTTCCGTTTATTTCCGATGTAGCTTCGATCGCTTAAAATCGATTGTCTTTTCTAGTTTATCTCCCGATGTAGCTTCGGATCCGCTTAAAATCGATTGTCTTTCCGCTTATCTCCTCGATGTAGCTTCGATCCGCTTAAAATCGATTGTCTTTCCAATTTATTTCTCGATGTAGCTTCGCATCTGCTTAAAATCGATTGTCTTTTCTAGTTTATCTCTCGATGTAGCGGATCTGCTTAAAATCGATTGTCTTTCCGCTTTATTTCGATGTAGCTTCGGATCTGCTTAAAATCGATTGTCTTTTCCGGTTTATTTATCGATGTAGCTTCGGATCTGTTTAAAATCGATTGTCTTTTCCGAGTATTTCCCGATGTAGCTTCAAATGCTTAAAATGATTGTCTTTCCAGCTTATTTCTCGATGTAGCTTCGGATCCGCTTAAAATCAATGTCTTTTCCAAAGATATCTCCCGATGTAGCTTCGATCTGCTTAAAATCGATTGTCTTTTCCGTTTATCTCCGATGTAGCTTCGGATCCGCTTAAAATTTGATTGTCTTTTCCGGTTTATTTCCGATGTAACTTCGGATCCGCTTAAAATCGATTGTCTTTTCCGCTTATTTTCTCGATGTAGCTCGATCCGTTTAAAATCGATTGTCTTTTCCAGTTTATTTCTCGATGTAGCTTCGGATCGCTTAAAATCGATTGTCTTTTCCATTTATTTCTCGATGTAGCTTCATCTGCTTAAAATCGAGTGTCTTTCCGCTTATTTCTCGATGTAGCTTCGGATCCGCTTAAAATCAATGTCTTTCCAGCTTATCTCCCGATGTAGCTTCGATCCGCTTAAAATCGATTGTCTTTCCAATTTATTTCTCCGATGTAGCTTCGGATCTTTAAAATCGATTGTCTACCACAAATTTCTAGTTTCAAAGTCTCCCAATAATTACCGCAAATTTCCATAGAGTCTGTCTCATATCATACATCATTCTAAAAATATATCAAAAATATTGCATTCGCTTTCGTTATATTTTATTCACATACCATTGCATCTCGGGGCAAAATTTTGGGTTTTGATATTTAACTATCTACTACGATAATATGAAGCTTGATCCTCTTCATATCATCCGGTCGAAGATATTTAAATAGGGCAATTGCACCCCAAATTTTACCCTGCTATTTTCTACTTGCATTTGTATTTATATAAAAAACTATTCACTCACGCATATGCATCATATCGTCGTATTTGAATTGACCAAAAGTCTTTAAATCGATGTTTGCATTGTTTTAATTATAAAATACCTTATCTTACTTCATGCATTTTTACCTCTCTCTTATTGCATTATTTTTAAATTATTTATATGTCGATGATATCGATACTTGATTTTATAAAATGATTGCTAAAATTCGACATCTTGTGCAAAATTAGCGGAAAAATATTTCAAATTTTTATCTTTTACTCATCGCTTTATGAATCTACGTCGCGTAGATCATGAAAATGTGCTCTCCCTAATTTTTCGATACATTTTTGAATCTCGTTTTTAACCGTAAACGTTTTAAAATCGAGTATTCTTTATTATCATTTTATTTCAATTTTAACCATTTCAATAATTTTTCTTTAATTTATAAGACCCGTAATTTATTTTAATATGCTCATATTATTTTTTCGGATAATTTATTGTCCGAACTTTTACCATTTTTGACAATTTTAGGTGTCCATTTTTTATCTCAAAAAATCAAAACAAAAATATTTTTGGGCTTGTCATTTTTTACCCAACCCATTTTGTGGCCCATTTTATGTAGAGGGCATTTTAGGCATTTAAAAAAAAATTGTTTAACCTAATCTTGTGGTATATATATGTATGTTATGATTGAGACAAAGGGAGGCCAAAATTGAAAAAAAGTTAGTAACGGAAAGAGGTGGCGGACTGAAAACAACACAGGCAAACAAAATTATAAAAAAAACTCCATCTTCCATTTCACTCTCATTACCGCTAACCCTCATCTCTTCACCCTTCACCGAAAGCCCAACCTTCCTTCTGTATCCAACCTTCAACTCTGCTCCGTTTCCTTCAATCTCTCATCTCACCCCAGGTTTCCCTTCCTCATCTTCCATTCCATCTCTTCTTCAACCTTCCATCCACTGTCTCTCGCAGTCGTTGACCTCCGTAACCCCCACCGTTCATCTCGTCACAACACCACCTCGCCGGAAACAGATTCCAAACCTTCACCGTTCACACCATTTTTCCGTCGACTTCACTGTAACCGCTACTCTCACCACCAATCCCTGTGACCTCACTTCATCATCACAGCCCCCTTTCATCCCTCCGCGCTACTCCCTCTGTATCGCTATTTCCCTCGCCGGTTCGTACTCCCTGTAACCCCAGTCGCTGCTACTCCTCCGACAGTCTCTGCCGCACCTCTGTTACTCCTTCATTTTCCACTGCCGTCTTCCTTCTTCTTCATCGCGTCTCAGCCCTGTCACCGCGTCACCCATCTCAAATTCCCCCTGTTTCTAACCTTCAGTGTCGTAACTTCAAACTACCGCCGTAAGCCCTCTCTTCCATCCTCAAGCTCGCAGCTCAACCTTCTGTCATTCCTCAATCTTCCTCACAGAAACTCCCTATCCTCACCATCAGTGAACTTCCCGGCCTCTGTTTTAGATTTCGACAAGCTTCGGTAAGCTTCGGCGTTGTTTCCTTTACTTTTGTTTATCAATCTGTCGCACTGAGTTTGATTTCTGATAAAATGCTGCATCCGATTTTATTTCCGAGCTGAGCTATTATATTGTGAAGAGCTGACACTGATAGTTTTTATTTAGAAATGTTGCTGTAAAAATTCATCACATGATTTGAGACAATTTTGATGTCGATTGGTAAAAAAACATATTGCTGTCCGATTTTTATTTGTATTTTGATTTTGAATTTTTCTAAATTTGAGTTTTCAATTTGGTAATGGATTGATGTATTCGTGAAGTTTCGATGATGGTTTATGTTGTTTCCGTGTCTACTCGCGTGTAAACCTAACCAAGAAACCATTTGGGACAGCCATGTTATTTTGTTTTCTTTTGAATTGGTGATAAGAATCACATAGTAGTTTCGAGGAGAGTTCGACATCGACACGTTCATTTGCGTAGGATGTGAACTAGAAACTGTTGGGATATTATATTCTCATTTTAAATTTCGATTGAAGTTTTACGATTGATGGATATTTGAAGCTTGATTTGGTTTCGATGAAGGTGATTTTGTTTCCGCGTTTATTTGCGTAGAAACTAACCGAGAAACCATTAGGATTTCCTCTTGTTTTCATTTTAATTTCGATTGTAGTTTTTTTGTTTGAATAATATTCAAGAATAGTTTCGATGATGGTTTATTGATTAACCGCGTCATTCGTGTAAAATCAAACCGAGAAACTATTGGGACATTTATTGTGTTATTTCTTATGTTCAATGGAATTTGTGATGAGTGATCTCTAGGTAGCTTTGGGTTTTGATGATGGTTTAATATCGATAACGCTTATCCGCTAATACAAACCGAGAAACCATTAGGGATATCACAATATTGCATTATTCTCATTTTAATTGAAGTTTACGATTTGAAAGTTGTATGTTTTCAATGAAGGTGATGTTGTTTCGCGTTTATTCATAGAAATCTAACCGAGAAACCATTAAAATTTTGTATTTCTTTCATTTTTATTTCGATTGAAGTTTGTGAATAAAGATGTATTTGTTTAGTTTCGATGATGGTTTGACAATGATACCGCATTTATTTGCGTGTGAATTTAACCGAGAAACTATGAGGCATCTGTTTGTTTCTATCGTTGCATTTTAATTTGTTTTGAACACTTTTTGGGATGAATTCTTGAGCATTATTAAGTATATATAGTTGCTGCCCGGATTTGTTCGATTTTACTCATTTGTTTACTAACCATTTTCTGATTTATTGCAATTTCATCTTATTATATCCCACTAATGCTACTAACGAATTTGCTATTCGTGAAGATATCCGAGGGTGGTTCAAGAATACATTTTACACTGTTGCATTTGTACATTTTTTTTATATACTGTTATTTATATTTATGTTACTCTTTAATATTTAGTAATATATAAGTATAGATATACTTGCATTTTTATTTTATTTTATATTTTATACTGTAAACATAATTATACTTAGTATTATTTTTATTTCATATATTTAGTATTGTAAATATATATTATATACATACTATTATTATTATACTTTATCTATTAATTCGTAAATAAGTTTGAATTTAATTATATTAATCTTCTTTGTGTTGCAATTTTAAATATTTAATTCAATTTAATTTTTAAATATGTATGAACACAAGTATATTATATTAATTTCTTAGAATTAATATTTATAGTTTAGTCTAATTAATAAAATAAAATACGATAATTAATTAATAACTAAGTTTCGCCGTATTTAATTTTTGTTCGTATACTTTTAAATTTACCGTTTTCTCTTTGATTTTAATTTATCCCCATTCGGGAAAAAAAAAGTATCCCAATCCCCTTATTGCGTTGTAATTAATTTACCGCTTTCTATTTTTATTTTACCGTTTAATTCCCATTTATATTTCATGTATCCCTCTCTCAAAAAACAATTCTTGTAATAATCTAGTGCACATTTATTTTATTTCAATTTAACTGTCACTTACACAAAACCAAAAAAAATATATATCATTTTAAACTAATAATTGTAAATCATTTTTAACCCGTAAGTCGACAAAGCTACGAAGCGTCGCGATAACCACACATGCACACATGTACGCTTGATCTTGGGCCTTCTTACAGTGAGCCTATTTCGATTAATTGTTCCAATTAGTCGTTATAGTAGACTAGCCCACTTTGCTAGTACACATGTAATTTAATTATTTTATACTCAGGTTGGCCACCTTGTATGGGCTTTGTCGATTTTACTTGTGATTTACAATTATCTCGATCCTATTCTTTCTCCATTCACCAAGCATTTAAAACACTTTCAATAAAATTCGACCCAACGTCGAGTCTTCTTCTCAAACCTCGATCCAACGTCGAGTTATTTTCAAAAATGAATTTCTACAAAAAAACATAGTGCTATGGTATTTAATTAAATTGTTAGAGGATAGCCCGACGATTTAATTAAAATGTAAAGTATTTAGGCCATTAGAGGGTAACCCAATGACTTAAATACTTTATTCCATACACTTAATAAAAGTGAACTTTGTTTCAGCTCACTCTTTTCATAATAAGGATTTTGGATGAGAGATGATCGGTTGACCTCAATCACCAATCTCGAGTATTCGTATCGTTAGAGGATAGCCCAACGTTTTTGTACTTGTCATCCACAATTTAAAATCAATTCTAACACACTCAATATCTTTTGTGTGCTCCGAGCACCTTTACCTTTAAACCATTTTTAAGATTAGACATGATTCATTTATAATTGAGATGCTTCTTCCTCTATTCCCAAGGTTTTTGACTTCTCCACTTGAGTACTAGAGGTGTTCTCAAACCCTCCCTCATTTTGGTGCGTAGTCCTTTATTCTTTATCACACCTTGTGGACGTTAGACGAGTCCTCTCCTTTAAAAATGACGACTTGTCTTTTCATTTAAAATCAATCAACAAACAATTATTTTCTAGAAGAACTACGAAGTTTTGACTTTCCCATTGCACGAGGGAATACGTAGGCACGTGGTTTCAAAACCGTGTCAAACTCAAAAATAATAAAAACATTTCTTCTCCCTTTCTTTCTCCCATTTTCAAACATTAGAAGATTGTAAAATTTCACATAAACACACAAACACACTTTGAACTAAATGGGTACCATCGAGTACGATGGATGTGAGGGGTGCTAATACCTTCCCCTTGCATAACCAACTCCCGAACCTACAACTCTTAATTTCGTAGACCGTCTTATCCTTTTCTTTTGTGGGTTTTATCTATATTTTCCCGTTCTTCTTTTAGAACAAATAAAATTAGGTGGCGATTTCACCGTTTTTTTTGAAATTAATGATTTTTGAAAAAACGAGTTGCTTCACATGCCTTTCAATTTCGGCATCGGATTTCGTCAACCGACTTCTCAGGTACAAACAACCACGCTTGAAGTACCTACTTTGCCGAACTCAACGCTTACTCCACAGCATGGAGTAACTTTTCCGCAAGTCACTATGATGGTTTCTCAACCAATCATGACGAACTCAGCTTCTGTAGTTCACACTACTGCAGATGAAAAAGTCTATCATAATCCATGCGACAACACGAATCCTCGTGGCCAGATGGATAATCTCCAAGAACAGCTCCATAAGATGCAACTTGAGATTAAAACAATCCGTGGAAAGGAATTGTTTGGGAAGAACGCGCATGATCTATGCTTAGTTCCTCGCGTAAGGATACCTGCAAAGTTCAAAGTCCCTGACTTTGAAAAGTATAAAGGAAATTCCTGCCCGCAGAGTCATCTTACGATGTACGCTAGGAAAATGTCTACGTACAACGATAATCACCAACTGCTAATCCACTGTTTCCAAGACAGTCTCACCGGTGCTGCACTGAAGTGGTAAATGGGATTAGACAGCGCGAATATCCAGACATTCAATGACCTAGGTGAAGCCTTTGTCCAATAGTACAAATTCAACTTGGACATGGCTCCAGATCGGGATCAACTCCGCTCCATGTCTCAGAAGGAAAGAGAGACATTCAAAGAGTACGCCCAACGTTGGAGGGAAATTGCTGCCCAAGTCAACCCACCGTTAGAAGAGAAGGAGATGACCAAGGTTTTCTTAAACACTCTTGGCCCATTTTACTACGAACGAATGATCGCCAGCGCTCCCGGAGATTTCACCGAGATGGTAAGCATGGGGATGCGGCTAGAGGAAGGAGTTCAAACAGGACGCCTAACCAGAGAAGTAGGAACTTCCAGTGGAACTAAGAAGGTTGGAACCAGTTTTCCAAAGAAAAAGGAACATGACATAGGAATGGTATCCCGACGAGGGAAACCACGAAAGAATGTCAGTCAACAACGACAGGTAGCTGCCATAGCACCCGCTGTTAATACAAGTCCAAATACAGGAATTGCTCCGCAGTTCCAGCAAACTCAACAGCCTCGACAACAGGCTCAGCAGTACAACAATCAGAACCGTGCGCCCAGGGTCTCACATTTTGATCCGATTCCAATGACGTACACAGAACTATACCCTGCATTAATAGAAAGGAATCTTGTGCAAACAAGGTCACCACCCCCGGTACCAGAAAAATTACCATGGTGGTACAAAGCAGACGTTTCTTGCCCTTTTCACCAAGGGGCACCGGGTCATGACCTTGAACATTGCATAGCACTAAAAGCTGAAGTACAAAGGTTAGTAAGGTCTAATCTTCTTTCCTTCAAGAATACAAATCCAAACGTGCAAGCAAATCCACTTCCCAGTCACAGTGGACATACAGTGAATTTGATACTAAGAAATACAGATCGGTATCTTGTCACAGATGTGAATCTGATCAGAGAAAGCTTGGTACAACTCCATGATACATACAGTACAATGGGTGCTTTCGCTAAACACGATTACACGGCTTGCAACATCTGCTTCAAGGATCTTCGAGGATGTCCAACCATAAAAGCAGACATTCAACGATTACTAGACATTGGTGACATACAGATCTTCAGAAACAGAAATGACTATGATGTGAATACAGTAGGGCATTTTCCGCATGAGCTTTTAGTCTCAGATATCAACTCGGAAATTCCTGAAGTAAACGTTATTATCCCCTGTTTCAATGTACCCAAGCATGTGGAGATTGAATATAACGGTTCAGACGTTCCAGAGTCTCCTTTGGTGATTTGCCTACCCGGTCCTGTTCCATACAGTTCTAACAAAGCAATTCCCTATCAATACAACGCGACTATGATAGAAGATGGGAAGGAAAAACCCATGCCAACTCTTCCGGCCAATGTCAACATAACTGAGATAGGACGAGTAACGCGAAGTGGATGAGTACATACTCCGCTGCTACCAAAACCGCCTGTTGTTCCTGTTGTTAGACAGAATCCAGTTAATACATCTCCCGAGAACCCCCTCGAGGATTCCCATTGATAGTCCAAGCACAAACGTTGGACCATCTGATGGAACCAACGTCGACTCAGATTTCGATGAAATTTTGAAGCTAATCAAGAAAAACGAGTACAGAGTTGTGGATCAGCTAATGCAGACTCCCTCCAAGATTTCAATACTATCTCTACTTCTAAATTCCGAAGCCCACCGAGAAGCTTTGATGAAAGTGCTAGATCAAGCTTACGTAGATCACGATGTGACTACCGACCAATTTGGTGGAATTGTAGGCAACATAACAGCTTGCAACAATTTAAGTTTCAGTGATGAAGAACTTCCGGAGGAAGGAAAAGATCACAATCTGGCTCTGCATATCTCAATGATTTTCCAATCAGATTCTTTGTCCAATGTACTAGTGGATACTGGTTCATCCCTAAATGTAATGCCAAAAACGACTCTCGCTCGTTTAGCTTATAAAGGAACGCCGATGAAGTTCAATGACATAGTGGTAAGAGCCTTTGATGGGTCAAGGAAATCTATTATTGGGGAAGTCGATCTCCCGATGACAATTGGTCCGCATACCTTCCAAATCACTTTCCAGGTCATGGATGTGCCAGCTACGTACAGTTGTTTGCTAGGAAGACCATGGATCCACGAAGCAGGAGTTGTGACATCCACTCTCCATCAAAAACTAAAGTTCACAGTAAATGGGAAGCTAGTAACCATCATTGGTGAACAAGCCTTACTAGTCAGCCATTTATCCAACTTTTCTTTCATCACAGCCAACGACGTTGAAGGGACCCAGTCCCACGAACATCCGTTAGAAGATGAATCTACAAGCAAAAGCAGATCGTCTATCTCCTCTTACAAAGAAGCAGCGCAAATAGTGAAAGATGGTAATGCTGCAGGTTGGGGACAAGTAATAAAACCTGTCAACAACGAGACCAAGGCCGGGCTTGGTTTTGCTCCAGTATTTCCTAAAGACAATCAAAGGGATGAAACACTTCGCCCAATCAGAGAAGTATTCCACAGTGGGGGTTTCTTAAACCCTGTTCTTCAAGAGGTTAATGTTCTTACCAATGAAGGTGATGAAGACGATCTCTCCGGATCTGAAGAGTGGAGCACTTATCTCACCAGCTCTGAATACGTGTCACAGGAAGAATCGTACGCGCCCTTCTATCCTCTAACTGACCAATTCAAAGGCATGTCCCTACAAAAGAATGAAAATCCACCTGTCCCTTCTGAAGTTTGGGATACCTTGGGAGAACCAAGTGGAAAGTTTGACTACATGGTAAAATACACTGCGCCTGAAAGCTCAAAAATCAGAATTGAAGATATCCAGCCAACTGGATGGGGTGATTCTTTTGAATATCCTAGTCAACCAGAAGAGGTGTACACATCTTCCCGATCTCAGCAATCAGTTGAGGTTCCTAATGAAGATCTCTGCTTTAATGCGCATGTGGAGTTCGTTAAACCAGATCTTGACTATCACTACATCAACGTAATTACTGAAGATCAGGGATATGACTCGGGATACGAACTAGAAAGTGTCGCCGACAATGAGTCTCTTCACTCAGAAGATTGGAGAGTACATCCCCAGAGTTCGACACGAATGCCAATGGAAAATACATATGTTGTATCCCATGCTTCCCGATCTGTCCATCAAGCAGAAGAAGATCGTTTCAGCAGCACAAAAGGCAAGGTCAATCGTCCAGAGTCTTCAAAGCCTGTTCGACCAACGACCAAAGTCTATTCAAGAATTAAGCCAAGTGGAAAATTACCAGAATACCTCGATTTCCAGGGAGTTCGCCACTATTGGAAGCCTGTTGAAGTTCGGACTAATGTTCATAGTTCTAAGTAGTTTATCTTTGCTTTTGTTTTGAACTCTCGCCTCGCCCAAAGCGAAGAGATGTTTTATAGGGTTTAGCTTTTAAATAATTTCTCTTTGTCTTGCCCAAGACGAATGAGTTTGTATTTTAGGGCCCTGTTTCATATTGTGAATCATAAATAAAACGCGTTGTTTTGATTCCACACTTTGTGTTTGTTTTTTATTTTTACCTTTTTCTTGGAAATGGTAATCCTAAAAAACACAATAAAAATCTTCAAAAAAAAACAATATAATAATGATAATCTGCATACACTTTCACATTAACTTTTTCTATAAAAAATGATGATGAAAAAAGAGTTAATTAATCAAACATTAATCAAATATGCAGATTAATAGATGGACAAATCCATTGAAAGCAATGACTCTATGCTCTCTCCCGACTTTGAAATCCCCAGTGAAGTCACCGAGGAAGAAGTTGAAGAAGAGATCCCAGATGAGATTTCTCGACTGCTTAAACACGAGGAAAGAATCATTCAACCTCACAAGGAGCCTTTGGAAGCAATCAACTTAGGATCTGAGGAAGACAAAAAAGAAGTAAACATCGGAGCTCTACTCGACAGTAACGTCAAGGGTAAACTGATAGATCTTCTCAAAGAATACGTCGATGTGTTTGCTTGGTCCTACAAGGACATGTCGGGTTTAGATACCAGCATCGTGGAGCATCATTTGCCATTAAGACCGGAGTGTCCACCAGTTAAACAAAGACTGAGAAGAGTTCACCCTGAAATGGCCGACAAAATCAAAACGGAAGTTCAAAAGCAGCTCGACGGTTGTTTCCTCGTCACTTCTGAATATCCTCAATGGCTAGCCAACATAGTGCCTGTCTCCAAGAAAGATGGAAAGGTCAAAAGGTGTGTTGACTACCGGGACTTGAACAAAGCGAGTCCAAAAGATGATTTTCCGCTATCGCATATCGATATGCTAGTGGATAGTACTGCAAAGTTCAACGTCTTTTCCTTCATGGACGGTTTCTCTGGTTACAATCAGATTAGAATGTCTCCCGAAGACATGGAGAAAACATCCTTCATCACGCGATGGGGCACATTTTGCTACAAAGTAATGTCATTAAAGAATGCAGGCGCAACTTACCAAAGGGCAATGACTACTCTCTTTCATGACATGATGCACAAAGAGATCGAAGTCTACGTGGACGACATGATAGCAAAGTCTGACACTGAAGAAGAGCATATAGAATATCTCTTGAAGTTGTTTCAGCGACTAAGGAAATTTCAGCTCCGCCTGAATCCTAACAAATGCACCTTTGGGGTAAGATTTGGAAAACTCCTAGGTTTCATTGTCAGTCAAAGAGGTATTGAAGTTGATCTTGACAAAGTCAAGGCTATTCAAGAAATTCCTACGCCACATACGGAAAAGAAAGTAAGAGGATTTCTTGGACGGTTGAATTACATCTCCAGATTTATTTCTCAAATGACTGCTTACCTGTGGGCCGATATTCAAGCTTCTCCGCAAAAATCAAGAGGTTGTGTGGACAGAAGATTGCCAAAAAGCGTTTGACAGTATCAAGGAATACCTGTCAGAACCACCGATATTAATTCCTCCAGTCGAAGGAAGACCATTAATCCTGTACCTTACCGTGCTAGAAGATGCCATGGGCTGCGTGCTTGGACAACAAGTTGAAACCGGTAAGAAGGAGCATGCCATCTACTACTTGAGTAAAAAGTTCACAGAGTGTGAAACTCGTTACTCCATGCTCGAGAAAACATGTTGTGCTTTGGTGTGGGTCTCAAAACGTCTCCTCCAGTACATGATCAATCACACGACTTGGTTAATCTCCAAAATGGATCCAATCAAGTACGTCTTTGAAAAGCCTGCCTTAACAGGGAAGAATTGCTCGATGGCAGATGCTATTATCTGAGTATGACATCCAGTACCGTGCTCAAAAAGCGGTCAAAGGAAGCATTCTCGCCGATCACTTGGCCTATCAGCCTATCAACGAATACCAATCTCTAAAGTTCGACTTCCCTGACGAGGATGTTATGTACTTAAAGATGAAAGATTGTGATGAACCGCTACCCGAAGAAGGTCCAGATCCAGAATCTAGATGGGGCTTAATTTTTGATGGAGCAGTTAATGTCTTTGGCAATGGAATTGGGGCAGTCATCATTACTCTCGAGGGTTCTCATATCCCGTTTTCCGCCAGATTGCTATTTGATTGCACCAACAACATCGCAGAATATGAAGCTTGTATCATGGGTATCGAAGAAGCCATCGACTTAAGGATCAAGATCCTTGACATATACGGAGATTCAGCCCTTGTGATCAATCAAATCAAAGACAAGTATGAAACTCATCATCTTGGTCTTATTCCCTACAGAGATTATGCAAGACGTTTGTTGACTTTCTTCAACAAAGTTGAACTGCATCATATCCCTCGAGATCAGAATCGAATGGCAGACGCCTTGGCTACTCTATCTTCCATGTTCAAAGTAAACAATTGGAACGATATGCCTAAGATCCGTATCAGACGCCTTGAAAGACCTGTATATGTATTTGCAACTGAAGCAGTCTTCGATGATAAACCGTGGTTCCACGACATCAAACGTTTTCTTCAAACTCAAGAGTACCCACTCGGGGCATCGTACAAAGATAAGAAAACTCTAAGGAGACTTGCTAGAAATTTCTTCCTGAATGAGGAGGTGTTATACAAAAGAAACTTTTACATGGTTCTGCTCAGATGCGTCGACAGACATGAAGCAGACACGATAATCCATGAAGTGCATGAAGGGTCCTTTGGAACCCATTCAAATGGGCATGCAATGTCCAGAAAGATCTTAAGGGCAGGATACTATTGGATAACAATGGAATCTGATTGCTGTAAACACGTCAAGAGATGTCACAAGTGCCAGATCTACACAGATAAGATCCACGTGCCACCAACTCTACTCAACGTTCTCTCCTCTCCATGGCCTTTCTCCATGTGGGGCATCGACATGATTGGGATGATCGAACCAAAAGCGTCCAACGGACATCACTTCATTTTAGTGGCTATTGATTACTTCAACAAATGGGTCGAAGCAGCATCTTACGCCAACGTTACAAGCCAAGTGGTTGTAAGGTTCATCAAGAACAACCTCATTTGCCGATATGGAGTTCCAAGTAAGATCATTACAGATAATGGATCAAACTTGAACAACAAAATGATGAAAGAACTGTGTGAGGAATTCAAGATCGAGCATCATAACTCATCTCCTTACCGACCAAACATGAACGGCGCCGTTGAAGCTGCCAACAAGAACATCAAGATAATCGTCCAGAAAATGGTCATCACCTACAAAGACTAGCACGAAATGCTGCCATTTGCTCTGCATGGGTATCGTACTTCAGTACGCACTTCAACAGGGGCAACTCCTTTTTCTCTAGTATACGGCATGGAAGCAGTGCTCCCCCGTAGAAGTCGAGATTCTGTCAATGAGAGTTCTCATGGAAACTAAGTTATCTGAGACCGAATGGTGTCAAAGCAGATACGACGAGTTGAACTTAATAGAAGAAAAGCGCCTGATCGCTCTGTGTCATGGACAACTATATCAAAGAAGGATGAAGAACGCTTTTGACAAAAAGGTTTGACCTCGTGAATTCCGAGAAGGCGATCTCGTGCTTAAAAAGATTCTATCTTTTCAACCAGATTCTAGGGGCAAATGGACTCCTAATTACGAAGGCCCATATATCGTCAAAATAAGCTTTTCTGGCGGTGCTATGACTCTCACAACCATGGACGGTGATGAACTCCCGCATCCTGTGAATGCTAATGCAGTCAAGAAATACTTTGTCTAAAAAAACAAAAGAACAGCTCGGTAAGTCGAAAACCTGAAAAGGGCGGCTTAGGCAAAAATGAGCATCTCGGTGGACTGAAAACCTGAAAGGGCGGTCCAGGCAAAAATTAGAGACAATAAATAGAAATTATCCTGATAGATTGAAAACCTGAAAAGGCCATCTATGCAAAAATTAAGGATACAAAAAATGACAAAGTAACTACAATCAGTCCGTACTTCGTCAATCTGAAGAATCTTCCCTCAACGGATCTTCAATCAAATCTTCTGAAGCAACAAGCACAGTTGGAATTCAAAGTTGTTAGGGATAATAGCGGTTATTTGCTTTCAATGTAGCCTTTTCCCAATAAATTATCATTTCCAACTTTTGTGAATAGTTCATGGAATCACGCCTTTGGCTGATTACTGTTCTATCAATAAATTTGAGCCTTGTGCCCATTTGTTTGCAATTCTTGCTTTATTTTGTTTTGCAAAATAACGCTTTTTATTGTGAAAATCACTTTTGAAACTAAAAAAAAGTTTTAAATGAATTTTTACTTCAAAATTTTGAAATAAAAGCGAAATTTTCCTTCGAATTGTGAACACAGAAAGAATTTCAACAGTTTTCTCCATAAGCGTTTCGATCTCCGGAAGATAGAACAGCTGCTACATAAATCTTCTTCTCCTCCGCAGAGATCATCAAAGGAAGGTATTCTTATCCAAAAAGAATTCCCAACAAGGTTGCCAATGAAATGCCTTTTTCATAAAAGTTTAAAGCATGCAACTCATGTTCGTCAACAGTAACATCTACGCCATTGCTGCAAATTTTACTGAGTATTTGTTTGAACTGTGACGTGGTCCTTTTCCCAAATATCTCTTCATTGTCTTGTCAAATATTGTCAGCATGCCTATGACATTCATAACATTCATACATAATAGCATCATTAATGCATTCCTGCATTTCTCAATGTTTGTTTCCATATCACTGGTTTAGATTACATTTACTCATGTGGATGTGTCATCCCTCCAGCAGATTATCCCCAAGCAGAAAAATACATTTTTTTCTCTCCTATTCCCCAGCTGAGATCATTCCTCATTGGGAACGAAGTCTTGACTGACCTTTTCTTTCCAGTTCCTTCCTGGATAGAACCTCGTCTCTGACCAACTCAGGTTTAGATTTCACAAAAAATCTACCTGCAAACAATAAGCAATAGCCTCATCATCTGAGCCGCTTATTTCCTTTTCATCTTGAAACTTATCATGAAATGATTGTTCTTCTCAATAAGTTCAAATCACGAAAGTTCAAGAAATCTCCGCAGTTGTCTTTCTGTCTGTAAGAAAACCTGTGTCTTTTCAATCAAAATGCCCGCATCTTCTCAAGAGAGAGAGATCCCCGGCAAGATTGCATTTGTGAAAATAGAAACTCATTTGAGATCTGTTTCCATCATTGACTCTTATTCACAAGGCTGAAAACCCAGTAAATTTCTCAAAAATTACCTTGTTATAGTTATCACTTCGCTGATAATTGGTAATATCTTCAGAGCTCATTACCATAAACTATCACAAGGCTGATAATTGGTAATATCATTTTCACTTACCTTAAACATTGTCACAAGGCTGACAGAAGGTAATCTCTTTGTTTCCCAAAGCGAAACAGATATTCACATGTTTTGTGAATCTATTTTCCCAGTAAAACATATTACTTGTTTCCCAACAAACAGGATTCTCTTTTCTTAGACAGATCGAGTCATCCTCACAAATTTTTCCTCACCATGTCATTTCTTTGATATCTTCTGGGTGAATCCTTTTGCAATCATTTTGCATCACTCGCATCTTTTGGTATCTTAGGTCCAAAAATTTGCGTATTCTGATATTTAAGTCTCTTCACACCTATTGAGACGAAGATATTCATCTTCATATCTCAGGTTAAAGAAACTTAAATAGGGGCATCTGTCATACCCCAATTTTTGACCTAATATACCACCTTACATTTGCACCATTGCATCATTAACAGTTCAGAACAAAATTAATCGGGTGTAGCTTCTACAGGTCAAAATTAGGGTTTCACAAAGTTTTCATTTGATTCAAGAGGCAATCAATTAGGGTTTGAGTTTTATTCACCTCATTTGATCTATCTTGATCAAACCATCAACCTCTGATCTTCAGATATCCAATTTTTCCTCATGATCTATCAAGGATCGACCAATTAGGGTTTTCATCGAGGATAAGCAATCACTGATTTTCTGATCAATGAATGACTTTTTTGCTTGGAGATTGATCTTCATATCTTCAATACAACATCTTGACCTAATTTCTTGATTCAAAACATCACAGAAGTTCACATTTTTCATCAGTCAATTTCTGGATCATCTGATGAAATTTCATCTGCACTGAAAAGTCAAACTTTGACTTTTGGTCAACTTTTTCAAGACAAAACTTTTTCCATCATCAAAATACTTCAAATGATCCATCATGATCATAAAAAATCAAGAAATTTGGAAAAGTCAACAAAAAGTCAAAATTTTCAACACTTAGAAAATTTTTCAAGTGTTAAAATTTCACACTTTTTCCAAACTTCATGGCATTTTTTCACATAGTTCCATTTGGAATTAGAAAACCCTCAAAACATGAAAGTTGTAGCCCTTGAAACAAGCTTTCCAAAATGTCCAAGAACTTGCAAATCCATGGTGTCTAGCTATACTTTTGATTTTGAAACATAGAGGTCCAAAATCCTTGATTTTCAAGTACAACTTTCAAAATTACAAGTCATTTTTTGCAAAATCTCTTTCTAGAAGCCTTGTCACTAATTGGAGATAGGCTAGAGCTGATAAAAATCAGTTGAAAGTAATTATGATGAGATAAGATCAAGTTAAATTTAACCATGGTTAAAAGGAAGCTTCCTTTTGCATTTATTGCAAAAATGACTTTCTTGCCCTCTAAGGCAAGTTGTCCAAACCAAAGCCTATCTTCTTTGCTTGCTATTCAGAAATTGTGACCTATAAATAGAGGTCATGTTGGCCATTTGAAACTACACCAAATCCATGCCAAAACAAGCTTTCTCATTCCTTTCTTAAAATTCAAGGAACATAGTTCAATTTAAGAATTCTTGCATTTTTCAAAACTTGTGAAAAAACATGAAAGATTTGGTGTCTAACATGTCATAAACATCATATGTAATTGGTTTGTAACTTAAAATCAACATAAGAAACACTAAAAGCCAGAATTGCATTTCATGTTTCTAAACTTGCCAAAACTGCCTTAACCTTCAAATTTGATCTTTGGCTCGAGCAAGTTGTGATTTTTTGACTCAAACATCATCAACATACTCCATATGGATGATGCAGACCATTAACTTCAACCTGTAACACCTCTAACATCAAATTCGAGTTTCACTTTGAAGCCAATGCAGGTGGACTTGGTTGGAATGATCCAGGCCATTTCAGAGTGAGCAGACCATCCTCACACGATCCTTGAAGTCCACTGGTGCTATAGGAATCATCAAAACAATTCTGGAAACACTCCATTGAAGGTTTCGATATCAGCTTCAAGAGGTAAGAACCCGAACTTCAAACTCTTTGATTTCTTGCTTCCAGTTCAAAAAGCTCTTGGCCGTTTTGTTTCTGCACCATCACTGATCAATAACCCTAAATCAATTGCTTAATTCCATCACCATACACGATTTCAATTTGATTTTAAGGAATTAGGGTTCTTCGTGATTTCTGGGAATTTAATCATGTTAGACTTAAAATAAATGAAATTAAACCACACTATCATGTTCCTGGTTGAATTTCGATCAAGTTTGATGTTTACATCGGGCAATTTCATTGAGAAACAAGCAATCCATGGCTGATTGAAGGATCGGGGGAAGAAGAAGAAGCTTGCGCGCGTTTTTTCAAATTCAAATATCCAGTTTATAATATTATAACATGGTTTGGCATCAATAAACGGATGTATTTCCGCCCTAGCGGTTGCCAGCTCACTCTTAAGTCATTCTTGCCACGCCTTGCCCAATGGTCCCGGGTTCGAGTAGCCTTGGGACCATTTTTGCCAAATTTTTCATTTTTCACTTCATATTTTTTTCAAACTTTAACTCTTTCAAAACCCAATCAAAACTCCTCATTTTGAGGTAATTTTTTTTGTACACTTGTCAATTAACATATCTATTTTATGATAATGTCAAAAAAATTCAGAAAAACTTTCATCTGATTATATTTTTATCGAGCCGAAAACGATACATTTGAGTACTTTTTAAAGCACTTTCAAAGGCGTTTTTTTCAAACTTTCGAAGCCCGATTCTTTTCCAAACTTCTTGTAAGTATATTTTACTTTTCAAAAACACTTTCAAGATCTTTTATTCAAAAACTTTTCATCAAACTTACATCTTTTTCCATGATCGATCCGATTTGACGATAAAACCGAATTCGTTTTCTCTCGAATTTCTTAACCGATCATGGGCCTCCCTCACGGTGTAAGTCCCAAAATTCTTTTTATGTACATACATATCTCCTTGTACATATCTAATTCTTTCATATACATACCAAATTTTACCTGTACATAATACAGATGTCTTTTTGTAAATACTCAAGTACAGACAAACTTTGTCTGTTTGTTTTCGTTCGTTTGTATATGCACTGAATACCATTGGTATTAAAAGGAGCATTATTCCCGGTGAAACTGCTTTTAAACCAATGGGCCTCCCTTACGATGTAAGTCCCAACCCCCCTATGTACATCCACACCTCCTTGTACATAAATACTCGTTCGTATACATATTTACTTCCTTGTACACAATTCAAACTTGTAAGTAATCAAGTTACGCTCGTTTCAAACGTTCGTTTTACACACACTTGTTTATATTTCCTTCATAAACTCTTGTAAATAAACTTTACACGCATTGTTTATATTTCCTTCATAAACTCCTGTGAATAAACTTCATATACTTGTTTATACAACTGTCTAGTTATAACATAACAATTAGCCTAATCAATAGGTTCCCCACAGAGTTTAGCCTCCTCTTGGGCTTTGTACAAGGTAACTCATTTCATCTGAGTCCAGCCTCCTCTTAGGCTTTATATAAGAAAACTCATTCATCTGAGTTTAGCCTCCGCTTAGGCTTCATATAAGACAACACTCCCCTGTTGAGTCAGCCTCCTCTTGGGTTTCGTTCAAAAGAACTCCTTATTGAGTTTAGCCTTCTCTTGGGCATCAAACAAAGAAAGAGACCAGGAAATCTCTTAATAGCCTCCTATTGGGCTTCCAATACAAAGAATCACCCGCGCTAGGATAGAACCCAGAGAGTATAATTTCCCGGTGAAGTTGCTCTTAATCCTAAGAGGATGGTTTCCCGGTGAAATCCCTCTTAAAGCCAAAGCCAGCCATACCCTATAGCTTCCTCTTGAGCTTCATACAAGGACCCTCGATGACCCTCGGAATGCCTCCTCTTGGGCTTACAATACAAGGACCCATGGGCTTCTTAAAAGCATCCCTTTAATCCAATCAATTTCTCCTTGAGATTTAGAAGTTTATCATCTCTCTGGAAGAAGTATCTCATCTATCACATCACATACAATCAAAAACCTTTTCAAACTCTTTTCAAAAACATCTCTTAATCGTAAGTGGTAACGCTTGTACACTAAAGCAAAACACCCAATGCTTACAATTAAAAGATTCAATCATTTTTCAAACATCTTTCTAAAACTCGTAAGTGGTAACGCTTGTACACTCAAGCAAAACACCTATAACTTACGACGAAAGATTTCAAACTTTTCAAAATGTATGTGATGAAGTAGATTAGATACATTTTTCATTAAGATGACATTCGTCTTTGTCTCTTACTAACATCCTGTTGCTTCCACTAGCATAAGTGGGAACTACGATTGCTCTGACTTTCTCAACATCCCTTTGAGAATACGTAGGCACAAGGTCTCATCCTTGGCGAGCAAATTTATTTCTCCCTCAAACCAAACAAACCATAGATCCCTTTAGATCCGAGCTACAAATGCTCTGATTCCCATTAAAGGATATGTATGCAGAAGATCCCAATGATCTTTGCGAGCACAATAATAACAAAACCTAGGATCCCACATAATCTACCCTTCTTAAAATCCAAAGGAGAAACTTTCCCAATCATAGAAATAGCAATTAAAACACATAAACATATCAAACATATTCATATATAAAGATATAGATAACTATATATATTTAGGGTGCTCCATCTATTCCCTTTATATAACAAACCCCCTTACCCGGAATCTCCCCAATGCGTTACGTCTAGTTCACGCTAGTCGTAATGCATATCATATCAATTGAGGGTATTAACAGCTTTCCCCTTTTTCATAATCATTTTTCTTGTGTTGGAAATAATAAAGCTTAATGCTCGCGGCATCTTTATAAACAAATCAAAAGAGTAAATCATTTCAAGCCAGAGAATCCGAATTCAGATTCGATTCCCTCGCACGTCACTTTTTAACGCGAACACTTTTTGCTTTGACAATGTGACCAAACTGGCAGTAATCGATATCTCGAAATTCGGCTTGCCAAAAAGGTAGTTCATCCAACATGTCTTGCAAATCCAGATACTGGGCAATAGCTGTAACTATGCCCCCTATATAGAAAGTTGATGTGTTTTCATTTCTTGATAATAGTGATTGGATGTGGTTGAGAAGGAACGAAGAAACATTTATACTCAAATCGGGATAAAAAACGCAGTGTAGAAAGTACATCTCCCTAGCGTTTACCTTGTTGTTGTTTGCTCGTCCGAACACTGTATTGGCCAGGACACGGTGGAAATAACAGATACACAGATTATGGATATGAGTGGACAGAAGTTCCTCCCAATTATCAACTCGAGTGCCAGTTAAAATCTCCCATATTTCAAATGACCTTGTCGTCCAATCTTCATCGTGCGGAATTCGGTATTCCACACCCTCTACATGATAGAAGTGAAGTACTTGACTCCGAGTCTCCTGGTTCGTGACATACTCCGTGTTGAATAATCTGAATGTTATCGCGTCGATCAAGTACTGGTCGGCTTCTGGAGTAGGTGGTGTTTGGTATGCAAAAGAACTCAAAAACTCCAACGTGAGGGGTTCATAAGTTGGTAGATTCATAGTGGCAATGTAATGTAGACCAGATGCATGAAGCATGGATTTCACACTATCAAGTAACCTCAAATCATGTAGGCAATCTTCATCAATGTACCTTGTTGGAAGTATACCTCTCTGGTGAAATCTCTGGTAGAGTTGCTCTTGTCGGACTCCGTCTTCTCCATCTCTAAACACCATATCTATGAGGTTTGGTTCCTCTCTGTCTTCTTGAGCTCTTCTGGCCATATTTGTGAAAGGTTTTGGAAATGAAATGGTTTGAGCGGTAGAAGGGTTGTTGAAGAAATTTGAATGTAATGGTGGTGTTTTTCTCAAGAGATTTTATAGGAAGACGGTGAAGAGAAGATGCATGGAGGTATTGAATAGGAATTAAGGGTGGTGTTTATGGTGAAAAGGAAAAGGATGGGAATATTTTGAAATGGTTTGAATTGATATAAATTGAAGTGAAAGGGAATAAATGGTGTTGGTCGGTTTATAAAGTTTGCATGGCCAAGAGGGTGTGTAACGGTCGTTACACATGGCTTTGATTTCTTTTGCAATCCTAGCCTGCAACCCTTGTAACAGTCGTTACAAGGTGTAGACCCAAGAATATCGCGTGCCTGCAACGAACGGGACAAGGCAGCATGCATGAGATTCCTTCTTGATGACCGTGGCATGGCAGGTTGTGTCACTTCAATATATTAAAATAAATTGAGCATGGAAGACAATGAATGACTTATTAGGTGGGTTATTCAATGATAGTTGCATACTAGGACTACTAGGTTAATATTTATGCATTTTATTTTTTAGATGAACACAATAATAACACAATAACATCATACCATAATAGTAACAGAGCACAATGAGAGATATAACACAAATAGATAGAAAAATAAAATGATGAAATAAATAAAATAACAGAAACAAATAAATCTAAAAAATGAATAATTGATATAAATCTAGAGTGATGCTAATGAAAAACTAAAATATGAAATAGAAATCTAAATAGACACTCCTCCCCTACACTTAGAATGAACAGTGCCCTTAATGTTCTAAAATAAATTAAAAGTCAGCCACCTCTAGAATTCAACTGCTGAAAAAGGTGATCTAGATTCGCCGTAACAAGATCCATGAAACCATAAAAGTCAGTGTGGAGTGAAGTAAGATCTGAACGAATAGAAGCGAGCTTCGTCATGAGTGCATCAATGGCAGCAGCATAGTCGGGCTGTGGAACCTGGACATCAGTAGCAGCAGGGGCTATGGGTGGATCCTAAGTCAGATGGGAGTCAAGTAGAGGCAGTGTAACAGGATCAAACTCAATCATCTCGAGTAGCTCGACCATCTCTGGGTTGGACTCGTCCAATCTTGCTGGAGGGTCATAATAGTGGGGTGGTGTCAAAGGATCATCTTCTTCTTCCTCCATGCCATTCTCAGCTACGCTTTCTAAGTCATAAATCCAATTCTTCTTGTCATGTACACTGGATCGCGCAATGTCAGGAAGTGTAAAGTGGTAGATCGGCTCGTGATGAATCAACAACTGGAACTGATTCGGCTCTAAATATCTGATCATCCCAACAATAAAACAAAGAGACAAGTCTAGCGGGATGAAGTCAGTAGCAGGGGTCAAACGGGACAATGGCTCCCTCAAAAACAAGGCAGTAGCAATCATAGTCACTAAACCTCTTACACATATCGGGCCATGAGGAGCCTAGGCTATACTCAGCAGACATGCAAGCATAAAAAGAAACACCAACTACTGGTCTGGATCGAAATGCACAGAACATAATAAACAGCTCTTCCTTAGACACTGAGGTATCGTTCTGAGGTTTTTCAAATAAGGTAAATGCCAGAATCATATGGAAATATCTAATAGTTGGGTTATAAATCTCAGACGAGTGCCTAAGGATAGAGCTCTCCCGTCGCAAGTCAGATATCTCTCCCCAAAAGTAGTCAAGCTGGTTGTCCAAATACTCCTCATTAGGAATCTTAATAGCAACATCAGCATCAACCGGGAAATCCATAAGTGCAGCAAGTTCACGGGTGGTGAACCTATGAGTGAAACCAAATAATCTGAACGAGACCACTCCTCTAGCCAACCCTAAACCAACATCAGGGCTTTAGTGCAAAGAACTGAGAAACTCCAGTGTCAGGTTGCGGTAGGTAGAATGCTGGTGATGAATAAAGTAGTCCCATACAATCTGGTCAAACATGAAGCAGAAACTCTCCCTGATGCATAAAGCGGACAATGTAGGATCATGCCCATAAATGGTGGGACATATCTCTCTCTGAGCAAACATCTCATAACGTCTCTGCTGAGTGTAACACCCCATATTACCCAAAGTTTAATATGCAAAAATCAGAGTAATTTAAAATTTCGTAAATTCAATACTGAGGCATCACACCTTCAAAAACAAATCACTTTAAACAGTTTGCTTTAAAAGATTAATCTCGGATACATAGCATCGTCGGAAATCATAAATTGATTCTTAAAAATCAAAACATCTTCTTTATTAAACTTCCTCATAAAATCATATTTTCATAAAGTATGATTCTTATACATAAAGGAATAACACCAATAGAACAACAACAAGACAACATAAATATTCCCCCCGAGTGCTACGTATCAGAGAGACACCGACTCGACTAATAACAGCTATAAACTCCATCTTCATAACCTGCACGTTACCAATATAAAGGTAACGGCGAAACAAGTAAAGGGTGAGATACTCCAAAACATATAATTAAAGGCATGATAAATATATATATATATATATATATATATATATATATATATATAGTTTCGGAATTGTAAAGGGTATAGATTAATAAGTGCAATTCCAACACATATCCAAAATTCACTTACTTTAATCGTCATTCTAATGTGTATAATCTACACTTTATCTACATAACCTTATCGACATAAACCATCACAACAACACATAAATGTTCCTCACCACGAAATCATCACAAGTTAATACTTCACTAATCAACACGGAAATCATAAACAACAACATCAAACAATACTAATACATAAGCAACACAAATAAAATCATCACAAATTGGCTAAAGCCCAACGTCGCTTTTTGGCATAAAAGCCCATCGTCGCAAACATCATCACATCATATTTGCATTAAGCATTTCATCAAAGTTACATCATCACAAAACTCATCATTTATATTCATCGCCTAGTTATCATGAAACTATCAAGTTATATTCATTTCATGTTCATCATAAAGATCATCACCAAACAAAACATCATGAATCATCGCAATTCAACATCATCCATCAATTAAACACCCAATGCCAAATAACTCAAACATAAACATAGCCGACTCCATGAGACACGACTATGTTATGCATGTGGTACCCGTCGCTTTGTCCATAATTAGGAACACTTGGCATAAAAGCCTCGTCGCTTGGCATAAAAGCCTCGTCGCTAGGCATAAAAGCCCATCGTCGCCAATGCAATGTATGTGACTCGACAATAAAACAACACAACACAAAAACATCATCGTCGCTCATCAAAATTGGCATAAAGCCCACATCACAATAATTTATCCAAAACATATAAATATATCATCGCATCATATTTGCATTATGCAAAACATCACCAATAATTCATCATCATCAAAAATCATGTATTCACAATCGGAAGCATTTATTAACAACATCAATATAATCATCACATCATCATGTACAAAGACATATATTATTGCATCATAAATCATCAAGTATTTATTAATTAATACGTCGTCGCAAACATTATGTTTAATCACCCCACATCATTATCGATTCATTCACTAAATTCCAAATACGGAAAAATAGTCAAACACCTATAATCGTCGCGAAAGCCATTCCTAATAACCGACATTAATTATAATCGTCAACATCGTAATTGGATTGTCCATACGCCTTAAATCTACGAAAACGCAATCCGATTCAATTCAACCGCAAAATTGGCCTATTTCGGGTCATCTCGTAAAAACTCATAATTTCTAAAAACCTAACCTCACCACTACGTTCTACACGTCAAACTTAGCTAGCACGTCAATTTTCGTTGAATTCGGAGCAACTTGCTCTGTCGTCGAATTTACCGGAATCAGAAAATCAGAACGTAATCGGGTTTCAAATTAAATCGGCTAACTTATGTCCTAGTTACATTTTAGTGATATAAAGTGTTACTATGTGGAATTGGGATAATTGCAACAGACAGAAACTCTCCTAAAAATTATGCAGGAAAATATGTTTACAGATAACAGTAAAATGTTGCAAACAGAAAAACCCATCCCTGCCTTCCTCCTACATTAAGGGATGCACGTCCCATTGGTTCAAGGGGAGAGGAGGCGGCTGCCTCAAGGAGGGGTACGGTCTCCCCACACATGGAGGTGGGTGCCTCCCCCATGCCACCATCTCCCAACAGATTTCTCACTTCTTCCCTGCGTTTCTTCTTTACAGTTTCTTATGTTTTCTGGTTTTTATATTTTACTGTCATACTTTTTCTTTTCCATTTCCATTCCACAACTTCATACACTATAACACTAGCAACAACACACCCATAATCCCTACTCCTAATCCAACTTTTCTAAACCATTCCAACAATCAACCAACCAAACCCTATAAATCAACTATCAATTTTTCCCCCAAATCCAAAATATAAACATCAAAACCTAACAATATGAGATGGAAAATCAAACCCCTTACCTCTAGCTTGGTTGATCCATGATGATTGTACAAGACTCCATCCTCAAGCTTGCTCATGTTCTTCCTCTTCTTCTCCTCTTGCTCTTCTCCTCACAAAACCCTTTCTTTTCTCTTCAAGCTTCTATGTTTGGTTTTGGTATTTATGAATGGAAAGAAAATGAGGAAAATGGTTTTATAATTTGTTTTCTACTAGCTTCCAAGGGTGAAAACCCAATTCTCCTCTATTACTCCTCACACCCCTAATTTAATTAATTAATTAACATCTTAATAATATTATTAATTCAATTAATTAAAATAATTCTGGGGAATTAAATATCAGTCCGAATAATATTTTACCGAACCGAACCGAACGTCGCCAAATATATTATCAGATATATTGATTAATACAAATATTCTCATCGCAAAATAAATATCGATCGGTAATTCGAAAATATTAATATAATATAATATTAATTAAAACAAGGCGTTACACTGAGCATCGCTCACGAATGTGACAGGCATAATGTCAGACATATCCATAGCAAATATTAGTGAAGAAGAAGAAATGTGAATCCTGTAAGTAATCAAAAATAGTTTTAAATTAGCATCGGCCTAATGCCTAAAAATAGAAAAGAAGAACATAAGATTTTATAAAAAAATTTAAGAAAAACATTTAACAAAAATAAATTAAATTTTTTTAATAAAACGAATTTTTTTATAAAAATGGTGGGTTGCCTCCCACAAAGCGCGTTGTTTAACGTCGGAAGCTCGACCTATTTTGAAAATCGAAAACTATTTTGGTGACTTAGCTGACAGCTGTATAAGTCTTAGACTAGCCGAGTAGTCTTTATTCTCGATACAATGGTAGTGCTTCAAACCGTTTACAATGAACGGATCACTAGCTTTTCCTTTAATTTCAACAGCGCCACTCAGGAGTACTTTAATAACTTCCAAAGGTCCTAACCATCGGGAACAGATTTTTCTTGGAAACAGTCAAAGTCTGGAGTTAAATAAGAGTATTACATCACCCTTTTTGAATTCTTTCCTAGAGATGCGTCTGTCGTGCACCCTCTTAGTTCGTTCCTTATAGATCTTGGCATTTTCGTATGCATCTTGCCTAAGTTCTTCCAATTCATGGATGTCTAGAATTCTCTTTTCTCCAGTAGCTTTGTAATTCAGATTCAGGGTTTTAATAGCCCAATAGGCTTTATGTTCGAGTTCCATAAGTAAATGGAATGACTTACCCTAGATTAGTTTGAAAGGTGTGGTTCTGATGGGTGTCTTGTACGCTGTTCTATATGCCCACAATGCTTCATGTAGCTTAGACGGTCAATCTTTCCTGGACGTAGCAACAATTTTCTCAAGTATTCGCTTAATCTCCTTGTTAGAGACTTCCACTTGCCCGCTTGTTTGTGGGTGGTAAGGTGTTGCTACGCGGTGTCGGACTCCATATTTCGCTAAAAGTTTATCAAAAATTCTGGAAATGAAATGGGAGCCACCATCGCTGATGACTAGCCTCGGCATACCGAATCTCGGAAAAATTATATTTTTGAATAATCTAATCACTACTTGCGCATCGTTTGTTGGACAGGCTACTGCCTCTATCCATTTAGATATATAATCTACCGCAACTAGAATGTAATTATTGCCAAAAGAAGATGGGAAAGGTCCCATGAAGTCAATTCCCCACACGTCAAAGACCTCTACTTCTAGGATACCCTTTTGAGGCATCTCATCGTGCCTAGATATGTTGTCAGTGCATTGACACCTATCGCATTTTATGATTGCGGCATGTGTAACACCCCAATTCTACCTCTAGTAATTAATAATAAAATCAAAGTTTCAAAATTTCATCCAACAAAATTGAGGCATCACATATTCGCATTTTCATCACTTTGCATTATAATGCACATCACAAAAATCAAAAGTCGGATATACCGATTCATATCATGATTCATCATATAAACATATGACTATTCACATCACGGCGGATGTGTTCACAAAATATACATATCATCATGTTATCATCAATACATAAAGTTATAACATCATAAGATAGTATACATAAACTATCCTATCAAAATAATAACGTCGCCCAAATCCCGAGTGTTACTACGATCAGAGCAGAGCGACTCAAAATAAAGAGACTCGAGCTAATCCTCATCATCCTTGTGGATCACCTGCACGTTACGAATATAAAGGCAACGACGAAACAAGTAAAGGGTGAGATACTCCAAAACATATAATTAAAGGCATGATAGAATATATAAATAGTTTTGGAATTATAAATTATATAAGTTAATAAAAGCATGTCAACATATATTAAAAGCTTACATACTTTAAATTAGCATTTAGTGTATAAAATTAACACTTTAACTTCGTCGCATAATCATTATACTCACATCAACACAAAGTATCATATATCATCGCAATTCAACATCATCCGTCAATTAAAATCCAACGCCAAACAACTCTAACATAAACATAATCGACTCCATGAGACACGACTATGTTATGCATGTGGTACCCGTCGCTTTGTCCGTAATTAGGAGCACTTGGCATAAAGCCCATCGTCGCTTGGCATAAAAGCCCTCGTCGCCAATGCAATGTATGTGACTCGACAATAAAGTCAACACGACAACACATCATCATCGCTCATAAAAATTGACATAAAGTCCACGTCGCCATATTTATCCACATCAAGATAAACATATCATTGCATCGCATATCATTAAGTATTCATTAAAAAATACACCGTCGCAAACATCATGTTTAATCACACCACATCATTATCAATTTAATCCACCAAATTCCAAATACGGAAAAATAGTCAAAATACCAATAGTCCTCGGGAAAGCCATTCTTAATAACCGGCATTAATCATAATCGTCAACATCGAAATCGGTTGTCCATACGTCTCTTAAATCGACTAAAACGCAATCCAATTCAATTTAACCGTAATTTGGCCTATTTCGAGTCATTTCGTAAAAACTCGTAATTTCGAAAAACTAACCTCACCACTACGTTCTACACGTCGAACTTAGCTAGCACGTCAATTTTCGTTGAATTCGGAGCAACTTGCTCCGTCGCCGAAATTACCGAAATCGGAACATAATTGGGTTCCAAATTTAATCGGCTAACTTATTTCCTAATTATATTTTATTAATACTAACTAGTAGTATGTGGAATTAGAGAAATTAAGAGAAACAGAAGCTAGGAAGAAAATTATGCAGAAAACACATTCTGCAGAAAACAGAAAACACTACCTACATAAAACAGAAAAACGCAATTTTCATTGCACCTTCCACAGGGGAACAGGACGAACGTCCCAAGGTATGTTAGGGGCTGAGGCGGACACCATGGGAGCTGGGACGGCCGCCCCTCAAGGTGAGGTGGGCGCCTCCCAACTTCTTCTTCCTATTTCCATTCTTCTTCCCTGTTTGTTTCTATATCAGACAGTTTTGTTTCTTTTTTGGTTTTTTCACAGTTACCTTGTTTTCATTTTTATACATCTAGTTCCTACAAGCTAGCAATGAAACACCCAATAATCCATACTCCTAACTCAACCTTTCTAAGTTATTTCAACAATCAACCAACTAAAACTCATGAACCAACCTATCAATTTTTCCTAAATCCAAAATATATCAACCAAAACCCTAACTATATGAGATGGAGAATCAAACCCCTTACCTCAAGTGATTGGATGATTCTTGATGCTCCAACAAAATCTAAACCTTGCTCTTCTCTTGCTCTTCTTCTTCTTCTTCTTCATCTAAAACCCTCTATTTCTCTTTAGGTTACTAAGTTTGGCTTTGTGTTGGAATGGAAGGAAAAATAATGAAAAGTGTTTTTATGTTATTTTCTTACTAGCAAACTAAGGGTGTAAACCCAATCCTACACAATTAATCCTCACACCCCTATATATTCTTATTAATTAACACACTAATAATATTTAATAATATTATTAATTCAATTAATTAAAATAATTCCGGGGAATTAAATATCGGTCCGAATATATTTTACCGAACCGAACGAAATAAAAACCGGACCGAACGGAACGTCACCAAATATATTAATAGATATATCGATTAATATAAATATTCTCGTCGCCAAAACAATCGTCAAACGGTAACTCAAAAATATTAATATAATATAATATTAAATAAAACGGGGTGTTACAACGTGAACATCTTTCCATAAACTGGGCTAATAAAGGCCATCTTGTAAAATCTTTGTGCAGATCTTTGAAGAGCTAGCATGGCCACCACAAGGACCTTTATGACAATGAGAATTTACATTTTCTATTTCTCTTTCTGGAACGCATCGACGGAAGATACCGTCGGGACCTCGCTTGAATAGTAAGGGCTCGTCCCAATAATAGTGTTTAAGACCGTGAAAGAACTTCTTCTTTTGTTGGTAAGTTAAATCGGGTGGAAAATCTCTCGTTGCTAAGTAGTTAACATAGTCAGCGTACCAAGGCAGTGATATCTGAGCAGACATTGCTTCCACTTCTTCAGTATCGTTACTGTTGCAAATTTCAGGGCATTTCTTAGCTGGGTTTTCGGATTTCATTTGGGCCACTAAGTGTTCATATGGGAAATCATCAATAGGTATCCTGCTTAATAACCTTCCTAATCATCAATAGGATTTCATTTCGAATTCTTGTAGAAGTAAGATCCATCTTAATAACCTTGGGTTGGCATCCTGCTTAGCTAATAGGTATCTGATAACTGCGTGGTCATTGTAAATGATAATCTTGGCACCCACTAGATAGGAACCGAATTTGTCTAATGTAAAAACTACGGCTAAAAGTTCCTTTTATGTAGTGGCATAATTTATTTGTGCAGCATCCAAAGTTCTACTTGCATAGTATATGGCATGGAGCTTTTTGTCTCTCATTTATCCCAGGACCGCACCTACCGCGTAATCGCTTGCGTCACACATTATCTCAAATAGCAGACTCCAATCATGTGGTTGCATGATAGGTGTGGAAATGAGAGCTTTTTTTAACCATTCAAACGCCTTTAAGAAATCATCATCAAAGATGAATTCATCTTCTTTCATTGAGAGGTTGGTGATCAGTTTAGAAATCTTCGAGAAATCTTTAATAAAATGTCTGTAGAAATCGGTGTGGCCTAAGAAACTTTGTATTTCTCTTACTGTCTTAGGGGGTTGGAGATTTTCTATTACTTCAATCTTTGCCTTGTCTACTTCGATCCCCTTATCGGAAACTATGTGTCCAAGCACGATTCCTTGTTTCACCATAAAATGGCATTTTTCCTAGTTCAATACCAAGTTTACTTGTACGCATCTCTCCAGTACCTTCTCCAGGTTTGACAATCATCCTTCAAAGCTTTTCCCACATACAAAGAAGTCATCCATAAAGACTTCCATGATATCGTCTATGAAATCGGCAAAGATAGACATCATATATCTCGAGAATTTTGCAGGCGCATTACATAATTCAAACGGCATTCACCGGTAAGCAAACATTCCATAAGGACACGTAAACGTTATTTTCTCTTGGTCATCAGAGTGGATAGGAATTTGAAAGAATCCTAGGTAACCATCCAAATAACAGTAATAAGAATGCTTAGCCAATCTTTCAAGAATTTGGTCAATGAAGGGTAGAGGAAATGGTCTTTTTGAGTGGCTTTGTTTAGCTTTCTATAGTTAATGCATATTTTGGCTCCACTCACGACTCTCTATGCTATATGTTCTCCAGCTTTGTTTGTCGTGACTGTGGTTCCTCCCTTTTTGGGTACGCAGTGGACTGGACTAACCCACTGACTATCAGAGATCGGGTATATGATTCATGCATTTAAAAGTTTAGTTACTTCGTCTTTCACTACAGTGCTCATGATCGGGTTAATCCTTCTCTGATGTTCTCTAGACAACTTACAATCATCTTCCAGCATGATGCGATGCATGCAAATAAAAGGACTTATTCCCTTTAAATCAATAATGTTTTATCCTAAGGCAGATGGGTATTTTCGCAAAACATGCAACAATTTCTCCGTCTCGAGTTGTCATAAGTCTGCATTTATTATTATTGGTTTTCTGAGTTCAGAATCTAGAAATTCGTATCTTAGGGTTTTCAGTAAAACCATGAGTTCCAAATAAGGTTTCTTCATACAGGGCATATGATTTGGTGTCACTGCTAGACATTCACTTAGGTTATCATCTCGATATTCGGGACACCCATTATCATCCTCGAAAATAAGGGGGCATCAGGATCTTCATGGTTTCAAAATGAGGTTTTTCTCCCGATTCTATCTCCTTGACACATTCATAAATTACGTCTAAAAGATAGCACGTATCATCGATAGCTGGGGCTTGTAGAAATTGTGTCAGGATAAATTCGACTTTCTCTTCTCCAACTTTAAAGGTTAATTTTCCTTTCTTAACGTCTATTACGGCTCTAACAGTGGCTAGAAATAACCTTCCTAGTATGATGAGGGTAACATTGTCTTCTCTAATGTCCATAATGATGAAGTCTATAGGGATATAGATTTGACCTATTTGCACCAGAATGTTTTCAAGAATTCCTACTGGATATTTGATTGAATAATCCGTAAGTTGTACAAACATCTTGGTCGGTCTTAATTCTCCCATATCGAGCTTCTTAGATATTGACAAGGGCATAACACTGATACTAGGTCCCAAGCATAGAGCCTTGTCTATGACAAACTTACCTATATTACATGGTATCGAGAAGCTTTCGGGATCCTTCAACTTCTGCGGTATCTTGTTCTGAATGATTGCGCTACACTCTACAGTGAGTGTAACTGTCTCATTATCCTCTATATTTTTCTTGTTAGATAGTATTTCTTTAAGGAACTTAGCATACGAGGGCATCTGAGTGGTAGGTTCTGTGAATGGAATGATGATATTGAGTTGTTTCAGAAGTTCAACAAATTTCTTGAATTACCCTGTGCTCCTAGACTGAGTCAGTCTTTGAGGATAAGGGATCGGTGGTTTGTAAGGTGGCGGAGGAACATAGGATTTTTCCTTTTCTATTGGTTCTCCATCACCTACTTTCTCTTTATCTTTCAATTCATCTTCCTTCTCAGTTGTTTTTCTAGAGCTTTGGGACATGGCTGGATTCTTAAGTCTAGGATCAGTTGGTACATCATATTCGGTTCCGCTTCACAATATAATAGCATGAGCTTGTCCCTTCGGATTAGGTTGAGGTTGTTGGTGTAAGCCCCAAAGGCCAATACCTTTTGGTACTTGTATCAAATTATTTATTAATAATAAAATGCGTTTCTTTATTATGTTTGCTTTTTGAAAAATAATAAAGTCCCTAGAATAGTTAGTCTGCTTAATGCAATGTTAAGTGTGACTTAATCATGAGATCCATTAAACACAAGGACATTATTCTTAAAGTATCCATAGTTGAGCTTTATTGTGAAGTGGGATAACATTAAAGCATTGAGATTATTATGAAGATAGACTGATGATCACATCTCATGGATCATGGATAAGGAGTTATCAAGTCTTGACATAGGTATAAATATTAGGAGTAATATTTATACTGGATTGACCCGCTATGAGAATACTACATAGAATGTTATGCAAAGTGTCATAAGTTATTCTCAAGGTGATAAGTGGTGCATACCACCCTTCAACCTGAAACCACTATGGACCCTAGATGTAGAGTCAAGTGCTTTATTGTTGATCAAACGTTATCCGTAACTGAATGATCATAAAGACAGTTGATGGGTACTTCACAAAGCATGCTGAGGGACATGAGTGACCTAGATGGAATTTGCCCATCCTGCGTAACATGATAAATGTCTGAGGGCCCAATATTGAACTGGACAAGGATGACATGGTCTATGCCTTGTGTTAAATATAGACATAAGGGCAAAAGGGTAATTATACACACAAGTATTATCACGGAAAGGTTTTGTCAGATCACATGAAATTTTCGTGACTTGGGTAGCAGTGATGTGTTGCTAGATACCGCTCACTATTTATTATGTTAAATGTGATTTAATATAATTGCCAACGTCATGAAACCCTGTGGTCACACATAGGACAGATTAATGAGAGATAGTGTAAATAAGGAACATCGTAGGGTACAGTGTATTTAAGTGGAATACGGAATGTGGTAAGGTACCACATGCTTAAGTGATATACGATACATCATATGTATGATATTCGTTTGCTTTATTGGCCTTTTAGTTTACAGTCTTTATTGGGCTTTTAGCTTGCAGCCCACACTTGTGCTCTTATAAATAGAACCCTTGTGATGAAGCTTTTCACTTGATGCAAATTCGGTCCTGAATCCCTGCCGTGATTTCGCTCACTCTCTCACTCAAGGCTTCCGTTCGTGAGCGGCTAACACTGTGATCAGAAGTAACCTGTTCGTGTGGACTGAGTAGAGACGTTGTTCTTCATCAACATTCGTGATCACAGCATTAGAAATCCAAATCGCCATAAGAGGTAAAATATTCTATCACTGACCATGATCATTCGTAAGGATCACAAAGGAAAATTGTTTTCCGCTGCAATTTTATGTCGCAATTTTCCTTCAGAGGTTGCTCTAGAAAAGTGTCGACAGGTGCAGCACTAGGTGCTTGTTGTTGGGCCACTTGTGAAATCTGAGTTTCTATAATTTTGTTATGGGTGGCTAAAGCATCTACTTTATTCACTAACTGCTTAATTTGTTCACTAGTGTGAATGTTTTGGTTTAGGAAATCCTTGTTGGTTTGAGCTTGTGAAGCTATAAAATTTTCCATCATTAGTTCGAGGTTAGATTTCCTAGGAATATTGGGAGATACTGTGGGTGCTTTTTGATATCCAGGTGGCACAGCAGGTGCTTGTCCTGGCGCATATAACGCATTGGTGTTTTTATATGAGAAATTGGGATGATTCTTCCATCAAGGGTTGTATGTGTTTGAATAAGGGTTTCCTTGAGCATAATGCACTTGGTCGGTGGAAGTTCCTGCTAAGAGTTGACATTCAGTAGCAGCGTGTCCAGGTATTCCGCATATCTCACAATTTGGAGTTATGGCAGCCACGGTGGTTGAAGGTATTGCGGTTAAGCTTTCTATTTTCTTGGTGAGAGCGTCTACCTTAGCATGGACGTTGTCGAGACTGTTAATCTCGTGCATCCCACTTTTCGTTGGTGCTTTCTCTCCAAAAGCCTTCTCTACTTGACCTCTCTCACTTCCCCACTGATAATGGTTCTGGGCCATAGTCTCTATGAGTGCATATGCTACGTCATAGGATTTATCCATAAGTGCGCCACCGCACTATACAAGAGACCATTGTAGTAGGTATGGATAATTAACCATTCTTCCAGGCCATGATGCGGACAAAGTCTCAACATGTCTTTATATCTTTCCCAAGCGTCGAAAAGAGACTCGTTGTCTTTTTGTCGAAAATCGCTTATTTGGGATCTTAGCATAGTTGTCTTACTTGGTGGAAAATATCGCGCAAGAAAGACTTTCTTCAACTCGTTCCAAGAGGTAATTGAGTTAGCAGGTAGAGATTGGAGCCAAGCTCGGGCTCTATCTCTTAATGAAAAGGGAAAAGACAAGTCTTATCGCCTCTTTACTGACCCCATTGGCTTTGACTGTATCTGCGTATTGCAGAAACATGGATAGATGTAGATTAGGGTTGTCCATTGAACCACCAGAAAACTGGTTCTGTTGTACAACAGACAACATAGAAGGTTTGAGTTCGAAATTGTTAGCCTCTATGGTTGGAGGAAGAATGCTATTGTGCGGTTCTTCTTGCGAAGGAATAACATAAGATTTGAGCGGACGTGGCTGGTCACCCATGTTTGGTCCTTCAACTAGTTTAGCAGAAATAGAAGATCGAGAAAGAGATGGATCTGTACGAGGTACTCATACGTGGCATCTTCTAATAATAGAGCGCTCAGGTTCGGGAATTGGTAGCACTAAGTCTTCGCCTCTAGAGTGAGTACTTGGCATACAATTGGGAATGGTGCCTTAGTCTCTACAACGTAACTTTAAGAGTTACGATATCGACTTGTTAGTCCCCAGCAACGGCGCCAAAAACTTGATTGCGACTTTATACGTCTTATAGAATCTAGACCGCAAGTATACAATCCTATCGCGTGTAGCTTTAAATATTATTGAATCTCAAGGGACTAATTGTCGACCTATCGTTATCTAAGGTTACTACGTAAGTCTAAGGCTAATGATGTAAATAGTTGGGGTCTTAGGGAACCTAACTGATTGTAATCTAGTTTAGATTCAAGGGAAAAGTATTGGTATGTAATGGTCGGACTTCGGGGATTTTAGCAACTCATTGACTCAAATTCGTATTATCAAAATGCGTTTCAGTAGGAAATATTTATTTGAAAACCCTCTTCACACACTCTCGTGTTTATTGATTCAGATCCTATAATCAAACCTAAGTGAGTGCTCTCGCTGTTTCAATTAGAGTTCAAAAATAGTTTTTGAAAATAAATAAAACCTAATCAACTTAAAAGCGCTCTCACTGTATTTTAAGTTGATGCTCAATTACTAATGTCCAGTTATTATCTCAAACTCTCGCTTTATTGATCCTAACTTCTAGTCTGTATTTTACTCTCGTAACAAAATAGTTGCATTAAGAACTAATAATCGAAACTAGAAAGTTAATCTTTTTAAAACAGGATAAATCGAATGGCGTTGCTAAACCCCATCGACTATATGACCTTACATACCGATAACTAAATTTAGCCTAGCATGTTAAACGATTCAGTTATAGCGCAACAGTGATAAACAGACAATTCAGATAAAACATGTATTTAAGATAAATCAGGCATAAAATAAATAAATAATTAAATAAGCCAATAAATAAATAAATAAATAAAATTAAATAAGCCAATAAATAAATAAATTAAAATAAACCTGAAAATAAAAGGCGGAATATTTGGCAAGTTCCAGGAGTCTCCCACAAATCGGTGAGATCTGCCCTTCGTTGTCCGAAAATCAAATGCGATGAAAGAAATTAAAAAGGGCGCAACTTTAACATAAGGTTAGAATTGGCAAAGGTTCGCAGCAATCCCTGATGTGGAAATTGCTACGAGAAAAGAAAGCAGATAAACTAAAATAAATCGTCTGGAAATAAAATCAATACTGAAAATAAAATTCGGTAGAGTAACGGTAAAAAAATGTAGAAGAAGAAACGTCTTTGGATCGGAGATTGAAGGCCTATTTATAGAGGTAGTGGCGTGCTTGGCAGCTGGGTTGGCTGAGATATTCTCGCCTCCTTTTTCTCCTCCGTAGCGGTCGCTACGGACTTGCTAGTGAAGTGTAACGGTCGTTACGCATTGGCTTGGTGAGGAAGATTCGTTCCCTACTCCGTAGCGATCGTTATGGCTTTAGGGTTTAGGTGTGTAACGGTCGTTACACTCTTGTGGGCAGGCTTGTGCGCGCGTTGGAAGTGGGCTGGGCCTGCTTCCTTAATTCATTTTTCAGCTTTGCTTCTTTTACACCCCCACTTCTTACTATACACCACATACTTCAATAAATACTTCTATTTTGTGGATTTTGAGTAGATTTATCCGACTTTTCTCGACTTTCTTCGCACATGCCTTATAATTGGTAAAAACCTGAAAACATAGAAAATACCGGCATAATACGAATATAGAGTAATTTAATTAATTGAAATGCGGATAAAAAATCATATAAATTGACTCAAATAATCGATACATTTTCGGGTTATCATCGACCATTTGGAGTTTCATAATGTGTTTGGTCTAAAAGCATACATTGATCGACTAGTTTCCTATTAATCACTCCTGTTTAGTGGAATAAGTTATGAGAATCAAAATTCGGTGATTTAGATTATCTATCTGATCAGTGCATATGAAGTGTACTTTCAAAATAATTCATTTTTGATCCATGTGCGACAGCGGATCAATCACACTATTGAATTTTTATTGACATTTGTGGCAGTTTATGATTGAAATTTCTCCGATTAAAACTTTCTGAGTGTGTGTTTGACTACCATATTCAAATACTTTACTAATAAGAGTATCTCTTTAATAAATTTTTTAAAAAGATAGTATTTATTCATATAAATATAATTTTTTCAAAATATTCTATCTTATTTATTTCAATTTTTAATTATATATTTATTAAAAAATTTAGTGAAAACAAAGATTAAAATTGATAATAAAAAATTTAGAATAAGCTATTGTGAAAAATTGATAATTAAAAAGTGAAAAATTATCCATTTGAATGAGCTATTGTGAGTTTGAATATGTGGCATCTTAAATGTGTTGAAAAAAGAAAAGTATTACTCTGATTTTATTAATACTCACTTTAGTACTTGCGCTCAACACAAGCTAAATATGTAAACATATTTTTAGCACAATGACTTAAGAAATTTAACTTATGCCCAGGATGTCGCTGCCCTTATGAGAATTTTGGAGATGACTTTGATCTATGCGGGAGAGGTGTCATGTCCCTCCAAAGAGCTAAAAAGGAGGGAGACAACAATTGGATCTTTAGAAAAAATTGACCAAATTGGAGACCGATTTTGCCAACTACATTTAAACCGGATTGTTCACTGAAATTATAATTAAAAAGTATAATCTTTTAAATTATAATTATAATTTAAGAAAGAGAATGAAAAAACTCAAAATTATCTTAAAATAATATAAAAATATAAAGTATAATTAATATAATAGATATTAGATTACATTTGTGAGTCTATAAATAATTTCACATAAGTAAACTATCCTTTTTTTTTAAGTACATTTTTCTTATTAGTGTATTTTGTAAAATTAAAATTCTAAAAAGAAATTTTTTTAAAAAAAGTTGTTAAAAATAATATAAAATAGATGTTCTATAATTATTTAAAAACATATTTAAGAAAAATAACAAACAAAATTATATTTAAATTATGTATCCAACTTATTAATTTTTCTTACTATCTTGTTAGAAGCATTTAAAAAAACGTTAATTAGCATTTTGAATAAAAAAATTAAAATAAACAAAATAAAGAAAAAATAATAAGTCGCTGCTTTTGTTTTTAAACGCAACCTATGTCAATTTCTTTACGGTGTCTTAAATGATAGGTTTAATTATGCTTGCATAAAAACTATCACATTTTTAATAATTAGGGTTAATTTTATAATTATTAAAAGTAATATGGTTAGAATGAAAATAATGTATTTTCTTAATGATATGACGAGTTCACATTTCTAAACCAATATCATTAAGACACATTAAGAGAGTAGAGATCCAATTTTTAGTGTTGGGTAATAAACTTGGACCATTTTTTGAGTTGGGTAATGAAGTAGCCACCAACTTATAAACTAACTAATCTTATCAAAATCATCCACGTGTAAATGAAATGACTCTAGTGCAAGTGTGAGGACCTATATTGCACCTCTTCCTAATCCTTTATCTATGCAGGACAAAGACACAACCTACTAGAGTTTTTTGCATGAGGAAGTTGTGTAGTAGATGTTAGCTACACAGTTCATACCATCACATTTAAACTCTGAAAACAAAGCTTATCCATTATTCAAATTTTACAATATCAAGTATCAACCACTATTCACGGTTAAACTGAAAAAGCTGAATGTATGTATCATGACTATATATTCACATCAAAAGACAAGAAATATACTGCAGTCTGCAGAACTAATCCTGTAAAAAAAATCACAGATGTCAAGAATCAAGTATTACAATATCAGATATCTGGCTTCTTGGAAGTTTCAACCACCACATCACAAGCTACGCCTATTATTTTGAGGTATTATCTCTTGTTTGTTGAAGTATATTCAGATGACAGCAACCTCAGATGAAACAGAATCTGAATGAAGTACTTCCTGGCCAGAAACACGGGTCTTCTGATCAAGAAACTGCATGGCAGATGAAATTCCAGATTTTTCTTCCATCTCCTGCTTCCATCCACTGGCCACATTCTTGGCGTGTCCTGAATGACTACTTGACTCTTTTGAATCTGTATTGCCAACCATCCAGCTCATGTTTTTCCATTGCTGCACAGTAGCTTTGTTGGAAATCTGTGGATAGAAGAAATAAAATTGAAATACATATATCTAAGAATCCTTAAAACTGACATCAACATAAGATTAGTCTATCCTAGCTAATAAAATAACTACATTTTCAATGTGAGGATTACAAATAAAAACAAACTAGACAAATATTAGGTAAAAAACTATGATGAATTCCTTTTATCTAGTTATTATGCAAATTTGTCACTCACAATAGAACCCGATGAATGATAAAATGTTGTAGAACCCATAGGGTGATGATAAGCAACACCAGTTCGAATGATAGGAGAAAGTGCACCGGGGATAACAGCAGTGGAAGGTCCAGCTAATCCAGCTGGTTTTTGAGTATGCTGGAGCTGCAATAGGCTTTGTCTAACATCTTTCCTCTGAGCAAAAGCAACATACAGTGCTTTTCCATGGAACATGAGCCCTGTGGCATATAACATCAATTTAAATAATCAATAAGTAACATTTACCTATCCAGAAAAAACAGTGATGTAAATTTTTTAGATCAGAACTTCAATTAAAGTTCAGAACATAGAAAATAGCATGTAATTTATATATAATCTCTCAAGTTATACTCCAATAAATATAACATAATATGCAGTATTATTGGTACATCATAGTGAGCACACTATTCAAACTTCATAATACTATGAAAACATATCTAGGCAAAAAAAGATTCATGATTCATGAAAACATATCTAGGCAAAAAAAGATTCATGAATCATGACCAAAACATTCAAATATTCCTATCACCTTAGTGGCTTACAGATTCAAAGGAGCTTAACTCACCATGTAAACTGTTTACAGCCTTAACAGCCTCATCCAGGGTAGAGAAACAGACAAACCCAAAGCCTTTGCTTTTCCTTTATCATCTCGCATAACTTTTGCAGAAGTTACTGTGCCACAAGCACTAAACTGACCCTTAGTTCTTCGTCACCAACACTATCATCAATGTTCTTCACATAAATGTTTGATCCCTGAAAGTTAAATGTTGAGAAACTAAGAAAGCTGAAATTAATTAGTCAACTACAGGAAAAGGGTATGGAATTACCTTGTATTTCAAGTTTTTCTCCATGCATCTTTCCGCAAACCACTGATGCAAGATCTTCTCACGTTCAACCTTTTTTTGTGCTCTTGCAACATACAAGTTCTTTGAACCTAGTTATGACAAATCAAAACCAGATATATACAGAGAATCAACATCCAGAAAAGTTCAACTTTGTGCACAAAAGACCTATGTACTAAAAAGATAAAATTACCAAATTGCGATCCATTCATTGTTTCCATGGCTTGTCTTGCATCATCCGGGTTTTCATAGTTCATAAATCCAAAACCTTTTGACAACCCCTTCTCATCCTTTGCAATAGCCAAGCTAAGAATTTTTCCAAAAGAGGAGAACTTCTCTTTAAGAAGTGCTTCGGTAATATCTGGGTCCAAATTCTTAACGTACAAGTTTGTATATTTGGCATCAGGGTCAGGCAAAGAGCGCTCACATTTTCTGATAAATTTCCCAACATATCTGTGAGAAGAAATGGAATCAGATTAAAACCAATAACTGAAGGCACAAAAGATATAGACTTCAAAATTCAAATCGCTTACATCTGCTTATCTCTCACAGTAGAGCCATTCATTTTCTGAATAGCTTCATTTGCAGACTCCTCTGAATCAAACTGGATATAACCAAACCCTTTGCTCTTCCCATCTTCAGACATGACAATTTTGCTAGACAAAATATTCCCATATTCTTGAAATAAATCATGCAGTCCCACATTATCTATCGATTCCGCCAAGTTCTGTAATAACATTAACACCAACAAGTTTCCATTAGAATTCACAATATCATCATTTAAGCATTTATCTTCAAACCTATATAAACCCTATAACATACCTTAACAAACACATTCCCTTTGCCACTTTTCTTTACATCGCGACTTGACCACATGACCCTTATCACTTTTCCATTGAGCAAAGATTGATTCTTCAACTCGATAGCAGAAATTGCTATACTCAATCAACAAAAAACAAAGCACGTAAATTTCAAGATCGATACAATAACAAACACAACTAAAAGATCATAACATTCAATCTTTAATAATCAACTAGCACAATACATTAGGGTTTCTTAACAGCAAGAAAAGAAAATCTGAAAAGCGATGAATCTGAGAAACGGTTAGTGTTATTGTTACCTTCTTGACGAGAGGCGAGGTTGACGTAACCGTAACAGAGGGACCTCCCAGTGACGGAGTCTTTACAGACGTGAACGGAGACGAGGCTCTTGAATTCAGAAAATGCCGCTTGGAGGTGAACTTCGGTTACGTCGGAGTGAAGGTCGCCGACGAAGAGTGATGACATCGGAGCCGGCACAGTTTCTGTCTCGGAATCCGTCATGGTTGATTGAATTGAAAAAGATGTAACTGAAAATCTGTTACAGGAAGAGAGAGAGAAGAGTGAGAATGTGAAGAGAGAGAAACAGAGGGTGGTGGAGGGTGGTGAAGGTGAGTGTGTGAGATATTTGCATGGCGGGTTCAGTTTAAATACCGTTACGCGCGCTTCGTTTAGTTATAGCGTTTCGTTACAGCGCATAGGTTCGTTTTTCTTTTTACACTTTTTTATTTTTCTACACAAATTAAAAAACCTCTTAAAATTTTTAAAATGAGATAAAAAAGAAGTTAGATGGGGTATTAAATATGTTGAATAGTATATTAGTTTTTACAAATTTGCCTTTTTTAAAAAATTGTTAATGTTTTGATACTTACTATATTACAAATTAAAAAAGGAATGATATTGTAATTGTTGAAATATTAAATTAGATTTCGTAAAAATATTAGATTAGATTTGATTAGATTCAATATTTAAATATAATTCAAATTGTGTAGGCTCATGTCCAATTAGGGTTATATATAGACAGTCCTAAGTTGTATCATTATTTGTACAATTCAATAATACAAATTCTTATTTCCTTTATTATTCTCTCTTTTTCTCCTCACTAAAAGTGTCTCACGCACTAACAAATTGGTATCCAGAGCTTCCGATTATTGTTCTTCATCGAGTTTTCAAGAATTTTACGTTAGAGGTCGTGTTTCCAGGGAAAGTGAATCAACTGCTACGAAGATGGCTAATGATAAGGGCATTCCGAATTATCTTCCAATGCTTGACAGCAAGAATTGGATTCGATGAAAAAAACAAATGCAATCCTTGTTTGGCTTCCATGAAACCCTAGAGGTGGTTATTAACGGCGTTCCTGCGTTGGTTGCAGATGCAACCGAATCATAGAAAAAAGCCCACAACGAAGTCAAGAAGAAAGATTGCAAGGCTGCTTATTGCATTCAGACGACTATTGATGCTACTAATTTCGACAGAATCTCTCATGCTGAAACGAAGAAGCAGGCATGGGATATTCTGGTGAAACATTATGAAGGAGGTGAGAAAGTCAAGGTTGTCAAGTTACAAACCTTGCGTCGACAGTATGAATTGTTGTCGGTGGGAGAAGATGAAAAAGTTGCAAAATATGTGTCGAAGGTTCAGAAACTCGTCCATCTCATGAAGGATTGTGGTGAAACCATAACTGATAAGATGATATTTGAGAAGGTAATGAGAACATTGACCTCTCACTTTGATCACGTTATCGTAGCTATTCAAGAATCCAACAAACTTGAAACCACTAAAGTGGAAGATTTGGTTGGTTCGTTGGAGGCCCATGAGATGAGGATTTTCGAAAGGAAAGAAGTTCAAGACTCGATACAGGCTCTGCAAGCTCAGTCATGGAAAAAGGATAGTGGATCCAACAAATTCAAAGGTAAGTTTGACAAGTCTCAGGGAAAGAAGCCTTGGTCGAATTACCACAAGAATAAGGTCGATGATAGAAATTCTAAATCCTCGAAAAGGGGAGGAGGAAACTATCGAAAGGACAAAAAAGATTTAAAAAAAGTGTACAATGTTATAACTGCGAAAAGTTGGGCCATGTAGCCAAAAATTGTTGGTACAGAAAAGACAAGGGATCGAAAAAAAGCAAGGACGAAGGAGAGAACCTTTCACGCCAAGATTCAGATGATTCTAAAGGTGGTATATTGGTTATGGTTGCAGTTTAGATAACTATGTCGAATCCAAGACCAGGTTCCTCGACTCAGGCTGCTCGAATCACATGACTGATTGAAAGGAGTGGTTGGCAGACTACGATAAGTTGAAGAAGAGCAAGGTAAAACTTGCTGATAATAGTTCGTTGCAAGCAGAAGGTATTGGCAACATAGTTTTTCAAATGAATAATAGACGGAAAACTATTATTAAAGATGTGCTCTATGTACTTGGAATGAAGTGGAACTTGCTAAGTGTTGCACAAATGGTCGAAAAAGGTTTCTCAGTTGTTATGAGAGGCAGAGCTTTGAAATTGTTCGACACCAAGAATAATTTGGTCTTAAAATCTCCTTTGTCGAAGAACAGGACGTTTAAGACAATGATCAGTTCGACTGAAGTTCAATGTTTGAAAACTGTTGTTGACCACAAAGATAGTTGGTTGTGGCATTTGAGGTTTGGACATTTGAACTTTCGATCACTCAATCAAATGGTTACTCAAGATATGGTTACTGGAATTCCAAGTCTTGAGATTCCTGAAAAACTTTGTGAAGGTTGTTTAGTAGAAAAGCAATCCAGAAATTCTTTCGTTTCGACTATGCCAATGAGATCATACTGCATTCTCAAAGTGGTACATTCAGATGTATGTGGTCTATTCGAAGAACATATCATTGGTGGAAATAGATATTTTGTTTCGTTTGTTGATGAGTTCAGTCAAAAGTTGTGGATCTATGTCATCCAGAGAAAGGATGAAGTATTCGAAATCTTTAAGAGATTCAAGATACTTGTCGAAAACCAGAGTGAGAAAAGGATCAAAGTTCGACAAATAAATGAAGGTGGTGAATACACTTCTAAGATGTTTGAGAAATTCTGTGTAGAACATGGTGTTGATCATGAGGTAACTGCTCCTTATACGCCTCAACATAATGGAATTGCTGAAAGAAGAAACAGAACCATATCAGATATGGAAAGATGCATGCTAAAGCAGAAGAATTTGCCAAAATCTCTATGGGGAGAAGCTTTTTTTACTGCAGTTTATATTTTGAACAGGTTCCCTACCAAGATATTGAAGAACGAGGTTTCTGAAGAAGTATGGAGTGGAAAACGACCATCAGTAAGTCATTTGAAGGTGTTTGGCTCTATGTGTTATAAGCATATTCCTGATGCAAGAAGAAGGAAGCTTGATGGCAAGAGTACGGTCTAATGAGGCTACTATGAAATATTTACTCATGGGTGGGGCAAGCTCTTCTATTCTGGTTCATGGTTTCTCTTGGCTATATGGTTCATCCGGGGGAGAGATAGAGCTTCAAGAAATAGTGAATGGTCTTATCACTACACAAATGTATAACTCTCCAGGAATTTTCATTGCGCTTATATGCATCACTGTAGGAATTGAGTTCAAGCTTTCCCCAGCCCCTTCTCATCAATGGACTCCTGACGTATATGAAGGAGTGTGGTTCGTTCGAGAAATTCCGACCGACCTCTCTATCTATTTCTGAGATGTTTGGATTTTTCAAAACTCTATGGACATGCAGAAGAGATACCTATGATTCTGGTAGGATATCATAAAACTGGTGCATACAGGCTTTTAAATCCAGTTAATGAGTATATTGTGTTGAGTAGAGACATTGTAATTGATGAAAGTTTTGCCTAGGATTGGGATTCTAATAATTCAATTAACAAGCCACTGATGAGCTATGATTTCGACGAAGAAATTGATGAGATCGAAGTCGAAGGAATTACTGAGAATTCAGTCGAAGTCGAAGATGAAGAAAATGTTGATATTCCAGACAATGTCGAAGTCGAAGAGGGTATGGCTAGAACAAGCCATATACCTCAACGAAATAGAGTTCCTCCAACAAGACTTAAAGATTATGAAGTAACTGGTGATGATGAAGTAACACCAGATGGAGAATTAGTTCATTTTTCTTTACTTGCAGGTGCTGAACCAATCAACAATAGTGAAGCTTTGAAGAATAACAAGTGGAAGTTAACTATGGTTGAAGAGTTACAGGAAATCGAAAGAAACAACACATGGGAGTTAGTCGAATTGCCAACACATACAAACTTCGGTCAACTAAACAGTTTATAAGTATCATTTTAGTCTCAAACTTCCTTCAACATTCACCACAACATCGTCTTGACAATCTCATCGATACAACATCCATTGATTTACTCACCACTAAGATAGCAAGACAATTTTATACCATCCAATACGATTCTGTCTACTATCAACAAGAGATTAAGGGTGATCAGTTCCCAATTTGTCAATAGGCATCCGACAACCATATCGGAGTATAAACCATCATCACCAACTATAATAATGTTCCTTTAGAACTTGCACTCATGTCACCAACAACATCATAATTCAATAACTTCCAAAACCATCTGAACATGCTAACATCGACGTCTTACAGCTACAAACTAATACACCTCTGACGATAACATCAGACAAAATTCCTTTACTCCATTACCAACACTTCTTATTATTGAAATCATACTCTTCGCATTTCCAACTATGACCTGTAGTTCAAAAGATCCCAACGACTCTAACGACTTCTAAAATTACTCACTAATATTCCACAACAAGGTCTACAATAATCCGTCACTTAATCATTATTCTTACGTCAACATCTTACACAAGGTTGTGATGTTGTGTATTATCAAATAAAGTATTTGTTTTATCGTATCCACGAGGATCGGAGCGATATCAAAACCGTTCAATGATTTCTATATTTCTAAGAATAAGTTTCAACATTGTTTGGTTTATAAATGACGAAAAGTAGAATACATAAATAATGAAAGATAAATTCATAGAAATAGACTTGTTGGAAATTAGTTTTCATTCACTGATTCGATATGTAAAACTAGGATCAGTTATACATAACTTATGCATGTTTCAAGATCATCACGTATCGCGTACAAACAAAGCTTATGTCTAAACTTTTATGTGATTTCTTACCTTAAGGTTTAATCAACGATTTCTCGGCCTATTAAACGATACAACAACATTAAGATTCAATACTTGTGAATATTAAACCTAACTCTACGTCTAGCAGCTAGAATTTAGTAGTTGTTATCTTGGATCGAGATTAGAACCGTATTTGTCAATATCGATTTAATCCATTAAATAAACAGTAAAGCAAAGATAACAACAATAATTATTCAAACATAACTTATATATAATGCCATGATTAAAGTAAATACATATTGATTCGGTGAACTACGACCAATTCCAACAAGAGAGGGATTTAGCTACTCATGGTAGCTTGAAGTACGGTTGAAGAGTTGAGTAGAAACGACATCAACGACGATTTCCCGACTCTTGATGCGAATCCACCTCCTTCTCCTTACAACCTCTATTAAAATATTACACTAATGTTACATAATGCATTACAAGTCGTAAAAACTAGAATGTTCAACTAAACTGAGTTCTGCTCTATTTATAGTAGTTCTGGCCGCCTGAGTTTGCTGAGCGAACTATATTTCGCTAAGCGACGTCCTTTATTCTATGCTAAGTTTTTAAATCAAGTTGTCAACTTGTTACCGCCAAAGTTCTCTTAGCGAAGTTTCTTTCTTCAGCCTGAAGTCTTCAAAATATCTTTTTATGACCGCCCTGTTTCGCTAAGCGAACTTTAGCTCGCTAAGCGAACTCTTCCGTTCTTGCTGCTAAATGGATGTTTTTCTTTCTGACTTGGTTTCGCTATGCGAACTATATCTCGCTAAGCGAATCAGGCTTCTTCTGAATTTTGAATTTTATTCTTTGACTCGCTGGAGGTACGCTAAACAAACTGTTTATTTTATGGTTTTTCTTCAATGGCAAAAACCTGCACAAAAGACACTCAAAGCGAAAGTAAACATGTACAACCCATATTTATTCAATAATTAGGGTTTTTATGTGAGAATCATGTTATTTAAGTAAGACAAATGCCATGTTCTAATGTGATATTTTACTATGAATTAGGCATTCATCAAACTCTCCCCAACTTTGTTTGTCCTCAATTAAAGCAATGCAATAGCAAGAGTTTCTATACCATTATTCACATAATCAACCAAAGTTTTTCAAATAATTAACCAAGTGCAAGGCTTATCATGTTGAATTGCATAACCAAGAATTCCATGCTTAGTACCTTCCTAGCATTTAGACAAGCTTATGACAAAAGTCTTCTACATAAAATTCATATCAAGCAATCCAAAGCAATAAACATGTTAGTTATGAATGACACCTACACACTTTTTTGCATAAATAAAAATGATGAGGTACTTTGATCTCTCTTATGACAAACTTTGCTAACATATTTATTAATTCATGCATTCATCTAAGCAAAACACGTTGATATGGAAAGACAAAGATCACTAAGGTCTTTTCATAGTTGTAATGTGGCCAAGGTACCAAAGAAGTGATATTTCCTAAGGCTAATTAAAAACAAAGAGGTTTCTGATTTTTCTCTCTTAAGAGAGCATTCATATGTCTTTGATTTTGTTGTACAATTTATACTCCTCCAATCCTTTCTTGTTTCTTCCTTTTGATTCTGATCGCGACTTTATCGTCTATTAATCAGCAAACTGCAAGTGCACAGTCCTATCGCGTAGTTTTAAAAGATATCGAACCCACAGAGACTATAAATCGATATATCGTTATCCTAAGTTACGGTATACACCTAAGGCGAATAATTCTTTAAAATATTGGCTAAGGAAAATATAATAATTAAACAATATCGATATGTAATTCGTCTAACCTAAGGAGGTCCGAAATTCCACTGGCTTGTTTCTCAAGTTGATAGAAAATCTCTTCAGCAAACAATATTCATCTAAAAATCCTATCTCAAACTTTCTCTCTATTGAATCAGATCATGTAATTAAATCCTAACGTATGCTCTCGCCGCTATCCCGCCGAATTTAAAAAACACTTTTTGAAAATAAATAAGGTTTAATCAGTTTTAAAATGCTTTCGCAGTCTTTAAAAATAATACATAGTATCCACTACCTGGTTTAAAACCTCAAACTCTCGCTCTGTTGGTTTCTAACCTTAGTCCAGTTTATTAACCTCAAAATTTCGCTCTGTTGGTTTCTAAACCTTTTAATAAATTAAATTAGATATCTAAGTCAGAAAGAACATTTTTAACAACGTAACATTATGCCAGTTTATTTTGGATTCCTTTGGTTCGATTAATTTACATACCAATATCAGAAAGATTTAGCCAGACATATTAATTAATTCAGACATGCATAAATAATATGGTTCAATATAATTAAACATTTCCGAAATCAAATAAATAATATCAGGCAACAATATGACAAATAAAATAATTAAATTAAAAACCTGAAAATAAGAATACTGGAAATAATCTTGTTCTTCGAAATAAACGAGCACTCCACCACAAGTCGGTTGGATCTGCTCGGAGACTTCTTGAATTCAAAGAAAAGGAAATACGACAAGGAATAAAAAGCACTAGATCTAACGTAAGGTTAGATCGGTGAAAAACTGAAAATAAAACTTAAACAAAGAAGAAACTGAAAACTAAAATAAATTCGAAGTACAAAACTGAAATAAAATTGCGAAATAAAGAAAGAACGGTTGTTCGGTAAAACTGCCGACCCTAATTCTGAAACTTGAACTTGTATTTATATCCTCACTTGGTAACTTCCCATTCCTAAACTTCGTATCCAAAATGTGATCGTGGAGAGAAAATATGACGCTTGAGAGTAGGAGGCGGGCGCCTCCACGTGGAGAGAGAAGACTGAGACGTGCGTCTCAAGATGTTGGCAGATGGTGGGTCCCACTTGAGGCGGGCGCCTCCAAGGAAAGTGAGAGGACGAGACGACCGTCTCAGCCACGTGGCAAGTGGGATTTGCGTGTTGGGCTTAGCTACACGCGGATTGGGCTTTTGCTTGTTGGACTTAGTCTTCACCATATTATTTTCTTCTTCTATAACTCCTCCCTTTTTGCTATATCACCCCTTTGCTTCATTTCTTTTGCTTTTTAATCCGATTTTTCCTCGATTTTACTTCTTTGCTCAATTTATCTTTATCTAATACAAATACCTGAAACATAGAAAATACCAACGTGTCTGAAATAAAGTAATATAATTAAATAAAAATAGTAACATTGTCTATGAAAATTACGTCAAATATGTTATATAAATTCGTGTTATCAAACTCCCCTATACTTAAACCTTTGTTTGTCCTCAAGCAAAAAGTAAAAATGAAAAAATCACTTAAGCATAAGTCAAACGCAGATATATAACACAATTCAATTCGTACTATGTTGCAATTCACTTCTTTGTTGGATAACTCAAGTTTAGACTTCGACACCAAAATTATCGTAATAACGCTAGATAACCCCATTTTTGTCGACCAATTTAAGTCATGAATTATAGCTCGACCTAATACTTTCGTTTCGTTTCATCCGTTTTCATTCTGGTGCAATCACATTAAGCCCTTTACCTTACGCGCACATAGTGGAGTAACCGGTTAGTGACTTTGATCTTTATAATCCAGCTAGGAGTTCTGGTACTTATATTTGGTACTCCTTTATCCAATTACAAATTGCGGGGGATCGGATCGTCGTCACCTACCAAGTTCACACGGGGACCAGAACCAATTCATAATGGATGTTTGCATAAATATTTTATAGTTTCTGCAACCGTTGAATTAAATGATCTAGTAAGGACCATCTAACTTAATAAGTGCATCTTCTAATAAAAAATTTCTTTAAAATTCTTGATCAATCACTTATATTCATCGATTCTCCACGTAGTTTGTCGTTTAAGGCGGTGCCGACTGCTTAATAAACTACTCGAGGCTACTTTAAAACTAAGTTTAAAGGTGTTGGTATAATAAGTACTTAAATCAATCTAACACGTTGGGGGTTTTGAAGTGTTAGGACAATAACAATTTTGCTTTAGTCGTGCTCGAATTCTTATTATTTAAAAATAGGCAACCTTAATACTAGTTGAATATGTCAATAAATGCGTTTTAATTTTTTTCGTTATGGCTCAAGAAAATGGAGGAATTCGAATAAGCACGAGAATTTTACATAAAAGACTAAAATTACATAAACATGTATTTTATTGAATGGAAATTTTGCAATACATAGAAAAAGAAACAAAAAGGAAATACTAAATAGAGCAAAGAAAATAAAAACGAACAAAGAAATGTTCTGACTCCCCTAAACTTAAAATAAGCATTGTCCTCAATGCGATAGAACCAGGAGAAATCAGAAAGGAGAAGGGTGATCACTCGTCGCTCGGAAAATGTTGTCCACTTGCTCCTCTACCTCTAGTACGAGGTCTTCGACGCCTGTCGGAATCAGAATCATTGAGATGAAGGGCATCCGCGATGCGAGCAGTTAAAGCTTCGAAGTTACGATCATTGCGGAAAGCATACTCTTGATGTTCACGTCGTAACTCTTGTTGGTTGCGCTGTATTTCCCGTTGATCATGTTGTAACTCTTGAACAAGACGTAAAGTCACAGCTTAGTTTTGCTGCATTGCGTGGAACAATTGATCTTGACAATTCATATGAGCTTGCATAGCCGCAAAATTAGCAACTGGATTTTCTTGTTGTTGTGCTGCAGGTGCATTAAGAGCAAATCGCCAATTAGCGTGGACTCAGACGTCGATTTGATTCGGACAAGGTAACACGACACCGGGTATTAGACGACGGTTTATCATTAATGTGTACCGGCCATCTTGTCGAGGAGATATGATGTGAGAATCACGACAATAGATGACATCTAGCATATTTGCTGGCATCATATATTGTGTCAAAGACAACAGCTCGGCGGAAAGGCCTAAAGCAAATGCTAGAGAAGTGATGATTCCGCCAAAGACAAATGGATTTGTACCTGCTGCGTTGACGCATGTATGAATGTGGCTGAGCAAGAAAGGTGCGGCGTTGACAGCTTGACCATTGAGAGCACAGAAAATGATAAACAACTCATTTTGGTTGACCTTGTGATTATTGGTCCTACCAAAAATGGTGTTAGCAAGGATGCGGTGAAAGTACCTCAATGCAGGATTATGGATGTGTGAAGCATAGAGATCGCGCCAACTTTCCGTCGGTTGATCGGTTAGATCATTCCATAGGGAGAAGCCGACTTGATCCCAAGAAAAATCGCTGTCATTGTCGAACGGTTTGTAATGGACATTCTCACCACGAGTGAAATGTAAAAGCTCGACGACTCTTTCTTGATCAAGAGAATACTCTTGGTTGAACATGCGGAAGTTAGCAGTGCCGGTGGTGTAAGGATCGTCGGTAGGTGTGGTGTAGGAGAAAGAACTAAGGAATTCAAGCATGAGTGGTTCAAAGGTTGGATATGGGTTTGTGCAGAGACTGAGTAAACCGGTGTTTGTAAGCATGAATACGATGCTATCCGCCATTCCTAAGGTTTCCAAACAATCGGAGTCCACATATTTTGTTGGGACGACCAAACGGGTATAGAATTTTAGGTATTTTGCGTGTTGTTGGCCATCATCGTGATCTCGGAAAATAATATTGGATAGGTCGGGTGGTGGACGGTCTGGTTTAACTTGACGTTGATTGTTTCGTGGAGCCATGATAGGAGAAGGAAATGAAGGTGAAGATGATAGAAATATGGGTGGATGAGAGAAATATAAGAGAAATAGATGGAAGTGATGTGGAATAGAAAGAAGTGAGGTTGGGTATTTATAGTAGTATGAGTTTTAAGAGGAATAAATTATAATAATATGATGTTGGAAAATGAAGAGAAAAATTTGAATTTATTTTATGGTGGGAAATGGAATGAATATTTTGGTTAATGGTATAATAAAGTAATGGTTGAATAGGAGTTATGTTGGGAGATGAAAAGAAATTATTATGATTAATGGAAGAATTTGAATGAGAGTTATGTTGGATGTTGAAGAAGAAGAAACGTACAAAACAATCAGTCAAGGGAGCAGAAAGACATCACGCGTGAGTTTGGGAGAAGCGCGGGGACACAAGAGATGAGGCGTCTCAAAATTTGAAAATCAAGGGGACACGTGGCGGCGTCTCAAGATGTTTTATGGGGAGGGAAAGCTGAGGCGTCGTCTCCATCATGTGGGGACTTTAGGGCGGTCGTCTCAACAAAGCATGCACGCACGAAATTGAACAATGGAATCTTAGCAAAAGCTTGTGCCGTCTCCGAGAGCAAGCATGGAGAAAGCGTGAGGCAAAAAAAAGTGATGAAATTTTGGGGAATCTTAACATGCCTTTCAAGAAAAACATGTGATTTGGAGAATAGTATTGTAGATCACATGCATACATATATATATATATATATATATATATATATATATATATATATATATATATATATATATATATATATATATATATATATCAATAATTCTAAATTTTAATTTTAATAGTATATATATAATACTAGTATATAATGTATTATAATTGATACTATAAATATTGGGAAGTATTAGTTCGATATCTGATAGAAAAATACGATAATTAGAATATTCAATTATTATATAAATATTAATGCATATTATTTAATTGAATATAATTATCGGTATTATGGGGAAGAAGTTCAAACGCAACAGATGAAAGGGTGCAACCGATAATCGAATAAAAATTTAAAATTTAACATAAAATTGAAAAATTGAAAATACGAAAAAGAAAATTTAAAATTAGAAACTAGAATGACTACTCGTTGATTTTCCTGGCCACTTATCAAGCCATCTCACATATCCCTCACCTTTTCTTTTCTTACGTTTGTAGGGCGGTTTATTCTTTCGAAATTTTGGTGGTGATTCTGGATCTATCCTAAGTGTAAGTTTTTCAATTTTGGACTCAGTGATTTCATCCATCGCCTCATAAGTTAACCTCACCCTTTTAACAGTAATTATATCCTTAATTTTATGGTCCTCTAATTTTCGCTTTTTAGGCAAGACTTCAAATAGTGGTGAATTAGTGTGGATATTTTTCAATACCGCAACGTACGTTTTAGATTGGGAGTCTACCGGAGTTTCCATAAAAATTTTCGGGAAAGGAATCAGTGGGATGTAGTGATTTGGAATTACAATATATGCTTCCTTCTCTACCTCTTTTACAACCTCCTCTTCGAACAATGTTGGTGAATTTTTCTCAATCTCCACTATTTTCTCGTTAGAACTTTCCTCGGCTACAATATCACTCTCCTCAAACTCGTCATCACTTTCTAGATTTGCAAATAGTTTTTCTATAATGGTTGTTTCAACATCCACATCTTCCTCGGGTAAAGATCCTAGAAGGTTTTGTTCGAGTTGGGATATTTGAGTCTCTAAGCCAATGGTGTGAGACGCGAGGGATTCAACCATATTGGTTAGTTGGCTAAGGGTTTCATTATTTTGAAGACTTTGTTTTCGTACTTCTTCATTTTGGATAATTTGTGCTTCATTTTGGATAATTTGTGCCTCTACAAAGTGCTCAATCATAGACTCTAACCTAGAGTTAGTTATCATCTCATATGAATCCTCTATTGATGTTTCAAAATTAAAATCTTGCGATTCTTCAGAGTCTTGAAAGTAAGTTAAAGTCTCCTTTTGTGCTTCCCCGAAGCGACTTATCATCCTAGATGTTTCATTAAAATCTTCCATTAATATTTCGAGATCAGATTTATATGGTTTTAGTGATTCTTCAAAATATTGAGTTTGACAATTATAGGAAGAATTGGGTTGAGGAAAAGTTTGGTTGAAATTATAAATTTCTTGTGGTTCTGCAAAATATGGGGATTGGTAGTTTTGGAGGTAGTTTGGGTAAGAGTAGGTTTGTGAAGCATTAAAGTTTTCCATCAGTATTTCAAGGTTGGATCTATGAGATTCTTGTGGTCCTCATAATACTGATAATGGGCGTAGGAAAAATTTGGGTTATACATGGTAAACAAGGTAAAGGTACCTTAGTCTATACGGTGTAACACCAGAGTTACAATATCGACTTGAATAATCCCCGGCAACGGCGCCAAAAACTTGATCGCGACTTTATCGTCTATTAATCAGCAAACTGCAAGTGCACAGTCCTATCGCGTAGTTTTAAAAGATATCGAACCCACAGAGACTATAAATCGATATATCGTTATCCTAAGTTACGGTATACACCTAAGGCGAATAATTCTTTAAAATATTGGCTAAGGAAAATATAATAATTAAACAATATCGATATGTAATTCGTCTAACCTAAGGAGGTCCGAAATTCCACTGGCTTGTTTCTCAAGTTGATAGAAAATCTCTTCAGCAAACAATATTCATCTAAAAATCCTATCTCAAACTTTCTCTCTATTGAATCAGATCATGTAATTAAATCCTAACGTATGCTCTCGCTATCCCGCCGAATTTAAAAACACTTTTTGAAAATAAATAAGGTTTAATCAGTTTTAAAATGCTTTCGCAGTCTTTAAAAATAATACATAGTATCCACTACCTGGTTTAAAACCTCAAACTCTCGCTCTGTTGGTTTCTAACCTTAGTCTAGTTTATTAACCTCAAACTTTCGCTCTGTTGGTTTCTAAACCTTTTAATAAATTAAATTAGATATCTAAGTCAGAAAGAACATTTTTAACAACGTAACATTATGCCAGTTTATTTTGGATTCCTTTGGTTCGATTAATTTACATACCAATATCAGAAAGATTTAGCCAGACATATTAATTAATTCAGACATGCATAAATAATATGGTTCAATATAATTAAACATTTCCGAAATCAAATAAATAATATCAGGCAACAATATGACAAATAAAATAATTAAATTAAAAACCTGAAAATAAGAATACTGGAAATAATCTTGTTCTTCGAAATAAACGGGCACTCCACAAGTCGGTTGGATGCGCTCGGAGACTTCTTGAATTCAAAGGAAATCGACAAGGAATAAAAGCACTAGATCTAACGTAAGGTTAGATCGAAAAACGAAAATAAAACTTAAACAAAGCGAAAACTAAAATAAATTGAGTACAAAGCGAAATAAAATTGCGAAATAAAGAAAGAAGGTTGTTTTAAAGCTGACCCTAATTACGAAACTTGAACTTGTATTTATATCCTCACTGGTAACTTCTCATTCCTAAACTTCGTATCAAAATGTGACCGTGAGAGAAAATATGCGCTTGAGTAGGAGGCGGGCGCCTCACGTGAAGAAGAAGGCGGGGCGTGCGTCTCAAGATGTTGGCAGATGGTGGGTCCCACTTGAGGCGCGCCTCAAGGAAAGTGAGAGGGCAGGCGACCGTCTCGCCACGTGGCAAGTGGGACTTGCGTCTTGGGCTTAGCTCCACAGCGGATTGGGCTTTGCTTCTGGACTTAGTCTTCACCATATTATTTTCTTCTATATCTTTGCTTCATTTCTTTTGCTTTTAATCCGATTTTCCTCGATTTTACTTCTTTGCTCAATTTATCTTTATCTAATACAAATACGAAACATAGAAAATACCACGTGTCTGAAATAAAGTAATATAATTAAATAAAAATAGTAACATTGTCTATGAAAATTACGTCAAATATGTTATATAAATTCGTGTTATCATATTCATTCTTCTTTGATATTCATTTGCTCTTTATTTTCATCTTTCTTTTTCCTTTATTTTCTTTTGATTCTTCCACTTTTCAATTTTTCTTTTGAACTAAACCTATTTATTTTCCTCCCCAACTTTAACAAAACTCTATTATTCTTTGAATGCTCTTCAAGGTTTTGTACAAGATATCAATGGTTGCAAGGTTCAATATAAGAAAAATAGAATCTATCAATTATGAAATTTGATGATTTTTCAAAGATGTGGAATAATATACACCAAGTGGTGTACGTAATGCATTATTCAGTTCATAACTGATGTATTCATGTCATATGGCTCAAAAGTGGTTTGCAGATGATCACTACTCACAAGGACACATGATGCTACAATTTGGCTTGCTAGTTATGCTCAATTAACAAATAAATGCCTTTATCCCTTCTATGTCTTTACTATAATAAACATGAATGCAATATCAAGAATGAATTAAATGAGTTAAAACAAAAATTTGTCAGTCTCCTAAGCATATGGTGAACAATGGAAGGTTTACCTCACTTTTCTTGTTTAGGAACTAAGTAATTCATAAGGAAAACATGTCATGGCTTAGGATTGAATGAATTGGTTTTATGCAGATTACTCATGTCATACTCATGATAAATTCTAAGAAAGAAATAAACACATAATTGGTTTGGTCAATTCTTTCAATTTTAAATCCCTACCATTACACTTTTGTTGATATATGTGAAGTTGGTCTTCCACTCCTTGCCTTTCCCATTTTGGTTGAAGAGAATAATTCTCAAGAAAAAAGTCATGGATTGATCATAAGACACCTACATCTTAAAAATTATTTAAAAGACAAAATTACAAAAGTGAAGAAAATTGCATGAATGACATTTTTGCTGATTCTGCTATGTTCGCTTAGCGAAACAGGGCCCGCTTAGCGAATTCATGCAGAATTCAGTTTTGCAGAATTTCATTTTTGGCTCATTCATATTATTTTCTTCATATAAAAATAACTAATTTAAGTAAGAAAATAAAGATGCAAAGGATCGGGCTACCTCCCAACAAGTGCTTGTTTAACGTCATTAGCTCGACGTCTATTTTTACGAAAAATTAAAGTGGCTTGTATGAATTCTTCAAAGTATCCTTGCCACCATGCTTTGGCCTTTCTTTATCATCCTTCCTCTTCATTCTAGTCCTATTTCATCAAGAGCTTTAACTTTAAAATAGTCTTCCTCTTTGTGATGTTTGGCTTGAAACAAGTTGAAGTCCACCTTCTCATTTTTGCACCTTATCGTCATTGTTCCTTCATCGACATCGATCATCATTTGGGATGCTTTTATGAATAGACGGCCTAACATCAGAGGTATGTTGTCATATTCATCCATATTCATCACAATAAAATCAGTTGGGAATAGAAAACTTTCAAGCTTCACCATTACGTCCTTCACTATGCCAATTGGTTGTACGATTGATTTGTCGGCAAGTTGTAATTTCATTGTTGTTGGCTGCAAATCAAGTTTACCAATCTTTTTAAGAATGGCCAATGGAATGAGTTGGTTCTTGGTCTAAGATCCCGCAAGGCTTTGTCGAAATTGATGCTTTAAATGATAACTGGTAATGTCACGGTTCCAGGATCAACTTTGGTCTTTTCCTCTTTTTTCTCATTTTCAAATTGTTTTTCTTTGACATTCTCCCCAACATTCGTTTAAGCTACATCCTTAATCTTTGTTGTAACGACATTGCAAGTTTCTTTTGGATTAGTTTGAGTGGTGGCGGTGAAAGTTCTTGTTTGTTGCTCACTTAACTGTTTTGCAATTTGCCCAACTTGTGTTTCTAGATTTCTAATTGAAGCATCCGTATTTTTTTGGTTGGCCATGGACAACTGCATAAATTGATTCAAGGTATCCTCTATCTTTGAAAGCTTATATGGCTGAGTCTAACTTTGATACTGATTCTTCCGATTTGCGTTGTTATTGTATGGATATCCTTGATTGTTTTGAAATGGAACCTGCCTTTGTTGCTAATTTACCAAATAATTGACTTCTTCATTGATCGGGGGACAAAAACCAGTTGGATGGTCACCTCTACACAGTTCACATGATGCTACTTGTTGCGGTTTAGGCGTTTTGTGCATTTGTTTGAGTTATTGTGGAAGATTTGAGAGTTGCTTTGTCAATTCTTCCACAGTTTGCGTGAGAAGCTTGTTTTGTTCCAAGATTGCATCATTCGTATCCAACTCAAGAATACCATATTTCTTTCGTGTTGCACCTGTGTTATACTGAACTTGGTGATCATTGAGAGCCATACGGTTGATGATAGCAACTGCTTCCTCTGCACTTTTGGATAATAACGAACCACCGATTGTTGCGTCAAGTAGGAGCTTTGGTTGGGGCTACAATCCATTGCGAAAAACATGAATTTGTGTGAGATTACCGAAACCATGATTAGGACATTTGTGCAATATGGACTTGTAGCATTCCCAAGCTTCACGAAGAGTTTCAGTTGCACTTTGCGTGAATCGGCTATTGTTGTTTTGCATCCATGAAGCGATTGTGAGGAAAGAACCTGTTAAGAAAGTTTTCTTCCAAGACATTCCAATTTGTCATTATTTCTGTGGGTTGTCCAAGATACCAATCCATGGCTTCTCCTATCAAAGAATGCGGGAAGAGTATCACGAACACTAATTCTTCCTCAACCTCTGGTGTACCTAACGTACCGACAATCTCATAGAATTTGGTGAGGTGAATGTATGAATCTTCATGATTCAAACCTGCAAAGGGGTTAGCGTAAATAATCTGAAGCAACCTTGTTTTCATTTCCGCTTATCTTGTGGTTGGATTATTGTTGAGACGATCCAGTCGTCTTGGACTGCTTGCACATGGACCGTTAACAACTTCGGCCATTGCTTCGTTGATAGACTGGTTTGTTGAGGAAGTGGAAGTAGAAGCTCCTTGGTGATTTTTCTTTTTGGATAGTTGTCTCTGTTTCTTGGTTTGTCTCTTGTTTTTTTAGATTGTCTTTTTGATTTCGGAATCAAAAATAAGTTGATCTTTTGAACACTTGCCTCAGAGTATAAACAGATTTTTCACCTATCCAAACACTTGAACAAAAGGTTGCAAGACAACAAATATATACAATATATAACAAATTCACAAAAGTTAGAAGTATAGAAACAATTGCGATGTTTTAATACCTTAAACCCCAATCCCCGACAACAACGCCAATTTGATGTTGTGTATTATCACATGAAGTATTTGTTTTATCGTATCCACAGGGATTGGAGCGATATCAAAACCGTTCAATGATTTCTATATTTCTAAGCATAAGTTTCAAGATTGTTTGGTTTATAAATGACGAAAAGTAGAATACATAAATAACGAAATATAAATTCAGAGAAATAAACTCGTTGGAAATTGGTTTTCATTCACCGATTCGATATGCAAAACTAGGATCAATTATACATAACTTATGAATGTTTCAAGATCATCATGTATCACGCACAAACAAAGCTTATGTGTAAACTTTGATGTGATTTATTACCTTATGGTTTAATCGATGATTTCTCAGCCTATTAAATGATACGACAACATTAAGATTCAATACTTGTGAATATTAAACCTAACTTTATGTCTAGCAGCTAGAATTTAACAGTTGTAATCTTGGATCGAGATTAGAACCATATTTGTCAATATCGATTTAATCCATTAAATAAACGGTAAAGAAAAGATAACAACGATAATGATTCAAACATAAATTATATATAATGCCATGATTAAAGTAAATACATACTGATTCGGTGAACTATGACCAATCCCAACAAGAGAGGGATTTATCTACTCATGGTAGCTTGAAGTACAATTGAAGAGTTGAGTAGAAACGACATCAACGACGATTTCCCAACTCTTGATGCGAATCCACCTCCTTCTCCTTACAACCTCTACTAAACTATTACACTAATGTTATAGAATGTATTACAAGTCGTAAAAACTGGAATTTGCAACTGAACTGAGTTCTGCTCTATTTATAACAGTTCTGGCCGCCTGAGTTGGCTGAGCAAACTATATTTCGCTAAGCGAAGTCCTTTCTTTTATGATAAGTTTTCAAATCAAGTTGTCAACTTGTTACTGCCAAAGTTCGCTAAGCGAAATATGGCTCGCTTAGCAAAGTTGCTTTCTTCAACTTGAAGTCTTCAAAATATCTTTTTATGACCGCCCTGTTTCGCTAAGCAAACTTTAGCTCGCTAAGCGAACTCTTTTGCGTTGCTGCTCGCTGCATGCGAAACTGGATGTTTTTCTTTCTGACTTGGTTTCGCTATGCGAACTATATCTCGCTAAGCGAATCACGCTTCTTTTGAATTTTGAATTTTGTTCTTTGACTTCGTTGGAGTGCTAAACATTTGTTTGTTTATGGTTTTCTTGATGGCATAAACGCCAAAAGACACTCAAAGCGAAAGTAAACATGTACAACCCATATCTATTCAATAATTGGGGTTTTTTTTATGTGAGAATCATGTTATTTAAGTAAGATAAATGCCATGTTCTAATGTGATATTTTATTATGAATTAGGCATTCATTAGGCTGCTCAAACAACGTTACCGTTCATTAGTAGCGCTAAAACTCGTAACTTTCTAAATTCCATATTATAACAATTATCCTTTTCCAAGACGCTCCAACTTGTTAAACAACCAAAATCTTAAATCTGTGTTACCTTTGAATTCGGGAAACAACAAAGCTTCAACAACACATGCATTGTAGCCATCAACAACATACAAAACCAACATCTTGCAGCGAGCAAATCAGAAGCATAACTTCTCCCCCACTTAGGTTCAACTCAATTCCTGCAAACAAGTGATCAGAAAAAAACAAGTACCGACATTGTTTCACACACTTATCGCGTACAAAGGAATAAACAACATTAGATAACACTAGTCGGATGGACCGACACTACGATACCACTAATGTAACACCCGTTTCTGATAAATTAATAGATAAATCAGAGTGATAAAGTTTCTAACAAAATATGGGATGATACATTTTCAACTAAAAACAATGACAACTATTCGCATTTAGTACATAGATACATAGCACAACATATCTGGATGAACTCTAAACAACCTGTATTAATCTTCTTGAAAATAAGGCAACTTATAATTACTACGCATCGGAATAAACTTCTTTTATCCAACAAAACAACTTCAACTTAGTATAAGACATCAGCAAGTACTTTCATAAATTTCATCCTTTAATTCAACATCTAAAGTAATAACAACAAACGAAAACAACTATCGTTTATCCCCCCGAGGGCTACGTATCAGAGCAAAAGACACCAACTCGAACTAACAACTACTAATCATCAGCTAATCTTCATGATTACCTGCACATTACCCACGTAGAGGCAACATCACAACAGAAGGGGTGAGATATCAAATAATATAAACAAAAGTATGATAATCAATATATTAGACTAGAATTATACAAATTTCACCGCTTCATATATCAAGTATGCAACAATTGACAAGCAACCTAATAGCAACAACAAGACAATTTTAATCGATCAACATAACAGTTAAATCAACACAACTTAATAACAATAGCAACTCATGCCAACTCAGAACAACATCAACTTGTAACAACTATAACTTATATCAAACAACAAAGCGACAATCAATAAACAACATAATAATAACAACGACTTCAATATGCAACTCAAATGCGACTCAACTATGCATATGCATGTGGTACCATTGGAGCATAACTCCCAACTTAAAATATGCCAGTTTATCGAGGCATTCAACAAGGCATAAGCCTTCAACTTTCAAAGTGGTCCCATCAAGGCCAAGGCATAAGCCTCCAACTTTCAACGTGGTGCCATCAATGCCAACTTAATTATGTAAATGCTATGCATGCGACAACAACCACACCATCAACCTATTCAACACAACACAACAACGACAAAATGCAACAACTGCAAACAACTTGATCAACATTGGTCACAAGACCTACAACAACATAACAACTTAACAATGTTGGCCATATGACCTGCAACTTAATCTGTCCATAAATTGGGACGATTCAACTTATTCAACTGTACCTACAAATCAACGTATTCAACATCGTTTCGACAAAACAAAACAAACACAATTACCTACCAATATATATTAATTATCCTGACAAATCTCGATCAATTATGGACAACTAATTTTTACCGCTTAAATTATAATTCGGCTTATTCGGTATTGTTTCATCCACTTATTATCACGGTCGATTATTACCTAGATTCTATTAATTTTATTATTACGATATTGTTAATTCCATGCATCCACAAATACATCACATTATTAAAATCCGGTATTGCTACTATAATATCAGTATATGTTATAGAACCTGCTACCCACTATTTTCTTATTCCTGTTAAACCTCGCAGTGACAAGCTAATTTATAACATTACTATCTTAATTATAGGAATCTATTATTTCCATATATTATCTCAATTACTCTATTTTACGCATCTATCTGACTAATTTCCATTTGCCAAAACCAAAAAAAAAACATAGGCATGGCAAATACACACACAACTGGAAAGGGAAGGAAAATTAGGTGGGACGCCCATCCCATGCTATGGGGTAACCTAACAACACCATCATATAGGCTCTAGCAACACATTCAAATCTATTAGCAACTCTTTGGCGAACACATATAAATCTTGACCAATCCATCCTATAATAAGGACATCTACAAAAATAGATCTCCTCGGTGCCTCGTCGATGGAACACCCATCAGATCAATAACTAGTATAATAATATCATTATAAATGAAGCCTTATTGAGGATCAACCAACTCACCCCTAATCGACATGTGAAGAAGATATGAAACATCGTCCAAATTAATGGTCATCTCGCCAAATGGCATATGAAATGAGGATCTTTCGGATCGCTCTAAGGCCGATGCAGTTTTGGTTTATCCTCGACAAATTGATTATCTGGAGAGAGGATAGAACATAGTCATCCAAACAAGTCAGTATCATAGGTGGGAGAATATACAGAACCAATCATATCAGTTTGTTGCCATGTGCAACAACCTTTAACTTTTTCTCCGGTTGTCTCTTCAGAATTTTTTTTATAGTATATATGTTATAAAATATATAAGTACTCACAAATAAAAGTTATTCAACATAAAGATTAACTCATATTTGAACCATAAATGGCGAACAACGTGACCTCATACCTCACGGAAAAGACATATCGATCGGTCCTCTAGGAAACAAGGTGATGGACCTACCTAAAATTGCGATGTCATTCTCCATCATTCACCTCTCGTCGACGTTGTCGTTCTTCAATCCTTTTCCACATACTGTTGTCGCTTGAGCCTTCTCTCATGCGAACCATTGAAAATAAATAAGAAAATTTAATTAAAAGAAGAACTAGATAACACATTAACGTGTTATATGAAATTAGGGGTTTTCAAAACCAAATCGGTCCAATAGAAAATCACAAAACCAAACTGAACCAAACCGAAACCACAAAAAATTGCAAAACCAAACTGAACCAAACCGAGACCACAAAAAATCGCATTTGGTTCGGATGTGTTTGAGTCATTTTCTAACGGAACCGCACGTTTCGATTCGTGGTGTGTATTTTACAACCTGAACCAAACCAAATCAAACCAAACTGCATTATGTTATAAAATCTTACTAATCAATATATATTTCTTTAATTCTTTAGAGAAGTCAACATGTATTATGTGTATATTTTATCAAATTCTTTGTATGATATTTATTTTAATTTTCAAATCGTGAAAAACAAAATATTATTCGTTTATAAATATTATTTTCACAAAATTTATTTTATCGTATTCTTTGTATAATAGTTATTTAAGAATGCAATCTTATGCATATTATTATTTAGATTTAGATGAAATTATAATACATAATTTTCTATATGAAATTATAAACTTATTTTGACAATTAAATTTTTATTTAGTAATGTATGAACGATTAAACTCAAAATTATAGTTTCCTTTATATGTGTACGTGTGGCTCAATATATTTTCCTTTATTTTGACAATTATATATTTTTTTGTAAATCAGAACCAAACGAACCAATCCGCCGCATTAATTTGGTTTGCTTTGGTTAATTATTTAAAAGCCAAGAACCAAAATGAATACGGTTTTTCTCTTGCGATTCGGGTGATTTTTTCTTCAAAACCGCCTAAACTACACCCCTATTTGAAATAGTGAAATAAGAATCGGATAACAGGACTAAATATTATCCGGTTGGAAATTATAATCATGAGAACCACGCTTGTGTTATCCGAGTTGTTTTTTTTTTGGTGTAAACCAGAGTACTTATTGATGGATTATTCGGAGTGTTACGATATAAATTGGATTTGAGACACTCGCGTCCTCCGATTAGTGTTTTCAGGGAGTTTCAAATAACGTTTTGTTGTGTTTTCCGACTGTTGCTCTCTCGATCTTTTGAAGTAAAATGATGAAAAAATGATTTTTTTTGAATGTGTAAATATTTATACAAAGATATTTTTGTCAAAAAAAAATTATTTGTAAGGATAGGGGATAACCGTAGACATACAGGATAAAATTTTCCATTCAAATGCATACAAATATGTTGCTGATACTAAAATAATCGAGCCTAAAAATGAATCCCTTTGAAGGCCATGGTGGATTGTTAAGTAAAAAAATTCAATAAATGTAATAATTAGAATTATTTTCATTTTTCATCAATGCAGTACAGTGATATTTTTAAAGATACATCTCTGAACTAAATTTTGACAAAAAAATAAAGTTTAACGAGTTGAGAGATATATTTTCAAAAATAAAGAAACATTTGTTGTTACGAGAGGCATGAGAGAAGCGGTAGAAAGACAACCCATAGCCATTTTTGTTGGGCTTCGGCCCATTCGTCTTCACTGACAGAAAAACAAAAAAAAAACCCGAATTTCAAGCCCGGTGTCGAACTCCGGCCGTTGATTGGCACCGTCGTCGTCAAGTCGTCATTCGCCAGCTGTGTTCTACGCTCCAGGTTCGTTGCTAGGGTTAGAACTTCTATCTTCAAATTTCGAACTTCTATCTTCAACTTTGTACTACACAATCATTCTCCGCCGCAAATACTCGCTAAGGTTAGAATCTCGTAGCGCGTATGCTTTCTCGTTTTCTTAAATATAACCGTTGTTTTAGGGTTTTAGGTTCCGCTTTTTTCTGAGCGTAAGAAATCTAACAAGAAAATAGAATGGGTAGTAGTAGCAAGAGTAGGAAATCAAGAAGAAAACGGAAATCGGATGATTCTGAATCGGAATCAACTTCTTCGCAATCCGATGATTCGGATAGAAGCCGTGATCGGCGGAGGCGGCGTAGCCGCCTCCATGACTCGGGGTCCGGTAGTTCTTCTGATGGCAGTGGTAGTGATAAGGGTGGGAGGAAGAGGAAATCCTCCAGGAAAATTACTGAAGAAGAAATAGCACAGTACATGGCTAAGAAAGCGCAGAGAAAGGTTTGGAAATTTAAAATTTGCTTCTCTATCCATATTTGATGATGTTCTATGAAGAATTGATTTGGCTTTGAAGAGTTTGATTCATTTGTCTTGGTTTTGTGCTCAGGCATTGAAAGTTGCTAAAAAATTGAAGATTCAAATGACTCAAATCCATTTGGTGACTCCAATCTTAATGAGAAGTAAGTTCTGCTCTAGAAATTAGTGTATTAGTAGCTGAGTGATGCTTACTTACATCATCTTATTTATGAACAAACTATTTTGTAGGTTTGTTTGGCGGAAGAAGATTGAGCGTGATGTTGTTCAAGGTGTGCCTATTGATGAGTATTCAGTTAAAGCTGAGAAAAAGAGACAGAGAAAGGATGGTAAGAAATTTTCTCCGAAATGTTTTTGTTTGTTAGGGACATTGCATATATAGGATGTAGACTACTTACCTTACAATTTTTATAAAATTTCTACTTGTTATTACTATATATTCAGTTGCCAGTTTGCCACTACTAACTAGTTAGTTTGTTGGTGTGTCCTGGGTTATTGATTTGACTTATGATGATGTGGTCAATCAAAACAATTAAACTTTCCATCTACCATTTAACATTCACTAATTTCATGTTAAAATTATAATGCAGGCGGAAATTGAAAAGGTGAAAAAAAGAAGAGAAGAAAGGGCACTTGAGAAAGCACGGCACGAAGAAGAAATGGTAAGTTCACGCTTAGAAGTAAAATTATTTTTTGGGTACCACCTGTCCTTGCTATATTCTTTAAAATATTTATTATACCCATTATCTTTTCACGGGCATTGTTAGCTAGAAGCGTGCTCGTGAGTTCGGGGCGGGAAAAAGAGAATGGAGGTATGGTTGCTTGAATTGCTTCCATTTGTTGTTATTCGAAAACAAAATAGTATTACCAATCGATGATAAACACAATTTCATATGCGGTTTCATTTCGATCAAAGCAAGTTTAGGTGCGAGATTAGATTGCGTGAAGGGCGTGCCAAGCCAATTGATATCCTTACCAAGCATCTCGATGGCTCACGATGATTTGGATATTGAAATAAATGAACCATATCTGATCTTGAGGTTAATATTTGGCCTTATAATAGCAATATCTTTTTCCTTTAAGTTGTAAATTATAATGTAAAACACTTCTCAAAATCTTATTAAATCCTTTCCTTATGTGGCTAAAAATTTCTAGCTTGAATGTCAATGTTGTTGGAGAAATTACATAATAATTTGACATTTATGATGCGAGGGTTTGTGATGAGCGAAATGGAAGAGCTTCTTGAGGATATCAAAATGCATTTGGACCTTGAGAGCCACACTGACCCATGTAGAATATTGGGAGGTATCTTCCTTTGTCCATGCTTTGTTTAGTTACATCATAGTTCTCCATAGAGTTTTTGATAGCTGACACAACCCATGTAGAATATTTGGAGCTATGACCTCTGAACTAGTTGTTTTGGGTCCGGGTTCCATTGTAAAATTATGGAATTATCTAAAGATTAAGAGGAAATATCATGCATTTGTATTTTTATATATGCTTGTATACTCTTGGAATTGGGCTTAGACCTTACTCATTGTACACAAAACAAACGGGTGGAATGCATGGATCTCAAGCGTCCATATTTGGATGACTTAAGCATGGACATGTGTGGTAAAAACAAAGATCTTGCTTGACTAACAAATCTAAGATCTAGGACGGGCTCTAATACCATCTTAGAATCGAGCTTTAAGTCTATTTGAAACCTTATAAAGCCGGTTTGTATGGTGAGGGTTGCCCAAGCCACAACACTAATTTCTAGTTGACGTGGAACTCTCGGATCTTCACAACAACTTAGGACTAGACATCTCAAATGATTAATATCTTGGATTAATATCTTATAATCATTTTGTTTTAATTTCTAAAGTGCATAAGCACAATATGTCCTCGCATTTCTTAGTGCCCATTGAAATGAAAACAAACAATTATTTGCAATGATATGACCTCATAAAATTATAGACTTTTTAAAATTGGTTTTGAATAAAAGGATTTGTTCACGACTTTCAATCATATGGAAAAAACATATGATGGTTTTCTTTAAAAGGTTTGTGCAAGACCCTAAGAAGAAAATAGTTTGGATTTCTTATGCTTGAGCAATCTAATATATCGAGGGTTATCATTAATGTGTGGAAAGTCCATACAGACTACATAAGATTTTCCAGAGTAAAGATTCACACAAAGGTCTTTTGTTGTTTATCTTGGTTTAAGGTCTGCTTTGAGCATATGATTTTATCTTGGTTTACACATCAGAAGACAATGCCGGCATACATAGTTTCCGTATTATTTAGGCATAGCTAAAATGTCAAGAAAAGGAATACATGGAAGGATAGAGAGAGACACGAAGCAGTCATGGAAACAATTAGTTTTGCTTGAGTAGAAATAGAACATAGTAATGTGAAACATATAGTTTTCGTTTGAGTAGAAATAAAATATAGTATATAGAATACACGTTTAGTAGAAGGCACACAAATTAGAGACAAAAATTGAATAACATATTATACCACAAATATCAAGGTTTGGGTACCTTAGGTTCATCATATAAAATAGCAGGATATATAGGAGATTTTAACTATAGGATCGGTTGGAGGGTAAGTTAATTGGAGAAGCTGGTTTGGGCGTGATTTGTGATAGAAATGTTAGTCAAGCTTATTTTTCTTGTAAAGCATAAGACTAATACCTCATATTTAGAGTTGAATGTTGGGTGATAAATAGCGGATAAGAAAGGAAAGTCGATGTTGTAGAGGTGAGAATATTAGAGTGGATGAATGATCATTTATGTATGTTTTGTCTTTCATGCAACTATGCATGTCTTCTCGGTATGTTTATGGAAGCATCATTATGCATTATTTATATCTTATATAGGCACTAAAGCTCGATGAATTAGTTGTTTTAGTAGTCTCCTCTTACATTTGATTAGCATATTGGCCATTGTTGTGGTTTCCTTAACATGTAATCTATGCATCTTGCTTGAATTAGTCATTTTATATTTCATGTTCAAAGTTGATCAATATCATCATACGAGCACTCATTGGTGAGTGATTGGGAGCTAGTGGCTCGAAAAAAGGCACTTGATCGAGCTAGGGTGCGTGGAGAAGAACCTCCGTGAGGTGCTTGCAGAAAAAGAGATGCATGGCGGTGTTGAACGGATGTGAAGAAGCTTTTGCGGGGAAGACACGTACAAAATTGGAGGCTTTGCGGTATATTGAGTCGAGATGCGTCTTGGTGCAAAGCTTGTTGAATCTTGGGAGACTATTTTAAAGCACCTTACAGGTACTACTTGGTTTCTATGTCTTGTTTGATGTCGTAGAACCAAGGTTTACTGTCGGTTTCTTCATCAACCATCATCTGATGCAGAGTTTGTCTAGGCAGCTCGATAGTGATGGAAGGTGCTTCATTAGCCTTGACCTTAAACATTGAAGATAAAGTGGCTAAAGCATCAATTAGCGGTTTTCCTCTCTAGGAATATGATGGAAATAATCTCATCAAATACGGTATCAACGAAAACATGATCTACATGCGGAATCAACTTTTCATTACGAGTTTCCACTCTCCTTTGACACGGAAAGCGCGAGTCTTGAATCTCCATAAACTTCAAAATTTTGATCCTTAAATCAATAGCGGCTTATCCAGAAAATACAAGCTTTATATTTTGCCATGTTGTTTGTCTGATATGCTGATTACGGCGGTGAAGAGAATATGAAAACGATCGAGAAGTTATAATTGCCCTATTGTGACTGCATTGGATGCTCCATCGAACACAAGTGTGGGATCACGGCTTGGGTCTCCTCGGTCGGGAATGTTGCATTCTACGATAAACATGACATCTTAAATGCGGGAAGTCGAACCTCATCGATTGATAGTCCTCCATGGTTTGGTGGGCGAGATATTACGATACCACACTCCCGCGATAGCTTACGAGTTACGTATTGAATATCATATTGATAGTAACATCACCTAGCGTGATCCTTCAACCAAAGTGGCTTTTCAAAGATATATTTGATAGGGTCCATCTTAGATATCGACATTGTAGCATGACACACCATGTATTGTCTCGGCGGCGACCCATGCTAAAGCACAACAAGTTTTCTCTAGCAGAGAATACCGACTTTCACATTCAGTGAACTTCTTACTCAGATAGTAGATTACATGCTCTTTTCTTCCCGTTTCGTCATGTTTCCTAAACACGACCCATAGATCCTTGTGCGGTGGTACACTATGAGGCCTCCAGGACCGGTGATATCAAGATCGGTGGTTCTTGTAAGTACTCCTTGATCTTATCAAATGCTCGTTGACAATTATCATTCCATATGATGGCTTGATCTTTCTTGACAATTTGAACAAAGGTTCACAGTAGGCTCAAATGTGATATGAGCAGGAAATGTAATTTAAGCGTCCCGAAACCACAAATTTCTTTCTCGTTCTTGGTGCGGCATTTCTTGAATAACTTTTACTTTGTCAATTACCTCGATACCTCGTTGGCTCACTATGAATCAAGTAGCTTCACGGATGGGACTCAGAAAGTACACTTGTTAGGATTGATCGAAGTTTGTACTTCCTCGATCTTTCAACGACTTTTCGAGATGGACAATGTGCTCTTCTTGATCGAGACTTGGCAATCATATCATCCACATAGACCTCGATTTCTTTATGCATCGTATCATGGAAAAGAGCTACCATGGCTCTTTGATAAGTTGTCCTGCGTTCTTGATCAAAGGCATGACCTTGTAACGAAGGTGCCCAGGGGTGGTGAATGTGGTCTTCATCATGCGGGATCCATCTTGATCGATTATACGAGAAATCATCCATGAAGGAAAAGCGGCGGTGTCTATCGACCAAAACATCGATGTGAGGTAAGGGAAAGTCATCCTTGGTGGCTCGATTCAAGTCTCGTAGTACTACACATCCAGACCTTTCCATCCTTCTTGGGGGGTACAATGTTGGCGATCGATCTGGATATCACCAAACCACAACAAGGAAGCCGTGATGCTTCTTCGCCGTCTACTTCTTAGCCATCTCGGGATCGTCCTCGATCTTTGCTTCACGGGAGAGCATTCGGGCTTTAGCGACTTGTGCTGCGATATACGTATCAAGTCGGGCATATCGATATGACCCGGCAAACACATCTGAACTACGTGGCGGACCAACTCATCTTTATCTCTTACCAGGCGGTTCAACTTTGACTTCTTTGAGATCCTCTTGATGCCAGTTGATCCATCCCTGGTTCTGATGAGGTTGGATCATCTTACTCGTGCTCGATCGGCAACTCTTGGGAGTTCATAGTCTTCTTCACCGTCATCTTGGCTTGGTTGATCGGAAATCGAAGTCGAAAGGAGTTATAGCATGGCTATGTTCAATAAGCTCGATTCGAATGATCTGCATAAATGATTGATTTTATCTTTTAGATATGTATGTTTATTTTAGCAGGAAAAACAGTGAAAGTCTTGTTGTTTTTATTATTTAAGATGCACTGGAAAGCAAAAGTAAAAACAATAAAAGGGATCTCAAATTGAATAACAAAATGCACTTTTTATTGAAGATAAAAGTTCAAGCCCTACAAAGCAATCCTTTGTGCCTTGGGCAGAGCACATGATTTTTTTTAATTAAAAAACAAGAAATTACTTTGAAAATGAAATGAGAGGGGTAACATCCTCGGCTCCAATTCTTAAGTGCCCTTGGAGAATCACGGAACAATCAGAAAGCTCCAGCTGCTCATCATCTTGATGGCATTGATAGCCTTTCTCGGGCGGAAACCTTTCAAAAGTATCCTCTGAGCGAGGATCTTTCCTTTTCTATCTACGAACCTGCGATCACAGGTATGATTGATAGTCGAGTCCGCTCTTGTCCTTCTTCTCATACATTTATCCGTACCCCGACCTTGAGGTTTCAGGCCTCGATAAGAGCCTTGACATCTTGCCAGCGGGTTATATTACCTCTAGGTTTTTGTGATCTTGACTTCTTTTGCACATTCCACAATCTCAAAGCTTGAAAGAGGGTCTCATGCCTCGTCTCCGACATCCACGTACTTGAATTGACAAGTGACTAACGGTGGTCTTCTTCACTAACTTCCACCACTGGTTGTTCAGCAAGAACTTGATTTCGATGTAGGGTTGAGTAATGACCTTTGCAGGTGTATCCGAGGTCTTCCCAAGACTATAATTTGGAAGATATCGATCACTTGAAAAGTAATATTGAAGAGTTGGGGTCAGATAAATCTTGGAAGATCAATCTCCCCCACCGTCTGCGCGATCCATGAAAGCCTTCACAATTAGAGCTAGGTTTCATAATTGCCCTTACTGCGGTGAGCCAATGTCGTCTTTGGGATTACGTTCGGCGAGCTGTATCAACTAGAACTACGGAAGTCGTTCCTACAGTTGAAATGTGAATAGCCATGTTATGACTACCTCCATTCGGGGAGATCGGCATCGGTGAGCGATAACGGTACCATCATTTAAGCTCGAGATTGCGACATCTAATAAATTGATTGTGATATCCTCATTTCGTATGAGCTATCGAGAAACTTGAGCCATCTTGTGGGCTTACGAACTTTCAACGAGGGACAAGATTGAGATTTTGTTGGAGTCGACTAAGTTGGTCAACTACTTTGTAGTCGTTCCTCTTAATGATCTTTAAAGTCTCATCACTCGACTTAAAGATATCCTTTAACTCTTCGCATTCAAATCAACAACTCCATCTTTCTTGGAGGAACATCGATACTTTCTGCTGACTCGGTTCTTCATTGGATCTTGGTGATAAATTCGGCTTCTGGTCATACCACTCATACATGATGTTCTCCACGGTAGACTCTCCTAAAACCATTGGCTTGCCACCCACGACGACTTACGGTTCATAATTCTAAGGTACCGCTTTTGTATTTTCATAAGGGATCCGGATGGGCGGGTAAACCATCATTGGTTCTACCGTAGAGCTCTTCTTCACGAATAGGGATGGTCGGAACACGTGAGTCTCTATTGTTGATAAGAGGACCACCACGTCACTTGACAGTAGGGAACTCGACTAAAGCCGAATTAGATGTTGATACATCAATCCTTGCGGTAATTCTTGAACTTTACGGCGTTATGGATTGTCTTGGCAAATCAGACCATCATGACCTTCTTTCAATAAGCGACATTTTCAATTCCTCGAACACCTTCTTTAAAGACATCTTGATTGCCCACCTCATAATCGGACCCTTCTTGATCAAGCATTCGATGGCGACCCATTGCCTCGGTAATGGATTATTAGCAATGTTGGGGACATCGGTGAAAGTTAACGACTTAGGTCGATTAATTCACGGACTTTGCACTTGAAAGCGAAACAATCTTATGGTATGCGGGAGAGTTAGCATGGAAGCGTCGGCATTCTCATTAAACCATAGTTTGGGAGGCCACAGAGCAGACTTGATTCTCTTGGCACCACTCTTCCATCTTGGATTAAATCGGCGATGGGCGGTGTAGGTCATTGGAATAAATTTGGATCTCGTTGGTATACTTGTGATAGTGCGGGCTCTTGTTGAACCGCCCTTATTCGATTCTTGATTTGTTGTTGTTGTTGAACTTGATTACGAGGAACACGAGTTGAATCTGCATCACATACTGCATTGGTTCTCTGCATCAAGGGAAGTGCATAAGCGGCCACAGGGTATGACATGTACGGAACACGAGCAGGGGAGACTAGCGGTGGTCTTCCCTTCCTCTACCTCGTGCTTCATACTCTGACATTGGCACGCCTCCTTCCTTTTGAAACCATTAGCGTCTTCTTCACTGCGGGCGGTCCTACATTCCTCAAAATCTTTCAGGTCTTGATCCTTCTTGATCTTCTCACCCATCACAGATTAGAAATCAGAGAAAGTGCTTCCAATCAACCTTTCATAATATTGCACGGGCAATGTTTCCATGAACAGATCATTCAACTCCCTTTCGGCTAAGGCTGGTTGAACCCTCGAAGCCACTTCCATCCACCTTTCAGCGTACTCCTTAAACGATTCCATATCCTTTTGAGACATGTTCTGAAGCTGTACACGATTGGGGGCCATAATTGTATTGAAGTGGTATTGCTTGAAGAAAGCATTAGACAAGTCGTCCCAAGAGCGGATATTTGCCTTTTCAAGTTGCATGTACCAATCCAAAGATGCCCCTGAGAGACTATCTTGAAAGCAGTGGATCATCAGCTTATTGTTATTAACATGTGTTGCCATCTTGCGACAATACATCCTCAGATGGATATCTGGACAACTCGCTCCTTTGTACTTCTCAAAGTCAGACACTTTGAATTTCGGCGAAATGACCACATCGGTCTGAGACACGTGTCGCGGCTCGTACCAACAACATTCTTCCTCTCGGCTCTCTTGCTCGGCGAGCTCCTTGCACATTCTCTGGGCGACCACGTCCTGGAAAGGAGTTGGGTTACCCACAGGTGCCACATTCTGATAGAATTGCCTCATGTAGTCATCTTGCAGATCTTCCTCACCTTGAGGAGTTGTGGACCACAAATTCTCTTGCTCGTCCTCCTCGCCCTTGCTCAATCATTCGCCATAGTTTGGGTGGCGGCATGACAACAACATTCCTTGATTATACATTCGTTGAAGAAATCGGCGTATGTACCCGTAAAATGGAGGATTAGGCGCTTGTACTCCTGGAAATGGAGCAACACCTCGAATGGTCCTCGCGTTTCGGTGTGACGGGAGGAACGATGGCGTTGCGTTGTACATACATGCGGTAATGGCGGTAGCTCCTCCTCGGCATCTTGGTCGTGAGCATCTCCACCAGTGATCCATCACGATCCTCAGGTATCAATGTCGCCTTGCATGGCGTCACCTCGTCTCGTATTGATCCACTGCTCTTCTCAAGTTAGCTCTTGTTGCGTACGGTCGTCGGGTAGTCAGCTTGAATCTGGGTGAAATGACACGTAATGAGTTTGGCATCCCCTTTTTAATAAAGAAATGCATGATTATGTATGATTAATGCAAAATGCTTATGGTAGTGTTCCCGTTCGAGGATCTTTATCGGACTCATTCACTTGCAAATAATTAGTGCACACAAATGGATAATCGACTCCTTCATTCAAACATAACAATTGAAATACAAACATTAGTCTTTGTAGAAATTAAAGAGCAAGACTCGTATGTCCGCTTTTAGTTCAGCAGTACAATGGGTGAAGAAAATATAAAAGCAACAAAAGATCAGTGTTGTCCTCTTGGACTTGAAATCTCTTATCTCTTGTTGGAATCGCTCCTTATGTCTGCAAATAAATGAAGTATTCCACCAAGGGGCACTCGGTCTTCTAGATCCTCGACGGTTGTGAAGCCTCCATGGGACCTCCACCATTAAGCTACAAAATTCCACCAAGCACGGTGGTTGTCATACAAACTCTTGTTGCTCTTCCAAAGTGAAAATGGTCTCTCTCTGTTCACCCAAGCTCGTTCTAACAGGGCTTCTTCTTGCCATCCTACTTGGACTTGACTCTCCATACGATGCCTCCCATCGGACCATTAGATCTCTCATGATGTCTAACTCTTGGATTTTCGAGCTAATTCTTGAGTACATTACGTGCCAGCGAGCTTCTTCTTTGAGGCGAGTTTGGCGTGAAACTAGATTCAATGTTTCTCGGTATGACTTTCAATTCTAGGATACGGCGGTGAGAGTTGTTTTCAAATCGACTTCGCTTGGATAGCCACTTTCTTCATCTGCGTAAGCTTTCCCCTTTGTTGTTCGTACAGCTAACTTTCGGTTGAACTCCCTTAGCTCAAAGTTTGCGACATCAAATTGTCTTTCACACGGAACTTTGCTTTCTTTTCCTTTTCTACCTGCTCTTGACTCTTTAGAAGCTCATCATCCCTTTCTTTGAGGCTTTGTATTACATCATCCCTTTCTCGGGTAACACGAGTAAGGATGGCTTGTTGTCGACCCTCTTCGGCTTGCATTTCTGTGATGGTGAGCTTGAGTTTATTAAACTCCTCAATAGGGACAAGAGTGACTTCAGGTTCTGGCACATCAAATGGAACCTCCACAGTGAACGACAATTTTACCTCCATTACCCTCCTAAGTATCCAGGATTCATAAGGTTCTCCTAAGGATTCATAAGATTCATAAGTATCCAAGAGTTAGACACTGCGAGAGATCTAATGGCCCGATGGGAGGCATCGTATGGAGAGTTGGAAGTCCAGTGTGAGGGATGGCAAGAAGAAGCCAGGCGTCAGAATGAGCTTTGGGTGAACAGAGGAGAGACCATTTTCACTTTGGAAGCGAGAACAAGTTTGTATGACAACTCGGGCTTGGTGGAATTTTGTAGGCGTTAATGGTGGAGGTCCCATGGAGGCTTCGGTGTCGAGGATCTAGAAGAAGACCGAGTGCCTGGAATACTTCATTTATCTTTGCGAGACATAGTGGAGCGATTCAACAAGAAGAGATTTCAAGCTCAGAAGGACAACACTCGATCTTTGTTGCTTTTTCTTACTCATTGTACTGTTGAACTAAAGCGGACAGTCTTGCTCTTTAATTCTCTACAAAGACTAATGTTTGTATTTCAATTGTTATGTTTGAATGAAGGCTGATTATCCATTGTGTGCTTATTGTTGCAAGTGAATGAGTCGATAAGATCGGGAATGGGAACAGTCATAAGCATTTTGCATAATCATACATAATCATGCATTTCTTTATTAAAGGGGATGCCAACTCATTACGTGTCATTTCACCGATTACCGACACCGCCTGGCAAACTAACAGGCGGTGGATCAATATGAAGCAGGGCGGCGACGTTGATGGCTTGAGATCGAGATGGATCGGTTGGTGAGATCTTCGGCATGCCGAGGAGGCGCCGGCCCGCCGCGTCGTGACCTGACGCGGCTCTGTCGCCGGCGAGGACCGGTCGGTGCTCCATTCGGTCTGGCGCCTAATCCTCCATTTATGGGTACATTTTCTTCAGACGGATAATCAGGGAATGTTGTCGTGCGCCGCCAACGGGCGATGGCGAGCGGGCGGCGGGCGAGTTGTGGTCCACTCGAGGTGAGGAAGATACTGCATGGCGATGAATGTGGCACTGTGGGTAACAACTCTTTCGGGCGTGGTCGCCGAAGAAGGCGGCAAGAGAAGTTGAGAGGAAGGTTGTTGATGTGTGTCGTGCCGATGGTCGTTCGAAATTCAAGTGTCGACTTTGAGTATGAGGCGAGTTGTCCAATATCCATGCGAGGATGTGCCGCGATGGCACGTGTTAATGGCGATGATCCACGCTTTCAAGATAGTCTCTGGTGTACATGCAACTTGAAAAGGCAAATATCCGCTCTTGGGACGACTTGTGCTTTCTTAGCAATACCACTTATACAATTATGGCCCCGATCGTGCGGCCATGTCTCAAAAGGATATGGAATCGTTTACGTGAAGGTGGATGGGTGGGGCCGACCTTAAGAGGATGATGTTCATGGTGCCGTCTATTATGAAAGGTTGATTGAAGCATTTCTCTTCTGTGGTGGGTGAGGTGAAGGATTGAAGCCGGAAAGATTTCGGGAAAAATGGGATGGTTTCAGGAAGGAAGCGGCAATGTATGCACGAGGTAGGAAGGAAGACCACCGGTTATGCTCTGTTGAGTTCCGTACATGTCATACCGCCCATGTCCCTATATCGCCGACCAATGCAATGTTCGCGTATTGACTTCGGGTTCCTAATCCGGTTCAACAACAAACAAATCAAGGGTCGGGAAGAGGTCACAGAACCAGCGATCGCTATTATACCACAGATCGACTCGACTGCCGTCTTAATGGAAGAGTGGTGCCAAGAGAATGAAGTTCCGGGCCTCCCAAACTATGGTTTAATGCCGATGCGCTGGGGCTCACGGAGAAGGTTCGCTTTCAAGTGCGGTGTTGGGTGACATGCTAATCCATTGCGGGCATGGTGGGTCGTCGATGAATGCTTTGATTGAAGAAGGGGTCGATTATGGAGGTGGGGCAATTGAAGATGTGTTTGAAGGAATTGAAAGGCTTAAAGAAGGTGATGGCTTTTGAAGACGACATCCATTGTGTAAAGTTCAAGAATTACTGCGGATGATGTATCAACATCTAATTCGTTTAGTCGAGTTCCGAAGTTGAAGTGGATGTGGTGGTCCCTCTTATCAACGATAGGAGACTCCGTGTCTCGATCCATATTCGGGAAGAAGACTGCGGTAGAACCAATGATGGTTTACCCATCGGATCCCTGAAAATACAAAGCGGTACCTGGAATTATGGCGGGAAGTGGTGGGTGGGCCAATGGTTTGAGGCCGTGGAGTGGTGACCCGTGGCGGTCGAATTTATCACCAAGATCCAATGAAGCCGTGCGAAAGTATCGATGTTCCTCCAAGAAAAGATGGAGTTGTTGATTTGAATGCGGAAGAGTTAAAGGATATCTTTAAGCCGGTGATGAGACTTTAAAGATCATTAAGAGGAATGACTACAAAGTAGTTGACTCAACAAAATCTCAATCTTGTCCTGAAAGTTCGAAGCCCACAAGATGGCTCTGTTGAAGTTTCTCGATAACGTGGTGAGGATATCACAATCAATTTATTAGATGTCGCGATCTCGAGCTTAAATGATGGTGGTTCGATGATCGATCTCCTCGAATGGTCCATGGTATTCACATTTTGCACGTGGTGGGCGACTCTGCCGGTTCTAGTTGATACGGGGCTCGACGTAATAAGGCGACATTGGCTCTGCGGTGAAGCAATTATGAAACCTAGCTCTCTAATTGTGAAGGCTTTCGATGGATCGCGAGGATGGCGGTGGGGAGATTGATCCGACTTATCGGACTGACTCAATATTACTCAAGTGATCGATATCAATGTTTGTTGGGAAGACCACGGATACACGGTCAAAGGCGTGACCACATCGAATTGAAGTTCTTGTTGAACAACCGGTGGTGGAAGTTAGTGGTGAAGACTACGTTAGTCACTTGCGAATTGTATGTGGATGTCGGAGATGAGGTGCATGAGACCCTCTTTCTTTGGAGGGAATGTGCGGGAAGCTGAAAACCTAGAGGTAATATAACCTGGCAAGATGTCGTTGAGGAGGCCGGCTTGAGGGTGGAAGTGGTGGCGGGAAGGGGACGGACTATCAATCTCGAGGATCGGCGGTTGAGATAGGAAAGGAAGATCCCTCGTGAAGAGGATACTTTGTTGCGGTCGCTGGATGATGCCGTGGGTGAGCTCGGATGATGTTCGTACTCTCGGTGTGGCACTTAAGAATTGGGCGTCGAGGATGTTACCCTCTCATTTCATTTTCAAAGTAATTTCTTGTTTTTAATTAAAAATCATGCTGCGACACAAATTGCTGGCTTGAACTTTATCTTCGATAAAAGTGCATTTTGTTATTCAATTTGAGATCCTTTTATTGTTTTTACTTTTGCTTTCGATCATCTTATAAAACAACAAGACTTTTTTTCTGCTAAAATAAACATACATATCTAAAAGATAAAATCAATCATTTATCGGATCACACGAAATTGAGCTTATTGAACATAGCCATGCTATAACTCCTTTGACTTGATTTCCGATCAAGCCGAAGATGACGGTGAAGAAGACTATGAACTCCACGAAGAGGCGCGTGATTGCAGTGAAGATGATCGACCTCATCGGGAACCGATGGATGTGATCATCAAGAGGATCTCAAAGAAGTCAAAGTTGGAACCGCCTGGGTGAGATAAAAGATGAGTTGGTCCGCTTGTTGCGAGATGTGATGTGTTCATATCGGGATATGCGGACTTGAGATATCGTTGCATGCCGCTATCTTCTGTGAAGCAGGAGGGAGGCGTCTGAGATGGCTAAGAAGATCGAAGTGAAGCGGTTCGGCCGGTTTCCTGCTCGCTCTCTCTCTTCCCAAATCAACTCGCCTCTCTCTTTTCGCTATGCAATCAGTGGAACCTAGCGAATCCTCTCTCGATTTGTACATTGATTTGTTACTTGTTTTGGGTGCTTTATGATCTTGAATGTCATGGTTTGTAGGTACCTACGGTTTGGATTTGAAGGATTGGAACCCTAGATGGCTGGCTTTAATCGCTTCCTACTTCTTGCTCCAAGTGAGATCGTTTAGAAATCTCCTCCTTCTTTCTCTTTTGTTCAGAACACGATTTCTGAAATAATAGAACTCTGAAGGTTTTTTGGTTTTTTGGGAAAATGATGAAGAAAATGCTAGCTTGGTTTTTCTTTGGTTGGCTTTGAACTGTAGTCTGTGTTTAGAACAAGCCCTGGTTTTTTACAAATAGAACAGATGCTACGCTTGCTTTTTCTGGTTTGGAATTAGTTTTGAAAAATCGTTTGGAAATGGTTTTGCTTTTCTGATAAAACAGATACTAGATGCTAATGTGTTTTTTTTTTGTTTTGAAAAATGGTTAGGTTGAATACTCTCTGTCTGTTTTGAAATTTTCTTGGTCTTTTTGTATGTGAACTGATACTACACTGGTCTCTGTGGCTGATGGATTAGATACTACCCTCCTTCCTTTTAGAACAGACCTGCTACTCCCTTCTTTTTCTGCCCTCAACTGATGCTTTTTGTCTTTCTATCTCTTTTTCAAACTAATAGAGCAGAGATTATATCTATTGTTTTGGTTTTGCTCTGGAATTTTCATCATCAATGTTGTTTTTATCTGTTTCCTCTTTTCACCTTTGGTGAAAAATATCACTTGGAATTCACCCTTTCCTCTTCCATGTTACTGCTGCCATGTATTGCTTGTGTGGGTTATCTTACTTCTTTTGACCCTGCTATGCCCTGCTGTTGGCTTGATTCTGCTGATAACCAAGACTCTTTTCCCTGCTACTGCTGTGTTTTAATTTGACCAGCCTGTTACCTTGGATCAATTTGCTGCCTTGAATCATTTTGCTGCCTTGGTTATGTTTACTGCCTTGATTATGTTGGCTGTTGATTATGCTTGTTGTGATTAATGAACATTGTTGCCTGTTTGGGATTAGTGAGTTGTTGCCTGTTGTTGATTTATAGTGTTGGATTAATGAATAATGCTGCCTGTTGGAATATAACTGTGAACTGTTGGGATTAAACTGTGATGAATATTCTGAGTTAGGTTTATTTGTGAACCGAGTCAAATCGTGATTTGCAAACAAACTCTTCGTCACCGATGATTAATCTTGCGCAAGGTTATGAGGTTTAGCACTAAGACCTGATTCCCGCCAAACACCTAATGATGAGTTTGACAAACAAAAATGTCTTTTTTTTTCAATTCTCTTTGATATTCAACTGTAATTTTAAACAAATAAACCTTTTTTCGAATTATACTGAATTAATAGCAAAACGGAAGTTCTCTTTAGAAATCTAGTATATGTTTTTTTTTGTGTAAATTTCCCCTATAGAATTCTTCTGGAGCCACCAAGATTGCATATCTATGAACAACAAAATACTGATGTAATACGAAGGGAAAATTTTGGGGTGCGACAAGAATATACATAACCAATCCTATCAGTTTGTTGCCATGTGCAACAACCTTTAACTTTTTCTCCGGTTGTCTCTTCAGAATTTTTTTTTATAGTATATATGTTATAAAATATATAAGTACTCGCAAATAAAAAGTTATTCAACATAAAGATTAACTCACCTCGCTGAACCATAAATGGCGAGCAACGTGACCCTCATACCTCACCAGAAAAGACATATCAGTCGGTCCTCTAGGAAACACTTGCTGCAATGGACCTGCCTAAGGCTGCTGATGTCATTCTCCATCATTCACCTCTCGTCAACGTTGTCGTTCTTCAATCCTTTTCCACATACTATTGTCGCTTGAGCCTTCTCTCATGCGAACCATTGAAAATAAATAAGAAAATTTAATTAAAAAAAGAACTGGATAACACATTAACGTGTTATATGAAATTAGGGGTTTTCAAAACCAAATCGGTCCAATAGAAAATCACAAAACCAAACTGAACCAAACCGAAACCACAAAAAATTGCAAAACCAAACTGAACCAAACCGAGACCACAAAAAATCGCATTTGGTTCGGATGTGTTTGAGTCATTTTCTAACGGAACCGCACGTTTCGATTCGTGGTGTGTATTTTACAACCTGAACCAAACCAAATCAAACCAAACTGCATTATGTTATAAAATCTTACTAATCAATATATATTTCTTTAATTCTTTAGAGAAGTCAACATGTATTATGTGTATATTTTATCAAATTCTTTGTATGATATTTATTTTAATTTTCAAATCGTGAAAAACAAAATATTATTCGTTTATAAATATTATTTTCACAAAATTTATTTTATCGTATTCTTTGTATAATAGTTATTTAAGAATGCAATCTTATGCATATTATTATTTAGATTTAGATGAAATTATAATACATAATTTTCTATATGAAATTATAAACTTATTTTGACAATTAAATTTTTTTTAGTAATGTATGAGCGATTAAACTCAAAATTATAGTTTCCTTTATATGTATACGTGTGGCTCAATATATTTTCCTTTATTTTGACAATTATATATTTTTTTGTAAATCACGAACAAACGAACCAATTCAAACCGCATTAATTTGGTTTGCTTTGGTTTAATTTATTAAAAGCCAAGAACCAAACCGAATCGCACGGTTTATTCTCTTGCGATTCGGGTGATTTTCTTCAAAACCGCCTAAACTACACCCTATTTGAAATAGTGAAATAAGAACCGGATAACAGGACTAAATATTATCCGGTTGGAAAGTATAAAATCAGACCCACGCTTGTGTTATCAAGGTTGTTTTTTTGGTGTAAACCAGAGTACTTATTGATGGATTATTCGGAGTGTTACGATATAAATCGGATTTGAGACACTCGCGTCCTCCGATTAGTGTTTTCAGGGAGTTTCAAATAATGTTTTGTTGTGTTTTTTGTTTGCTCTCTCGATCTTTTGAAGTAAAATGATGAAAAAATGATTTTTTTTGAATGTGTAAATATTTATACAAAGATATTTTTGTCAAAAAAAAATTATTTGTAAGGATAGGGGATAACCGTAGACATACAGGATAAAATTTTCCATTCAAATGCATACAAATATGTTGCAGATACTAAAATAATCGAGCCTAAAAATGAATCCCTTTGAAGGCCATGGTGGATTGTTAAGTAAAAAAATTCAATAAATGTAATAATTAGAGTTATTTTCATTTTTCATCAATGCAGTACAATGATATTTTTGAAGATACATCTCTGAACTAAATTTTGACCAAAAAGTAAAGTTTAACGAGTTGAGAGATATATTTTCAAAAATAAAGAAACATTTGTTGTTACGAGAGGCATGAGAGAAGGTGATACAGTGTAAAGAGAAATTCCCACGAGAAAAGCGGTAGAAAGACAACCCATAGCCATTTTTGTTGGGCTTCGGCCCATTCGTATCCACTGCCAGAAAAACAAAAAAAAAAACCCGAATTTCAAGCCCGGTGTCGAACTCCGGCCGTTGATTGGCACCGTCGTCGTCAAGTCGTCATTCGCCAGCTGTGTTCTACGCTCCAGGTTCGTTGCTAGGGTTAGAACTTCTATCTTCAAATTTCGAACTTCTATCTTCAACTTTGTACTACACAATCATTCTCCGCCGCAAATACTCGCTAAGGTTAGAATCTCGTAGCGCGTATGCTTTCTCGTTTTCTTAAATATAACCGTTGTTTTAGGGTTTTAGGTTCCGTTTTTTTCTGAGCGTAAGAAATCTAAGAAGAAAATAGAATGGGTAGTAGTAGCAAGAGTAGGAAATCAAGAAGAAAACGGAAATCGGATGATTCTGAATCGGAATCAACTTCTTCGCAATCCGATGATTCAGATAGAAGCCGTGATCGGCAGAGGCGGCGTAGCCGCCTCCATGACTCGGGGTCCGATAGTTCTTCTGATGGCAGTGGTAGTGATAAGGGTGGGAGGAAGAGGAAATCCTCCAGGAAAATTACTGAAGAGGAAATAGCACAGTACATGGCTAAGAAAGCGCAGAGAAAGGTTTGGAAATTTAAAATTTGCTTCTCTATCCATATTTGATGATGTTCTATGAAGAATTGATTTGGCTTTGAAGAGTTTGCTTCATTTGTCTTGGTTTTGTGCTCAGGCATTGAAAGTTGCTAAAAAATTGAAGACGCGTACTGTGTCGGGATATTCAAATGACTCGAATCCATTTGGTGACTCCAATCTTAATGAGAAGTTAGTTCTGCTCTATCTGTCTGTGCTTTACTTTTGACATGAATATTAATCATTGACGTTTTTGGTGATTCGTTCGTTGCTACCTATGAAGCGCCGACACGCCATTCATAAGGTGTCGTACGACACGTACTTGACACATTTTTGAAGTGTCCCAACTAATAAAAAAATTGAATCGAAATGGACACGGGTACGACACTTTACTTAAAATATAGGACGCGCCTCAACAAAAAAAAATTAAGATTTTTTTTTATATTAAAAAAAATGTCCAACTCAAAAATAGGATTTTTTACGTTTTATATTTTACTTCCTCACTATAAAATCAACATAATTAGTTACAAAATTAGGATCCTTGTTTTATCTGTACCACCAATGTTCGGTCTCCGGTCTTCAAATGTTTTTTATCTTCTCCTTCCTTCTTCTATTCTAAACTTTTATTGATTAATGCTATATACAATTCCTAATAAACTATTTAAATATAATTATGTGTATTTTTGGTCTCCGCTTTGTGTGTGTATTTTCCTCCATGACATCACCACTCTATCAACGTGTCTCTAGACTAATTCGGACCATCCACTTCAACGTCATCACCATTTGATATTCCTTTATGCTTTGTGTATTTTTCTTCCATATGATATGATTTGTATCATTTTGTTTTGGTAGATTTATGTCTTCTTTTTATTGATTGAAAGTACTAAGTTTAAATAAACAAAAATATGTGCTTGTCATTTTGAATTCTTTATAAATTGTGCTCATGAATTACATTATTATATTAATATATAAAATATATTATAGCCGTGTCCGTGTCCTATGTTTTTTTATATTAGCGGAGTCCTCGTGCCCGTGTCCATGTCCGAGTCCGGACTTCATAGGTTGCTACTATTTGTCATGTTAAAGTAGAAAGCTTTTAGTTTTTTTGTTGAGGGTGGAGTTAATGTTTAGCAGCAGTTCTTCGATAGTTTTGTTGTTGATTTTTTCCCTTCTGTTTTATTGGTTCAACTAAGAATGCAAGTTGATTAACATTGTTATGTTCTAGAAGCGGTGGCTCGCTTATCTATCTAGAAATTAGTGTATTAGCTGAGTGATGCTTACTCACATCATCTTATTCTGAACAAACTATTTTGTAGGTTTGTTTGGCGGAAGAAGATTGAGCGAGATGTTGTTCAAGGTGTGCCTATTGATGAGTATTCAGTTAAAGCTGAGAAAAGAGACAGAGAGAAAGGATGGTAAGAAATTTTCTCGAAATGTTTTTGTTTGTTAGGGACATTGCATATATAGGATGTAGACTACTTACTTACCTTACAATTTTATAAAATTTCTACTTGTTATTACTATATATTCAGTTGCCAGTTTGCCACTACTAACTAGTTATTTTGTTGGTGTGTCCTGGGTTATTGATTTGACTTATGATGATGTGGTCAGTCAAAACAATTAAACTTTCCATCTACCATTTAACATTCACTAATTTCATGTTAAAATTATAATGCAGGCGGAAATTGAAAAGGTGAAAAAAAGAAGAGAAGAAAGGGCACTTGAGAAAGCACGGCACGAAGAAGAAATGGTAAGTTCACGCTTAGAAGTAAAATTATTTTTTGGGTACCACCTGTCCTTGCTATATTCTTTAAAATATTTATTATACCCATTATCTTTTTCACAGGCATTGTTAGCTAGAGAACGTGCTCGAGCTGAGTTCCAGGACTGGGAAAAAAGAGAAGTGGAGGTATGGTTGCTTGAATTGCTTCCATTTGTTGTTATTCGAAAACAAAATAGTATTACCAATCTGATGATAAACACAATTTCATATGCAGTTTCATTTCGATCAAAGCAAGTTTAGGTCTGAGATTAGATTGCGTGAAGGACGTGCCAAGCCAATTGATATCCTTACCAAGCATCTCGATGGCTCTGATGATTTGGATATTGAAATAAATGAACCATATACAGTCTTCAAGGTTAATATTTGGCCTTATAATAGCAATATCTTTTTTTCCTTTAACCGTTGTAAATTATAATGTAAAACACTTCTCAAAATCTTATTAAATCCTTTCCTTATGTGGCTAAAAATTTCTAGCTTCGAATGTCAATGTTGTTGGAGAAATTACATAATAATTTGACATTTATGATGCAGGGTTTGACAGTGAACGAAATGGAAGAGCTTCTTGAGGATATCAAAATGCATTTGGACCTTGACAGGGCCACACCAACCCATGTAGAATATTGGGAGGTATCTTCCTTTGTCCATAGCCTGTTTAGTTACATCATAGTTCTCCATAAAGTTTTTTGATAGGCCAACACCAACCCATGTAGAATATTTGGAGCTATGACCTCTGAACTAGTTGTTTTTGGGTCCGGGTTCCATTGTAAAATTATGGAATTATCTAAAGATTAAGAGGAAATATCATGCATTTGTATTTTTATATATGCTTGTATACTCTTGGAATTCGGGGCTTAGACCTTACTCAACTGTACAAAACCAACGCCGGGTGGAATGCATGGATCTCAAAACGTCCATGACTGGATGACTTAAGCATGGACATGTGTGGCTGGTAAAACAAAGATCTTGCCCAACTAACAAATCTAAGATCTAGGACGGGCTCTAATACCATCTTAGAATCTGAGCTTTAAGTCTAACTGAAACCTTATAAAACCGGTTTGTATGGTGAGGGTTGCCCAAGCCACACAAGCACTAATCTCTAGTTGACATGGAACTCAGATCTCGACCCCACAACAACTTAGGGCTAGACATCTGAAATGATTAATATCTTGGATTAATATCTTATAATCATTTTGTTTTAATTTCTAAAAGTGCATAAGCACAATATCTCCTATGCATTTCTTAGTGCCCATTGAAATGAAAACAAACAATTATTTGCAATGATATGACCTCATAAGAATTATAGACTTTTTAAAATTGGTTTTTGAATGAAAAGGATTTGTTCACGGCTTTCAATCATATGGAAAAAACATATGATGGTTTTCTTTAAAAGGTTTTGTGCAAGACCCTAAGAAGAAAATAGTTTGGATTTCTTATGCTCGAGCAATCTAATATATGCGAGGGGTCATGATTAATGTGTGGAAAGTCCATATGGAGCTACATAAGATTTCCCAAGAGTAAAGATTCACACAAAGGTCTGTTTTGACTGTTTATCTTGGTTTAAGGTCTGCTTTGACCGCATATGATTTTATCTTGGTTTACACATCCGAGAAGACAGTGCCAGCATACATAGTTTTCCGTATTATTTAGGCATAGCTAAAATGTCAAGAAAAGGAATACGGAAAGATAGAGAGACCTGAAGACAGGTCATGGAAACAATTAGTTTTTGCTTGAGTAGAAATAGAACATAGTAATGTGGAAACATATAGTTTTCGCTTGAGTAGAAATAAAATATAGTATATGGAATACACGTTTAGTAGAAGGCACACAAATTAGAGACAAAAATTGAATAACATATTATACCACAAATATCAAGGTTTGGGTACCTTAGGTTCATCATATAAAATGACATATAGGGAGATTTTAACTATAGGATCCAGCTAGAGGGTAAGTTAATTGGAGAATTGGTTTGGGCGTGATTTGTGATAGAGAAATGTTAGTCAAGCTTATTTTTTCTTGTAAAGCATAAGACTAACAATGCCTCATATTTAGAGTTGAATGTTGGGTTATAAATAGCAGATAAGAAAGGAAAGTCAATGTTGTAGAGGTGAGAATATTAGAGTGGATGAATGATCATTTATGTATGTTTTGTCTTTCATGCAACTATGCATGTCTTCTCGGTATGTTTATGGAAGCATCATTATGCAGCTATTTATGTCTTATATAGGCACTAAAGCTCCAATGAATTAGTTGTTTTAATAGTCTCCTCTTCTGTTTCAGTTAGCATATTGGCCATTGTGTGTGGTTTCCTTAACATGTAATGCTATGCATCTTGGCACTGAATTAGTCATTTTATATTTCATGTTCAAAGTTGATCAATATCATCATGCAGGCACTCCTATTGGTGAGTGATTGGGAGCTAGCTGAAGCTCGAAAAAAAGACGCACTTGATCGAGCTAGGGTGCGTGGAGAAGAACCTCCAACTGAGGTGCTTGCAGAACAAAGAGGTCTGCATGGCAGTGTTGAACCAGATGTGAAGAAGCTTTTGCAGGGGAAGACACGTACAAAATTGGAGGCTTTGCAGGCGTATATTGAGTCAGAGATGCGTACTGGTGCAGCAAAGCTTGTTGAGTACTGGGAGACTGTTTTAAAGCACCTTCGCATATACAAGGCCAAGGTAATCTTCCTAACATTTTAATTTTGTATTTTATATTACATGCCATAATTAATATGGATTATCTTACTCATTATTACTTTGCTGCAATACAGGCATGTTTAAAGGAAATTCATGCTAAAATGTTACGCAAGCATTTACATCGCCTTGAGAAACCATCAGAGGATGAAGAAGATAAATTGGAAGATGCTCATGTAATGAAATCTGAGGAAGATATTGAGGACTATGTTGAATGTATAACATGCTTGTTACTGTTTAACTAATTGTGAAATATAGACTCTCTTATACGCTTTCTCTATCCAAAATTTCATACGATACTTTCCTGTTTTTTGTGCAGTCCAACCTACAAATAGATCTCTTTCTCCAGAACCCATCAAAGGAGAGGAGGGTCAAGAAGTTGAAGACGAGGCTGGGTCCTTTTCACCTGAACTGTTTCATGGTGATGAAAATGAGGAAGCTATTGACCCTGAAGAGGACAGAGTTCTGCTGGTAAATCTTATTTAGCACTTAACCTAATGATATCATGTCTCTAAGTTTGTGTGTCTGTATCAAGTATATAGGCTAACCCACTAACTCATCCATGATGGTACTACATACATTAATAGGAACAAAAACGTATGGCTGTAAAGGAAGAGCAGCAGAGGCAATTCAGGAAGCAATGGCATCAAAGCCTGCTCCATCTGAAGATAATTTTGAGATGAAAGCCATGAAAGCTATGGGAGCTATGGAAGAAGGAGATGTAATGTTTGGCTCTGGTGCTGAAGTGAATTTGGATTCACAGGTATCTTGCCTTGGTCATTTGTACGATTTTACTCTTGAATAATTTGCATCAACTCTTGCCACTTTCCACAATTCTTAGAAGCTTTAATGTTAATTATCATTTTGTTGAAAATATTGTTAGTTGGAAATTAGAATACAAAGTTCTGAATATAAAGGAGAGGGTGGTTAACAACTTACAGTTTGAGAGTTTTGTTCATCAGTTCTTAAGTAAATGATAAATGTTGGTGCAGGTTTATTGGTGGCATGACAAATACAGGCCCAGGAAACCAAAGTATTTCAACCGTGTTCATACTGGATATGAGTGGAACAAATATAATCAGACTCACTACGATCATGACAATCCACCTCCAAAGGTTGTACAAGGGTATAAATTTAATATTTTCTACCCAGACCTTGTAGACAAGATAAAAGCTCCAACTTACACCATTGAGAAGGATGGTAGCAATGGTGAGACTTGCATCATAAGATTCCATGCAGGGCCACCATATGAAGACATTGTAAGTCTACTGTTCTCGATGGTCTGAAAGGTTTTTCTTTTTTCCAGCCAAATTACTTATTTCATGCGTCTCAACAGGCTTTCCGCATTGTAAACAAAGAATGGGAGTATTCTCACAAGAAAGGTTTTAAGTGCACGTTTGAACGTGGAATTCTACACGTATACTTCAATTTCAAACGCCACCGCTACCGCAGATAATTTCAGCCACTGGTTAACTTTCTGGCGAGTTTCTCATGCGAGCTTGAGGAAGCTAAAAGGCTACTGTTTTGAAGAGTAAAATAAATGCATGTGAAGATATTGCCAGTATAGTTTCTTTTAGATATTTGGAAGACTTGTGTTACTTCCAACAAAATTTGTCTGCTATTGATGGCATATATAGACATGAAATTCAAAGTTGAAGGAATCAGTTATGGTGAACAGCCACTGTCGTGAACATCGGCGAAGCAATTATGAATACTGTGCTTGGAAACAATTGATGTATGGTGCAAGAACACAAATCATGAAAACAACTATTATTGTTGGTATTTATGTAGTCTGGATTCATGAACTTTTGTACTCCTAACAAAGACAAGTCCTGTATTGAAATATTGAATACTGAATTGAGTACAATTAATCATTTTGTAGCAATGTTTCAACCTTTTCAACGTTTCTGTAATGCCAGACCAGAAACTGGTAAAATTCTATGTTCATTAACATCAAAGGCGAAGAGCCATCAGATCGTCCCCTATCAGGACAGATATCTTCTCACTGTTTTACCAACATAGCAAGCACTTTGAATATTAAATCACTGCACTTTGAATATTAAACCATTGCATTAGCCTTCAACAATCTTTACAGCAGTCCTGCAGAATCCAAAATCATTGAAATTAACTACAAGAGTGTTGTAGTATAGGAATACATAATAATTTGAAACAGTTACTTACCCAAATGGGCTTTGTTTAATAGAAAGCAATTCAATATCCACCTGCAGAAATTGAATAATTAAACCTTGAACAAAATTCAATTTATATAGATGAACAAGCATATAGTATGCGTCTTGTTATATGGAGTAAGAATGACAACTCTAGTATCAAATTATAAGAGGTATTCATAACAAAGAGATCAGAGTAATTCACCTCTATTATTGCATTTGGAGGAATTTCTTGAACTCCCTTGCTTCCATAGGCAAGTTCAGGTGGAACAATTAACAGCCTCTGCAGAAAACTAACTCAATTACTGCTTCCGTTTATTGACTGTCGTGATTTCAATAAAATTTGTAACAAAACATATATCTGCTCTCTCTTTGAATCACTTCTTACCTGGCCTCCAATTCGCATGCCTTCTACTCCTAAATCCAAACCTTTTAGGACATTTCCTCTCTCAGATTCGCCTACGTCAAATCCATAGGGCTGCAATAATTTAAGCATCTTCTCATTAATCAACCATCAACCAAATTTTGCAACAAAAACATATCTTAGAAGATTTATACATTATGATCATCAAGAAAATAACTTTCTTCAACTGTTATCAGTATGTAACAAGGAAGAACATGCCTTGTTTATACATCAAAGAACCTGTTAACTTATAGAACAATCAACTAAACGATAACTAGATTTCAGCTAAGTTACTTGGATCGTACCGTTCCTCCTCCAACGCCCATTCCTTGTCTACTAGTCATAAAAGTGATTCCCCTCCATTTAGCAACATAGTGAATCTACAATATCATAATCTAATCATTTCTGTGTTCCAATTTCAAACTGAGTTATCTGAGTCAGGTCTGTCAATAAACATATGCTAAAACACCAATGAGTGAAACATATTTAACTGAATCACAACCGTACTGCGACACGCGATCCTTTCACAGCTTCAGCTCCATTTCCAACCTTCAAATCATAGTACCTAAACATAAACATATCCGAGTTTTATCACACGCTGCTCCATAATCAAAACAATTGTAGATGTAATCAACATACACTTACTTCAAACCATTTGGCAAGGTTTTGAAATCACTCTCAGGAATTTTAGCTCCTCTTAGCTGTAGAAAATCAAAAACAAGAAAAACATACTTCCTATTACTACTAGTCACATTTATAGAACCAAAATGTTACTTCAACATCGGTTCGGGACAACAAAACTCGACAATGTTTTAATGTCCCAAATCGATATTCAAATAATAATTATGATTACAAATAATCATTTTTTTAATGATGGAGACACATACAGCTCTTCTACTTGTGCTAACAGCTTCAGCCACATCACATGCATAAACTCCAGCAACTGATCACAATCATATAAGATATAAACATTTAACAAACCTATCAATCTTATAACTCAAACATTGAAAATCATATACATATACATTTATATGTATATGAGAAATCATCAAATGTATAAACAAAATAACTAACTACATGTTGTGAGGAGACAAGTGAGTAATGCTCTTCTTCCTTCAATTTGTGAAGAAACAGTAACTGGTTCTACAACATCATTATTGGAAGAAGAATGTGAACAACTACACGGTAATGACTTCTTTGAATTTTTGTTGAACAGTTTTTGTGTGTTTCCTTGGAGTTGAAGAGATTGGAGGTGAGGAAAGGATTGTGCTGATGGGTGAGAAGAGAGTTCCATGATCTTGGTTTGTTCTATGGTTTATTAATTAGATTTTTATGTTTATATTTTCTTTTTAGTTTGGTTTGAGAGGAAAAAGAGAAGGGAAATATAGAGAGAGGATAACGTAGTTAATTCTATCCACAATTTTTATTCTTTTATATGCTTAGGCTTTTAATAGGTTTTATTAGAGGTGTTTACACCCGAACCAATTTAATAAAAATCATAAATCAAACCTATTAATTACGTAGATTGTGATAATTTTGGTAAAACATTCTATTCAGGAAATGTCATGAAGAATGCCCTAACATGTGAAGCAAAATGTATTAGTAGTTTTTAAGAACATGTCAAAGCAGATGTCTTGACATGTGTTGCAGAACTGAACTGGTTTTTCAGTTTAGAAATTCTAGGAGTTAGTTTGTTTAAGTTATTTGCTCGAAGTAAGCAAGGTTATGTAACGTTCCACTGCAACATTCTTGGAGAGCTTTTATCCTTCTTTCACGGAGAAAGTAGAGGAACGTTGAAGACTTTATGTGAAGTAAGTTATGGGCTAACCTAATTGTTGTTCGTATAAAAAGGAAAGATAACCCTACTTGCACAGTTAGCCATACTGAAGAGAGTTGAACGAACTGTGTTCAGAGTTTAGGTTTTAAAGTTCGTGTTTATTGTTCCTTGTGAGCCACTCCTGTATTTAATACTTGAGTTGGACGTTAGTTGAGTTGTAAGTTGTTAAAGAAGTTACAACCTTCCAAATAGGAACTTGCCAATCCATGAGTATACCATGAAGTTACAAAGGTGGTACCTGTGAACCAACCCCCGACGGTAAAATAGGCGCAAGGAAAGAGCAATAGACCGGACCAACCCACAAAAACAAAACGGTCCCTCCGTAACCAGTCATCCATAATATCAAATAAATCATTTTGATCTTTGGTAAATTTACTAAGAACTATAGTCATAGTGATCCTCCTATTCAACTACTTCAAACCATTTCCGAACACTTACTAGCATTTTCAGGGATGGAATCTTCGACATCTATAAGCTTTGAAGCAAGGATGGTTATGTGTCTTTGAAGTGTGTCTTCAAGTATTTTATTATTGTTGTTATCATAGTGTGTGATTGAGAGGGAGTGAAAGGGGTTTCTCATATCTAAGAGGTTCTTTGGTAGAAGGGTCATTAGGTAGTGATTAAGTGCGGGGTTGTAAACAGGCGAGTTTAACTCTAAATTAATACTGCTGATAATGGATTTCATTCCTGGCTTGGTAGCCTCCAAACGTAGGTGCGATTGCACCGAACTGGGTGAACAATTTGTTTGTGTCATTTTAATTTTCTGCATTTAGTATTCTATTGATCTTTGTTCAACATACAGATATTAATGTCGTGACATCACCTTCAACATCTCATATGTGATACCAGAATTTCAATTGGTATCAGAGCAGACATCCTGCTCTATCTCTGGGTGAGATCTAGGGAAGATACTTTCTGGTACTATGGACAAGGAAGGAGGATTTGTGAACAGATCACCCATTATGGATGGAACTAATTATGATCTCTGGAAATCTCATATGGTTGCGTTTTTAAAGTCCTTGGACAGTCGGGCTTCGAAAGCTGTTTTAAAAGGATGGAAATATCCTGTTGTCATTGGGGAAAAAATTAACCCACTACTATTTTGAAGCCTGAAGAGAACTGGTCTAAGGAAGAAGATGAAATAGCTCTTGGAAAATCTAAAGCCTTCAACGCCATCTTTAATGGAATTAATAAGAAAATCGTCAGATTGGTGAATATATGTGAATTTGCTAAAGATGCTTGGGAAATTCTCAAAACTACTCATGAAGGAACTTCCAAGATAAAGATTGAAGGCGTTCAAAACACAAGAAATGGGGGGTTTGAATTGGGTTTTATCCGTTGAAAAACTTTTGCCTTTTTAAAAAATCCCCTTGAATATAATTTGCTTTGATGAAGAATGAGTGATAGGAAAGCAATAAATAACACGGTGTTTTTATCCTAGTTCACTTGAAACATCAAGTTACTCTAGTCCACCCTTCAGAGGTGATTTTCCTTTCTCCACCGAGAACTTAATCCACTATAACCAAACTGATTCCACTTGCACGCACAACCACCAGTGACTAACACCTGCACACACCAACTGTGTGTGACTAACAACCTGTAAGAATAACCGTCCTAGACTTCTTGAGAAGCGTTGATCTCTCAAGGAACAATCAATCAAAATTTTGATAGCAAGTTTGTTAATAAGTATATATGCTTCTACACAAGCTGATTATGTAAACAGATTTTTTGTAAAAGTGACTTGAATGAATTTAAAGCTTTTTACAAAGAATAAAGAATTTAAGCACAAAGAGTTTTCCTCGTGAATTAGCAGATGTTTCTTCAAGTATTCAAGCTCATATATAGTTTCATGCATCATGTAACCGTTGGAGGTACATTTATAATATGAAACTTATGGAGGCTTGAAAGAACGTGGGGGACAAGATCGCATAACGTCCGTCCTTCATGGTAGTGGAATGAAACATTTTGCTTGTATCATATATTGTTGTACCACGTTAACATTATCTTCTTTCCTTCGCACTTTAGAGGCGTGGCATGTTGTATGGTGGTCATGGATAATCTTATGATCAAGTTTAAATCATAAAATCTTAGGCCCATTTGGAAATTTTTGGCTTTTGCAAGGTATTCTCCTTCATGCACCTCCTAAAAAATGCTCAACTTGCACAATTTGTATATTGCTCAATTTTCAACATTCTTGGGCGTTCTTGGACTTTTTAGAAAGCTCAAGATGTCTTCTAAACAACCCTCTTGGTTTCATATTTATTGGAGTTTCCATTCTCATGGACACTTCTTTTCAAAAAGATGACTTTTGTTGACTTTTTTAGAAGGACCTGTAATGTCTTGATCTATATCTTCCAAATGAAGCATTTTCTGCCCAAGCTTGTGAGACATGAAGATGTAGATAATTGATTTCTCTTTAAAATGAGCTGTGGTGGAGAAATTTCTGATGAAGTATGTGAAAGTTATGCTTGGTCAAAGTTCTGTTGACTTTTGTCTAGAGAAGCCCTAATTTAGAAACTTTGACTTTTGATCAGATCTTGACTTTTCTTGAGGAATCATGATCAACCCTTGATCAAATGATGAATATCACCTCAAAATATTGATGTTGACCAAAAATTATGAAGTTTGATTGTATGTTGACCACAATTGACTTTTTGCCCAATGTAGTTGACTTTCAGCTATTTGAGCCATTGGATGAGCAACTTTGACTTGTGAGGCTTGAAACTTGACATGGTGATTTTTTGGAATATAGGATGAGGTATGATGATCACTTGAAGCATTGGAAGTCCATCTTGACTTGAGAATGACAAAACCCTAGTTTGGGTTGATTGCTTAGGAGAGGGTTTGTCTGGTCAACCCTTGTGAAATCCTTGAGTATGGATATGTGAGTTGTCTTGAGAAATAGGAGGGCAAATTTTGGGGTATAACATCGACATTCCAATAGGAGCAAATCCAAGAAACAAAAAAAACTTGGCATACAGTGGTGGATACAGTGCAAGCAAGATTATCGACGTGGAGGAGTAAGCATCTATCTTTCGGAGGTAAAATAGTTTTGATCAAATTTGTCTTGTCAGCAATTCCACTCTATTTATTTTCCTATTTCAAAGCTCCCACTGGTATAATCCTTAAACTTGAATCGTGCAGAAGTTTTATGGGGGTAGCGCGAGGCGAGAAAAATTAACTAGGTCAAGTGGGATAAAATATGTTGACCTATAAAAGAGAGGGGTGGGAATAAAAAATTTGAGAGATTTTAATCACGCGTTATTAGGAAAATGGGTGTGGAAAATGAGTAAGGAAAGGAAAGGGTTATGATATAAGGCACTATTAGATAGATACAGAGGTTCTGAAGGTTTAACAAGAGTGTTTGATGCGAATAGCTCATTATGGTGGCAGGATATTTGCCAATTAGAGATTGGTGATAGTGAAAATGTAGAGGAATATATAGTGAAGGAGAGGTACAAGGAGGTGAGAATGGAGCATAGAGTGGAGTTAAACAAATCCTGGTCAGAGATTTGGATAAAATTGATCCTGTCAAAAGTGTCGTTTCTGGTTTGGCGTTTATTAATCAACGGGTTGCCAACTGTTGGCTGAAGATTTTGATGATACAGTTCGAAATGAAACAATATGGATGTTTCGTTGGAATAAAGCAAATGTTACGGTTCGGAATGGTAGAAATGGTTCTTCGAATAGGAATGTCAAAGCTTAGAGCTTCGAATGACAGCTGTGAAGAAATCACTTAAAAGAAGCTTCGAAGCGGTAACAAGACTATGTCTGTGAAGGTTGTGAAATGAGTTCGAAGCGAAGGCTACCAAAGCGTTTGAAATTCAAACATGAGCGGGATATTGGAAATCAAATATATATTCGCTGGAGCGTTCGAAGGCGCGTGGAGGCTAGAAAGCAGCCCTGCATGTTCCGAACGTGGCAGAATCTCATAAGCAAGACCGTTATGGTCGAAGTAGTATAAATAGAAGTCTTAATGTTAGGATTTCGTGTGTCATATCTATTGTACAAAATTCAGTAAACATTCAAAATACCACATGGATAGGGAAACGAATGCTCGAACAATGTACGTATGATAACACCAAACATTTATAATTCAGTAAAACTCTTTATCTTTTCCAGTTCATCTTCCATCTTCATGTCAATGTCATTTAAATACTTTTACATTCAAAGTCATTTACTTATTTCTTGCATTTAAACGTTGTTCTTCTATTCGAATCATTTTACATTCATGCTCTTATATTCATGCTTTTGCATTAAAGTCTTTACATTAAAGCTTTTACTCTTTTCTGCATTTAAACGTTTCTTTTGCATTCGGATCTTTAACCATTCAGTCCAGTTTACATTCATTTACTTGATTATGTCATTAGATTTATTTAGTATAGTAATCGGAGTAGATTGAATGTTTTTAAAACACTTTAATCAAAACACCTAAATATGAAAACCATTCTTACAATTCGATTTACCCAAACGACCAATACCCCATAGGATCAATCTAGTCGATCCTGCATGTTACCAGAGAGATTAAATAATAGTCATTAAGTTTATTTGATAGTTTGGAAGACTAGCGGTTGTTTACCAGAAATCACTGTAAACAAATTGGCACACCCGGTGGGACCGTCATTGGTCGTTAACAAATTAAAAGCAAAGATTGTTAAGATAAAGTCATTGTAAAGTTTCTTTTCTGAGTAACAAGTTTGTTGTTATATGAACCTTAGAAGTGGTAGAATAACCAATAGTAACCAACCCTTACCCAGAAGAAAACGTAATAATAGGATGTCTAATCCAAAAATCGCAAGGGAACAAAATGCCCCATGGAGCGAGCACTAATGCGCGCTTTGGCGGGCGTCTAACGCGATCCCTCGAGCACGATTGCATCTTCTACCATTAGTGTGGCCACGAATGGAACAAGTGGCATGTCAACTAACGATTCGATCCTAGAAATACAGAACCTTTGGTTATCACGGGGATTTGTCCCACCATCAGGGATACAAACCCATTTCGCCACCCCACCACCAATTCGACCACCCAGTTTCGATGGCAATAGACCCAGAAATCCTTCTTATGGGATGCCAACATCTTTCATGGCAGGTTTGCATACTTCGACGTCGAATTCCTCACCACAGTTTGGGTCTGGATCTGGGGCTAATCAATTTATGGCAAATAACCAAGGGTCAGTAGGTTATAGTGCATTGCCTATCCTAACCACAGAAAATCAGATGGCTTTTAGGCAATTAATGGATGATAGTAACCATAATATGATAGAAGTGTTAGCACAAACTATGCAAGAGATCTTCGCCCCAATAGTACAAAATGTAACTGTGACGAACAGAGAAAACGCAGATAACATGAGTCGAATAGCAGATTTCTTCGCTCCGCCAGAAAGGCGTAGACAGAATCAGGCATTGGTTCGAGCAAATATACCCATTATAGAACAAATTGCTGATGACCCACCCTATAGACCAGTCAGAGAAAGGGTTAATTTGGGGGCAAGGGCACAAAGGTTAGATGCCCCAGTGATTCGAGAGGAACCACAAAGGGAAATGATAGAACCAGGGGCAAGGATCGAAAGGTTAGAGGTCCCAGTGGTTCGAGAAGAACCACAAAGGGGAATGATAGAACTAGGGGCAAGGGTCAAAAGGCTAGAAGTCCCAGAGTTTCGAGAAGAACAACCTAGAGGGGTTGTCATGGTGGGTCGAAATCAGGATGCTGATACAGTCGTTCATAGAATTCGAAACGATAACATCTTGGCAGAGAATAATTTAACCACCATGATAGAAAGGATTATGGCCCAAACGGTCTCAATCTGAGAATTAGAAGGCCAAATTATGACTCTCCTATAGCAGTTATGTAATGCACTGATTTACCAAGGGATACAAGGTCCCTAAGTTTACAAGTTCTTGGAGATACCAATGAAAAACGATCGAACACATAGCAGTGTCGGAAGCGGGAGACATAGCAAATAATGAGAACCTTAGGATTAAATATTTCCCAAGTTCCACGACTAAGAATGCTTTTACATGGTTCACCACATTGCCTCCGGATCCATAGATACTTGGACCCTCTTAGAGAGATTATTCCATGAACAGTTCTACATGGGACAATCTAAAATAAGTCTGAAGGAGCTAGCTAGTGTTAAGAGGAAATTTACTGAACCCATAGATGATTATCTGAATAGGTTCAGACTCTTGAAATCTAGATGCTTCACAGTGGTTCTGAACATGAGTTAGTCGAAATGGCGCTGGTGGCACGGATTACTCTATTCGAAAGAAATTAGACACACAATACTTGAGGGACATGGCTCAATTAGCAGATAGGGTTCGACAAGTCGAAAGACTAAAGGCCGAAAAGGCCAGGGCTTTTAAAAGTAACAAGAAAGAAAGAATTTCCTATGTCGAAACTAAGGAAGTTGAGGATTATCCACGAATTCGAGGTCGAAATTGACCTCATTGAATTAAGCAGGCTCCTTACTCTTGTAAACTACTAGTTCCCACAAAGGAAAGAAATTGTTGAAAATGAAAAAGTGACAAATTCCCAAAGAAGGTGTATACCTTCGATGTAACAAAGTGTGTGAGATTTTGATTTACTTGTCAAAGATGGCCAACTAATTGTGCCATCGAATGTCAAAATACCTCCTTTAGATCAAAGAAAGAAAAGAGGATTTTGCAAGTATCATAGTGAAGCAACTCGATTTTCAAAAATAAATCATTTAGAATGAATTTTCAAAAACAATGAAATCGCCACCTAATTTTATTCGTTCTAGAAAGAACGGGGAAATATAGATAAAACCCACAAAAATTGGATAAGGCGGTCTACAAGACCAAAAGCATAGATTCGAGTCGGTTCGCAAAAGGTATTAGCACCTCTTACGTCCATCGTACTCGATGGGACCCATTTAGTTCAAAATGTGTTTGTGTGTGTGTAATCGCTAATTTCTAAGTTATAAATTTAAGAAAGAAGAAAACGAGATTTGTTTGTTATTATTTTGAGTTTGACACGGTTTCGAAACCGCGTGCCTACGTATTCCCTCGTGCAATGGGAAAGTCAAAACTCCGTAGTTCTTGTTGAAAATGTCTTGGATTGGTTGTGTTGATTTTAATTGAAATGTTTTTGATTACGTATGAGCGGAAAAGGAATTTGAATGGGTTGAATTGATTTTAATGGTAGATGACAAGTACCAAAACGTTGGGATATCCTCTAACGATTCAATACTCGAGATTGGTGATTGAAGTCAACCGATCATCTCTCATCCAAAATCTTTATTATGAAAAGAGTGAGGTGAAACAAAGTTCACTTTTATTAAGTGTTATGGAATAAAGTATTTAAGTAATTGGGTTACCCTCTAATGGCCCAAATACTTTACATTTTAATTAAATCGTCGGGCGAACCTCTAACAATTTACTTAAATACCATAACACTTATGTTTTTTTTGTTTTTTTGTAGAAAAATTGATTTTGAAAACAAATTCAATTAATTAATTTAATTTGAAAGTGTTTTAGGGGTTTGGTTGTGGATGACAAGTATCAAAACGTTGGGATATCCTCTAACAATTCGATACTCGAGATTGGTGATTGAGATCAACCGATCATCTCTCATCCAAAATCTTTGTTATGAAAAGAAGTGAGGTGAAACAAAGTTCACTTTTATTAAGTGTTATGGAATAAAGCATTTAAGTCATTGGGTTACCCTCTAATGGCCCAAATACTTTACATTTTAATTAAATCGTCGGGCGAACCTCTAACAATTTAATTAAATACCGTATCACTATGTTTTTGTTTTTTTTTTGTTTTGTAGAAAAATTGATTTTCAAAAGAACAAGTTCAATTAATTGTTTTGACTTGAAAGTGTTTTAGGAAAACAAGCGAGCCCATACAAGGTGGCTTTATGTATGCTCCTAAAAGTGGGACTAGCGTGACACTAGTATTCTAAGCGACCGATTGGAACAATCGATCGAATAGTTGTCATTGTAGAAAAGCCCGGGACCAAACTATGAATGTGTGCGGTGTGCATTGTGTATGTTTACTTCTTGATGAAAAGAGGAGGCTATGTGTTCTAATATGATAAACGCAGAATTTAACGGTGATTAGAACACACAAGGAAATAAATCCTAAGCTATTACAACCAAATCGAATTAGTTTGAATAATTGAATAGCTTGTAATTCGCTTCAAGTAGTCTTCAAGATTGGATACAGCTTGCCTCGTCAGGTGAACATGAGATAAAGGTCCCTACATTACATGATATACAGACAAAACATATGCGGGAAAAATTGAAATGCTCAAGTATCAATTACTGTATTTTTACTAGTTTGATTGTAATAAATTTATATAGAAATTTATTCTAAGAAGGCAACTGATATCCTTATGTTCTCATGCATTCAAGAATCAAAAATTGAATTCAAAAATTGCAATATGAAAGGAATTACTATAATATAACTTTATTTACAAAATGAACCAAATAAAATATATGAGTAAAAGTAGTGTAATTGTATTTACAATATTAAATATATTATTAAATATTATGTCAAAATAGTAATAGAACTATAATAACAATTTAAAAAAAAAGATATATAGATGCACTAATAGGAAATATATTCTCGGATAATCCTTGAATGCCTTCACAAATAGCAAACATGTTAGTAGCATGAGTGGGATGAAATGGAAATGCGATAATTAGAATATGTATTATTAATCACAAATGAATTGAAAATTAAACATAACAGGGCTTATGATAACCAAGTGATTCCATTAACATCAAGTAGCATGACAAACAGAAAACATAGTTTTAATTCGCAAATGAAAACAACAACCACAAACTCATGCTATTATTTAATTCACATTTGAAACATAACGATTCGATTTCAAAGCAAGTTTCATTCGTCTAATACAAACTCCGGGCAGCAGCCATGTTATCACAAATATGCTCAGGATATCGATCAAAAATCGCATAAACTCAAAGGCAAACACAAACAAGTGTCAAGATAAACTCAATCAACCACGGATTATCAACCAACTTGTATATTTTCAACCACTTACCAAACCGGGCAGCCATGTACAAACTTAAAACGCACATTGGAATTCTTTTCAAATAAGTTCAAAAATCGATGGCAACCACGATACTATGCTATAACCGATTTAAAGCACCGAAACAAAAGCATCATCGGCATTATTTCAAAATGAATCAAACAAACACAATGAATCCGGACAGCAGCTATACATGTATCATTATATCCCAAAATTCGACTCAAACTTGTTTAGCACCAAAAAAGGAAATAGCCGAATTAATCTTCAAGAATCGATTCAAAACAAAATACCACAACTCAATGATGATACAAACAGAAAAATTAGCATAGCATGTCTTGTTATTGTTCTAAACAAACTCGAAACATAGCGAGAATGAATTTAAAACTATCAAAATCAATGACATTAAATCTGGGCAGCAGCTTCCTACATCTAAACATGCCCAATGCAAGCATCTCAGACGAATATTTAACGCAAACGGGAAGCATCTGTAGCATAATTGAAATTTCTCATTTAAATCCACTCATAGTGTATCCATTCAACACACTAACATCTTCAATATTCAATTTTACACAAATAGACACAAACCTAACGACTTCAGCCTTCACACTAAAACAAGTTCAAGAAAGTTTGAATCAATTCATTAGCATCTGGAAACCAAAATAACAACCTATTGGTACTCAAATAGTGATATCAGAATGCTGCTCAAAATTATCTCAAACAAAACAACATTAAACATTGATAATCAGATCCAATTTGGTATAAACAAAATATCATAACCGAAAACCAATTTGTTACAACTAACTCAAATGGCATCGACATCAAATTGGAATGCACACATACAACATATCCACAGGATTCCTTAGATTGAAACAACTCTCCAGAACATTAGCTCAAAGCTGTCAAAACACACATATTCCTACAGTACTTTTCACAGGAATTTCTACATCGTGGCATAAAATGGCATTGCAATTACGAGATAGTGATGAGAATTACCGAATAGAAGCTGGTATTATTGCAGTGAAATGAGATCAAAGGAGATCGAACAGAAGGCAGAATCACGAAGTCGAGCTGAAGCGGAAACAAGGAGTAAATCTGCGTGAAGGATGTGTTGTTCCGGCTAGCACATGGAGCGCGGTAGAGTTGCTGGAGGCACGAGGATGAAACGGAAGGGTGGTGACGAAACTGGAACTGGGAGATGGTTCTGAGTGAGGTCGCAGTGAACAGAGTGAAGGGAGTACAGGAAGTTGGTGATACTGAGAGGACTACAAGCCAACGGACGGCGTGGATGTATTTGTATTGAGGGAATCTGTGGATTTGGGAGGTTTATGAAATTGCAGTGACTGCCACGACAAAAGGGTTTATGGGTGTTGTGGTTGAGAGTGTTTAGATTCGAATGGAAGTTTGGTCGGAGTAAATGGTGGGGAGTTCTGCAGTGAGAACAGCGGAGAGGGTTATGCTGGCCGTGGTTGATGGTTGAGGAAACAAGGCTTCTGGGTGAGTGAATGGAAGGAACAGGGGAAGTTTCGGTGGGCTGGGAGATTACGGCGAGAGGTAGCGGAACAGACAAAGAGGATGAGGTTGTCGTTTTGGAAGAGGGCAGAAACGGAGGGGTTGACAGAGGATTATTACGGTGGTTAACGGCGGAAGTGAGAAACAGAACATTGATGGTTGTTTGGCAACGAACAGAAGGTGTTCGGTGAGGATGATGGTTACGGCGGTGGCGGAGGCTTGAGAGAGTGTGAGAGCTACGAGTGAATGGAGAGGGTGCGGTGGAGATGGTTGTTGAAGTGTTACGGTGAGTTGGGTTTGACAGAACAATGAGGTTGAAGAAGATGGGTAAGGGTGATGACGGTGGATACGGTGGATTTAGTGAAAGGGATTGAAGACAGGGAGCTTGTTTGTTGTGTGAAGAAAAATGATGGTGATAAGTTGTGGGAAGAAAGATGAAGAGGAGTATTTCGTTTTTTTCCCTTTGCCAAAACTCAGATCCGCCTCTTTGACTCAATGTTTATATTTTGGTTTTTGAATTTGGCCCCCCTTAATCAATGACATAACATACACATATATACCCAAATATTAGGGTTTTCATATTTTTTCAAATGCCAAAATTACCCTTATAATTGAATGGGCCACAAAAATGGATATGGTAAAAATTAATAAGCCCAAAAATATTTTTGTTTGATTTTTTTGAGATAAAAAATTAGACACTTAAAATTGTTAAAAATGATAAAAGTTCGAACAATAATTTATCCGAAAAAATAAAATAAACATATTAAAATAAATTATAGGTATCAAACATTAAAGAAAAATTATCGAAATATTTAAAATTGAAATAAAGCGATAATAAAAAATACATGATTTTAAAACACTTACGGTTAAAAACAAAATTTCGAAATGTATCGAAAAATTAGAGAGATCACATTTTCATGATCTACGTGACACGTAGATTCATAAAGCAGTGAGTAAGAGGCGAAAGTTTGAAATATTTTTCCCGCTAATTTTCCGCACAGTGTCGAATCGCTTTTAGCAGTCTGTTTGTAAAATCGAAATATTGATATCATCGACATATAATCAACTTAAAATGTCACAATAAACAGGTAAGGAGATAAAAATGAATGAAGTGAAATATCGGGTATTTTGTAACTATAAAACGATGCAGATATCAATTTAAACTGACTTTTGGTCAATTTAAATACGATGAAATGATGCATATGCAATGGATGAATGACTGTTTAATGTCAATGATCTAATGGACATGTATGCAGACGAATGCGAAGCCTAAGCCGGATAAAATCGAGATAGGAGGGCAAATTTTGGGGTGCAACACATAGTTTCCTAGGCCACAAAACCTCACAGTGTTTTCTTTTCAGGGATCTGATTCAAAATGCAATTAAGGATGGCAGATTGAAATTCGCTGACAAACCAAAAATGAAAGTAGATGAAGACCCTTTGGATGTTGCAGACTGTCATACCCCAAAATTTGCCCTCCATCTTCTCAAAAGATTTCATACATCTATGCCCAAGGATTCCTCAAGAGTTGATCAAACAAACTCTCTCCTAGACAATCAACCCAAACTAGGGTTTGGTATCTCTCAAGTCAAGATGGATTTCCAACATCTCCAATGGCCTTCATGCCTCCTCATATGCTTCAAAGATTCTCCATGTCAAGTTTCAAGCCTCACAAGTCAAGTTTCCTCAGACAATTGCTCAGATGGTTGAAAATCGTGTATTGGACAAAAGTCACTGTGGTCAACATACAGTCAAAACTTCTGATTTTTGGTCAACATCCTCATTTTGAAGTAACATTCATCATTTGATCAAGGGTTGATCATGATTCATCAAGAAAACTCAAGATTTGCTCAAAAGTCAAACTTTCTAAATTAGGGTTTCTAGGTGAAAAGTCAACTGAACTTTGGTGATCATAACTTTCTCATACTTTCTCGAAATTTTCCACCACCTCTTGTTTTGAAGGAAATTCAATTCTATACAACTTCATGTCTCACAAGAATGTCCAAAAAATGCTTCATTTGAGAGGTATAGCTCAAAACATTACAGGTCATTTTCAAAGTCAACAAAAAGTCAACTTTTTGTTTTGAAGATATATTGAGCATGGTAACTCCAATTGAGATGAAACCAAAGACATTGTTTAGAGGACTCTTAGAGCTTTCCAAAAAGTCCAAGAACACTCAAAAATATGGAAAATTGAGCAAGTTACACCATTCACAAGTTGGGCAATTTTGGAAGAATGCACAAAGAGAGATACTTCAAAAATCAAATCTTTTGCAAATGGGCCTACCTTTTCTTCATCCTAACTTGTTCCTCAAGCAATTAGGAGTGTCCAAGCCCAAAGCCACGAATTTTTGATTTATTTTTCTATTTTATTTGTAATTTATTCATTTAAATGCAAATTAAATCTTAAAATAAATTATAAAATTGAAATTAATGGCAAAGATTGATTTTATTCTTTCCTTAAGGTCCAATTAACTCATAAATGCCAGCAAATTCGAAATTGGAGCAAGAAAGGCAAGATTGGATTGAAATTGATCAAGCTTTGAAGATTTGATTTTCATGGAAATATCAAATTTGATTTCCATTAAATATTGATTGATTTTTTCCAAATTCAATCCCAAATCCATCCAGCATATATACTTGATGCATACCTATCAAGAGAGGACGGAAAAATTTCTCTAAGAACCCTAACCTAATTCAAGAAATCCGTGCACTTGAAGCAACTGGCAACCCTAGTTTTGCTTCGATTCAGCCAATTCCAAGCCTTCCATTGTGTTCCTTGAGGCTCTCAGAATCGATCCAGACCCTTACAACTCTCAAAAACATCAAGAATTGAGAGAACACGATCCGGTTTGCTCATACTTTTTCCAAAATCGATTTCTGTTTTTCATGCATTTTTAACACATTTGGTTGTTGTTTTTGTGATTAGTAGGAAGATTGCAAGCGATCTGGGTAACCTGATTGAGTTTTCATGGCTTAGAACTCGTATTGCCATTGTTAGGGTTCCTGAGTTCATTTTAGGGTTTCATGAAATAGATAAAATTGGACCACGAGACCTTGCCCATCGTGTTCGGAATGGTGCCTGGAATTAAACCATGTCTTTAGAATTCATTTATATTATGTATGCTTGCTTTTTGATTTTGCGGGGCTGAGGCGAAGCCGCGCTAACTCAAATATTTGAATCGGAGAAGACGATCGTTGGCGCGAAGGATGAGGCAATGGGGAAGCAACGCGTGTATTCCACTCCGTCCGTTTCCAAACAGTTGACACGTCTAGCTCAGTTGGTCAACGCGTTGGTTTTCAGGGTTTGAGGCTTGTGTCCCCAGTTCGAATCCTGCTAGCACCGGTTTCCATTCTTTTTTCCAAAACTTGCATATTTTTCATACTTTTCCTATTTTAATATTTTCCATGTTATTTTAATTATTTTCACATTTTTATTTCCGCATCTAAAAATTATCAAAAATTAATTTTCTTTTTACATTATTTTCATAAAAATCTTTATTTAATTTAATAAATAAAAAAAACATACTTTTGCATGCATATTTATTTTTATTTTTATTTTTGCATTTAATTCACTTTTAATTGCATTTTAATTATTAAATCTTTTCTAAAAAATCCCAAAAAATCACTTTAACTTATTTATCTTATTTCCAGCATGTAGTAATTTTCTCATATTAAAATTTGCATTTTTTCTAACTGTTTCTCTTATTTCGATTCCATCATATTTTCCGATCTCTTATTCTTTCACAGGTTGTTCCGATTCGGACGTTTTCTTTCTATCATTCTATTTTTTCCAATAATGTAATTGTTCATGGGTTGTAATAGTTTAATCTAGGGTTTTATTTTCCGCAAGTTTAAATTATGTATCTGCCCCAAAGCCATGTAATAGCGTAGGATTTACCTTTCCGCATTTTACATTCCGCATTTTACTTTCCGCACCCTTATCAATTGCTAGTAATTAGGCATGTATGGCAAGATAATAATTGGACATAGCTCACACTAATCATCAAGATAAAATATCTGAATTTGACACACTTCTTTCACACACGCACCCCTTAGGGTAATTCTCTCTCGATGCCTTTCGAATTCAAAATGGTCATGTCCCTCGAACGTAGAGGTATTCTAGCACCGTTGCCTTCAAACAAATCATCATAGTCCCTTCGATACAAAGATCATAAGACCCACGATGTCGCCTCCGAATACATGATCTTGACCCTCGATTTTCGCCTACGAAAAATGATGATAGTCCCTTCGAATGTGCTAGGATACTTCCTACAAGTTGCCTTCTATGACCATCCAATGTCCCTTCGAATGTCCCGCTTACATGCAACGAATGGAGCTACCTACTAACTAATGGTATGGCTAGCGCTATTCTAAAGGAATTTAGAAGTACAACAAAAACGACCAATTCTGAGTGGGTAAATAAGTCTCTTAGTTGCTTGCTCTATCAAATGCTTTTCACACCTCACACACTTTTTTTCAAAGTTCAAACTTTCTTTTCAAAACAAACACATTTCCGAACACTTTGTATACACTCCTACATGAGTCATTACAAAGTCAAAGTGAAATGCCTTTTTCAAAACATTTTTGTCAAACACACGAAAGCAATTTTAAAAAGTGATCTAGAGCAACTAAGAGCCCGTAGATAACTACGGATGAAAAGGGTGCTAATACCTTCCTTTTCATAACCATTCTCCCGAACTCGAATCTAACGAAGGTCTTTTTTACTTTTACCTTCCCTTAATTGGATAAAAATAAAAGTCGGTGGCGACTCTTGCTATCCGCACATTTGGATACAAAAATCCTACAAAGTCAGTTCACCGTATCACAGAACTGGCGACTCTGCTGGGGAAAACCCTAAAAGAGAGAATTGCCTTAGGGATTTCTAGATAACTTTTATCGCTTTCTGTTTGACTTGTATGCTTTATCTTTAAGGGTTGCTTGGGTATTATATTGTTGGGGGATCCTACACCCGGATCCGGGTTTCCTTTTAGGTAAGTAGCATTAAATCATCGCGACCGCTAGACGTATAACTAAACGGTCAACATGATGGCTACGTTAGTGTGACACTTTGGTTGTCCCGATACTCTTCATTCCCAAGTTGAAGATAGTATTTGGCTTCTGCGTGGTGTCATCAAGCGCTAACTAAACTTTTAGAACCTTACTTGACCCATCTTGGCCATTAGAAGGTAGTGAGATTGCCGACTTTGGTGTAGACCGAGGTTGGTTGATACTCGATGCTACGCTCATTGAGATTAGACTTTTGGGACATTTTCGATCGACCACTTGGCCGTCGTATTGAAATAAGCGCCTACGAGAAAGATCTGTGATGTGAGATTCCTAGAACCCGGTTACTATTATAGGACAGGATGAACCAACTCAAACTTTTGGTAGGGTAATCACCTATACCTCATGCAAGCCTTAAACCTAGGCCCATTGTGTGAATTGTTTGTGTGTGCTAAACATGACATCATGACATCATTCGCATTGCATATCATTTCTAACTATTTCAAGGACCTAGGGATTTATCTTTGCTCTATTTTGTAGGGATTATGGCTTCTAGAAAGACTATCCGAATCAACTTCATGGGTATCCCTTCTCAACTCAAAGAAATGGTTTCAGAAATTCCCGACCATGCTCAGTTCATCAAAAGACATGGTTATCTGCTTGATTTGGTTATCTCCGGTTTTGAAGAAGATATGATGCATGTCCTATTCCAGTTCTTTGATCCGAAACACCATTGCTTTACATTCCCAGATTATCAGTTGGTTCCTACCTTAGAAGAGTTCTCTAAGCTACTTGGGATACCTGTTCTCGACCAAATGCCATTCACTGGTTTGGAAAAGGTTCCTAAGTTCGAAGACATTGCATCAGCCTTACACCTTAAGCGCTCAGATATCAAAGCCAATTGGGAAACTAGAAGTGGAGTTAAGGGTTTACTTTCCAAGTTCTTAATTAAGAAAGCCCGAGAATTCCTCAAAGTTATGAGTTTTCATGCATTTGAAGACATTGTGGCCTTGTTAATCTATGGTTTGGTTCTATTCCCTAACTCGGATCAATTCATAGATATCAATGCCATCAAGTTGTTCCTTACCCGTAATCCAGTGCCTACTTTACTTGGAGATATCCTACATTCTCTCCACACTCGTACTACTAAGCGACAAGGAACTCTCATGTGTTGTATACCGTTACTTTCAAGGTGGTTTATTTCGCACCTTCCTCCATCAGTTTTGAAGAATGAACAAAGGATGAGATGGTCTCAAAGATTGATGTCACTCTCTCATTCCGATATCCGTTGGAGTCTTTTCTCTTAAAAGGACTTCACATTCATTGAGCGTTGTGGAGAATTCCCTAATGTACCGCTACTTGGTATAAGGGGAGGTATTACTTACAACCCTTCTCTAGCTCTACGTCAGTTTGGTTTTGCCCGAAGAGATGGTCCACATGATATGCTTCTCCAAGATGTTGTGTTCGACTACAACCACGATCTCGATTACCGAAGGTTCATACATGCTTGGGGCATGGTAAAGAAGGCGATACCAAGACTTTGGGGCACCGAACTCCATTCCTTGGGAACCTTACCTCAAATGGGTGCGAGCTCGAGCTCAAAACCTCATGATGCCATTCACGCCTATTTTACGGTAATTATGGAACTGTTGCTATAGGTGGCGTACCTATCTTGTTCTCCATCACGACATGCCCTCGATTTTGAAGACTTGAAGAGATCACGGATTCACTCAAGGAAGAGGGATACCTTTGAAGCTCGGTGTTACATGGCGAGAAGAAAGTGTTAGAGTTGACAAAGCTACTTCACGAGGAGCGAAACATCAACGCCTACATCGGCACCAAGAGGAAGCGCCCATGGGAGACATAGAGCTTTAGGATGTTTATGTTTTCTTTTATTGTTTCGAACTATCTCTTGTACTTAAAAAGAAAAAAAGAATAATAAGAAGAAGTACTAATAAATGTTTGTTCATTGCTTGTTTAACAAATTTAAATCTCTAAGGTCCTTGAAAACATTGCATTGCATTCGCATAAACATTGCATATCATAGCATAACATTGCATCACAGGTACATTGGAGATTGGTTTTCTCATTTGCTCGCTATTTATTTTAGCAGAAATGGCTCTTGAGCAGTCATCAAAGATCTCAAGCTCGAATGCTCGTTTGATGTTTACCACTTGGTCCAAGGCCAAGAAGATTTGAAGAAGCTCATCAACAAGAAGAAGAAGGTTGTTGGTCTCCTCAACATGGGTGAGCGTTTCAAAGGGGTCCTAAGGTGGTCGGTCGTATTGAGCTCTCGAAGGAAGTGTCCATACCGAGGAGTACCAAGGGTGATGAGGGTGAGCGCGTGAGGAAGGAGGAGAGGATCATTCGATTATAGCCAACACTCGATGAAGATGACAAGTACAAGCAACTTGAAGACCGTCTGAATCTTTGTGGAAAACACGAAAATGTCCGGCTGAACTTTGATGATCGAGTCTTGTTCACGGTGTTGTGATTCCTCCCAAGTTCAAAGTTCCGCTTTGCCAAGTATGATGGCATGTCTTGCCCAAATGCATTTGAAGTCCTATGTCGGAAGATTAATCCCCACGATGAGAAAGTTGTGGATGCACTATTTTCAAGAGAGTTTGTCCGGAACCAGTTGGAATGGTACTATCAGCTAGAGAATGACCGTATCCGTACTTGGAGTGATTTGGCTGATGCTTTCTACAGACAGTATGAGTACAATGCCGAATTGACACCCACTCGCATGCAACTACAAAGCATGTCTATGGGTCGTGACGAAAAGTTCAAGGAGTATGCTAAGAAGTGGAGAGATTTAGCGTAGTTCACCACCTTTGTCCTACGAGGACATCGCCTTTCACCGCGATTATGTTTCAGTTGCACTAACAATATGGCCGAATACGAAGCGTGCATCATGGGTATCAAAGCTGCTATTGACTTAAGAATCAAGTTCTTACAAGTATATGGAGACTCAGCTTTGGTGATCAGTCAAATTAAGGGCAAGTGGGATACGAAGCATCCGAATCTCATTCCGTATCGAGAGCATGTTCTGAGTTTGATCCCCTACTTCGAAGAGATTACTTTTGATCATATTCCGCAAGAAGAGAATCAGTTGGCAGACGCATTGGCTACTATGTCATCTATGTTCAAGGTCAGATGGGACAACGAGGCTCCCCAGATCATCATTGAGAAGTTTGACGAACGAGCGTATTGTTATGAGCTCGACGCAGAAGAGAAACCTTGGTACTACGATGTGAAGAGGTATCTTGAGACTCAGGAATATCCTGCAGGGGCATCTGTCAATGATAAGAAGTTCATGAGAAGATTCACATCCAAATTCTTTCTCAGCAACGACATCTTATACAAGCGCAATCACGACTGTGCTTACTCATTGTGTAGACGAACGACAATGCGTATCATGGAAGAGCTACGGCGAATTTGGTATCCACTCCGGTGGACACACCATAGCTAAGAAGATTTTGAGAAAGTTACTATTGGTCCACCATGGGCGATTGTCACCGCACGCCGATCTTGTCACAAATGCGGTTATGCAGACAAAGTACACGTACCTCCGGTACCTCGAATGTTTTAACTTCTCCTTGGCCTTTCGCAATGTGGGCATTGACATGATTGGAGAGATTAAGCCCACGACTTCAATGGACATCGTTTCATCCTTGTGGCAATAGATTATTTTACCAAGTGGGTAAAGCGACCTCGTATGCATCGGTTATCGCACTGACGAACATCAACAGGCAACCCCTCTCTCTTGTATACGGTATGGAAGCCGTCTTACCTATCGAGGTTGAGACACCCTCAACGAGTCCTCGGGAGGCGAGTTGTGCGAGGGCGATTGGGTCCGACTCGCCTTGACCGGATTAACTTGATTGATGAGAAGCGACTCGCGTCCATCGCCATGGACAAATTTACGAGCGAATGATCGAGCATTTAACAAGAAGGTCAAACACCGAGTCTACCAAGTCGGTGATCTAGTAGTCAAGCGCATCATTCTTCCACAAGGTGATCCCGGGAAAATGGACTCCCACTCGAGGGACCGTTTGTAGTCAAGACGGTATTTTCGTGGAGCTATGATACTTAGCACCATGGATGGTGAAGACTTCCCACACCTGTGAGCGAGACATAGTCAAAAATACTACGATAAAAGAGACCCGCTAGGTCGGTGGCCTAGGCAAAAATAAGGGCATCTGGCGAACCAAAGGTTCGGGCAAAATAAAGGATATATACAAAACATGTACACAGTCGAAAACCGAAAAGGCGGCTTGGGCAAAAAGGTATCCGTAGGCGAAAACCGAAAGGCGGTCTAGGCAAAAGTTAGGGATTTAAGCGTGCGACTATGTCTCTTCGGATCTTCCTGGACTACTATCGATTCAAGATTCAAATGGCGAAGATCGATCTACTCTCTCTTGTGACAAGGAGATGAGATAGTCGAAATATATGAGTACTAGCATAGTTGGAACTTAACGAGATTGTTTCCGTATAGCTTTTTACCTTTCTTGTGTACAAAACTACTTGGCCATACGCCACCTTTCAAATAAACGCAAGCTTCTTTCTCTTTAAAATTTCTGTTGTTGTTATTTGCAATAAGTCCAACGTTTGTTTTGAATGATTATATGCATTTGACAATAAGAATCTAATCACAAACATACGAAAGGTGAGCATGCAAAAGTACTTACTACAGGTTCCAGGAATTGAGATAACGACGAAAGTCACCAAATAGTCCCCACAGAGCATGATCCCCCACAAAGGTGTCACTCACCACAAACCTCCCCAGCGGAGTATATGTTAATCCACAAGCAGTGATTCCACTCAACCGAGTAATGTTACATCAGTCTCCCAGCAGTAACGCCTCATCCCCAGTCAAGGTATTTATCCCCCGGCGGACGTGTCTCAGTCCTCCCTTCTCCCCGGCAGCAGTATCCAGACTCGAGACTTGGTCAGATAGTGCATCGGAGGAAACATACACCTTTTATTCCTCAGCCAGAGGTTACAACGGACTCCCAGACTCTTCTAGCCCGGTCTCTCAGTAACCACCATCAAATGCTCTCCAGCGAGATCTACACTCGTAATCCCCAGAAGAGCGCCTCTTAAATTTCCTCAGCAGGATCTACATGCAAGGTCCCCAATAGATCGCCTTCCGGATTCTCCTCAGCAGGGTCTATGAGATCTCCAACAACGAGCTTCTCAATCTCTACCTTCCTCAACAATGTCTAGGCCTAAGACTTGGTCAGATAGTGCATCGGAGGAATCTAGGATATCTTTCTTCTCCTTCAAAAGCAGGGACTTCCACCTACTCAATTCCCCAAGCAGGAGTCAGAAATCCTCAAACAGAACATCCGCATCTTCCTCAAGATGGATATGTTTTGAAATATCGCAACATCTGTCATTCATACATTTCTCATAAAGTCATAATTCATGCATACGTCATTCATATACACTATCATGCATCATACTTTGCATAAAACTAACGAATATTCTATCAAAGTTTCTCTTGTTTTCTCCAAAACAGGTAACAGTCATTTCTGACGCAAACAGGTCCAGGATTAAGCCCCGAACCGACGGGAAACCTATCTGAAAGACCGCCCTTGGTTGTCCTCCGACGACTGGTCCAGGATTAAGCCCCGAACCGACGGGAAAACTATCCGAAAGACCACCTCTGGTTATCCTCCGATAACAGGCAATGGATCAACACCCGATGCACAACAGGGAAGCTATCCACATTCTTGCCAACTACAATCTCCCTCAGAGTAATCGACACGAAGATTTATTTTGACAGCAACTACAGAGTCTAGCGTACGACTCAGTTGCCTTGGATGGCATCTTAAGCCCATCTCCGACTATTTGTCAACATTTCTTCACTTTCAGAATGCTGCATATATGGTTAAAAATCAATACAGACCAATAACTTCATTCAAAGTGAACACGAAGCCTAACGTCGACTCCTCGGATGGCATCTTAAGCCCATCTCTCCGTTCAGGAGCATCTAAGTCTAACATCGACTCACTCCCGGCATCGACCTTTCCGGATGGCATCTTAAGCCCATCTCGTCAATTCTCCTATCAATATCCTCGAGTCTAGCGTACGACTCGTTCCCCAAGTCTCAACTTCTCAAATGGCATCGTAAGCCCATTCCGCATCATCCACCACGGCGAGTGCAAATTTTCGGTGTACTCGGTGTTCAATCATCTTCACCTTGGTCACGAAAGACAAGCATGTCAATCTAACCTTCCAGTACAAGAAGATTGAGCAGGGCATTGTCATACCCAAAATTTGCCCTCCATCTTCTCAAAGATTTCATACATCTATGCGAAGGATTCCTCGAGAGTTGATCGACAAACTCTCTCCTAGACAATCAACCCAAACTAGGGTTTGGTATCTCTCAAGTCAAGATGGATTCCAACATCTCCAATGGCCTTCATGCCTCCTCATATGCTTCAAATATTCTCCATGTCAAGTTTCAAGCCTCACAAGTCAAGTTTCCTCGGACAATTGCTCGGATGGTTGAAAATCGTGTATGGACAAAAAGTCAGCTGGTCAACATACTGTCAAAACTTGATTTTTGGTCAACATCCTCATTTTGAAGTAACATTCATCATTTGATCAAGGGTTGATCATGATTCATCAAGAAAACTCAAGATTTGCTCAAAGTCAAACTTTCTAAATTAGGGTTTTAGGTGAAAAGTCAATGAACTTTGTTGATCATAACTTTCTCATACTTTCTCGTAAATTTTCCACCACCTCTTGTTTTGAAGGAAATTCAATTCTATACAACTTCATGTCTCACAAGAATGTCCAAAAATGCTTCATTTGAGAGGTATAGCTCAAAACATTACGGTCATTTTCAAAGTCAACAAAAGTCAACTTTTGTTTTGAAGATATATTGAGCATGGTAACTCCAATTGAGATGAAACCAAAGACATTGTTTAGAGAACTCTTAGAGCTTTCAAAAGTCCAAGAACACTAAAAATATGGAAAATTGAGCAAGTTACACCATTCACAAGTTGGGCAATTTTGGAAGAATGCACAAGAGAGATACTTCAAAAATCAAATCTTTTGCAAATGGGCCTACCTTTTCTTCATCCTAACTTGTTCCTCAAGCAATTAGGGTGTCAAGCCCAAAGCCACGAATTTTGATTTATTTTTCTATTTTATTTGTAATTTATTCATTTAAATGCAAATTAAATCTTAAAATAAATTATAAAATTGAAATTAATAGCAAAGATTGATTTTATTCTTTCCTTAAGGTCCAATTAACTCATAAATGCCGCAAATTGAAATTGGAGCAAGAAAGGCAAGATTGGATTGAAATTGATCAAGCTTTGAAGATTTGATTTTCATGGAAATATCAAATTTGATTTCCATTAAATATTGATTGATTTTTTCCAAATTCAATCCCAAATCCATCGAGCATATATACTTGATGCATACCTATCAAGAGAGGACGGAAAAATTGCTCTAAGAACCCTAACCTAATTCAAGAAATCCGTGCACTTGAAGCAACTGGCAACCCTAGTTTTGCTTCGATTCAGCCAATTCCAAGCCTTCCATTGTGTTCCTTGAGGCTCTGAATCGATCCGGACCCTTACAACTCAAAACATCAAGAATTAGAGAACACGATCCGGTTTGCTCATACTTTTTCCAAAATCGATTTCTGTTTTTCATGCATTTTTAACACATTTGGTTGTTGTTTTTGTGATTAGTAGGAAGATTGCAAGCGATCTGGGTAACTTGATTGAGTTTTCATGGCTTAGAACTCGTATTGCCATTGTTAGGGTTCCTGAGTTCATTTTAGGGTTTCATGAAATACATAAAATTGGACCACGAGACCTTGCCCATCGTGTTCGGAATGGTGCCTGGAATTAAACCATGTCTTTAGAATTCATTTATATTATGTATGCTTGCTTTTTGATTTTGCGGGGCTGTGGCGTGCTAACTTTCAAATATTTGAATCGGAGAAGGCGATCGCTGGCGCGAAGGATGAGGCAATGGGAAGCAGCGTGTATTCCACTCCGTGGTTTCAAGCAGTTGACACGTCTAGCTCGGTTGGTCGTTGGTTTTTGGTTTGAGGCTTGTGTCCCGATTCGAATGCTAGCATGGTTTCCATTCTTTTTCCAAAACTTGCATATTTTTCATACTTTTCCTATTTTAATATTTTCCATGTTATTTTAATTATTTTCACATTTTATTTCGCATCTAAAATTATCAAAAATTAATTTTCTTTTTACATTATTTTCATAAAATCTTTATTTAATTTAATAAATAAAAAACATACTTTTGCATGCATATTTATTTTTATTTTTATTTTGCATTTAATTCACTTTTAATTGCATTTTAATTATTAAATCTTTTCTAAAAATCCCAAAAATCACTTTAACTTATTTATCTTATTTCCGATGTAGTAATTTTCTCATATTAAAATTTGCATTTTTCTAACATTTTCTCTTATTTCGATTCCATCATATTTTCAGATCTCTTATTCTTTCACAGTTGTTCGATTCGGACGTTTTCTTTCTATCATTCTATTTTTTCCAATAATGTAATTGTTCATGGGTTGTAATAGTTTAATCTAGGGTTTTATTTTCCATAAGTTTAAATTATGTATCGCCAAAGCCATGTAATAGCGTAGGATTTACCTTTCCGCATTTTACATTCGCATTTACTTTCCGCACCCTTATCAATTGCTAGTAATTAGGCATGTATGGCAAGATAATAATTGGACATAGCTCACACTAATCATCAAGATAAAATATGAATTTGACACACTTCTTTCACACACGCACCTTAGGGTAATTCTCTCGATGCCTTTCAATTCAAAATGGTCATGTCCCTCGAGCGTGAGGTATTCTAGCACCGTTGCCTTCAAACAAATCATCATAGTCCCTTCGATACAAAGATCATAAGACCCACGATGTCGCCTCCGAATACATGATCTTGACCCTCGATTGTCGCCTACGAAAATGATGATAGTCCTTCGAATGTGCTAGGATACTTCTAAGTTGCCTTCTATGACCATCAATGTCCCTTCGAATGTCCGCTTACATCCAGCGAATGGAGCTACCTACTAACTAATGGTATGGCTAGCGCTATTCTAAAGGAATGTAGAAGTACAACAAAACGACCAATTCGGTGGGTAAATAAGTCTCTTAGTTGCTTGCTCTATCAAATGCTTTTCACACCTCACACACTTTTTTTCAAAGTTCAAACTTTCTTTTCAAAACAAACACATTTCGAACACTTTGTATACACTCCTACATGAGTCATTACAAAGTCAAAGTGAAATGCCTTTTTCAAAACATTTTGTCAAACACACGAAAGCAATTTTTAAAAGTGATCTAGAGCAACTAAGAGCCGTAGATAACTACGGATGGAAAGGGTGCTAATACCTTCCCTTTTCATAACCATTCTCCGAACTCGAATCTAACGAAGGTCTTTTTTACTTTTACCTTCCCTTAATTGGATAAAAATAAAAGTCGGTGGCGACTCTTGCTATCCGCACATTTGGATACAAAAATCCTACAAAGTCAGTTCACCGTATCACACAGACACCAATTACTCCGAGCCTACATACATTGGAGAAATAAATATGGTGGAAGCAGATCAAGGTGACACTCCATCAGGAGAGAAAAACACTGAGAATAAAAACTATGTGCTAGTCGAAGTCAAAAAGTAGGTTACTGAGGACGTCCATAAGGAACAGGAGGCTTCGATCGAAGTGGTACCTTTAGTCGCCGAAGAGATCTGCTATCTTGAAGCCGGGATAATCGAAACCAAGAATTGACACAGGCTACTGAAGGCCTGAGGCTAAAGTTGGAAAAAGTCCAGATTACAATGCTAGTTCTTCCCCAGAAAGAAGTCTGGGATACTGTCATACCCCAATTTTTGACCTAATATACCACCTTACATTGGCATCATTGCATCATTAATAGTTCAGAACAGAATTAATCGGGTGTAGCTTCTACAGGTCAAAATTAGGGTTTCACAAGATTTTCATCTGATTTAAGAGACAATCAATTAGGGTTTGAGTTTTATTCACCTCATTTGATCTATCTTGATCAAATCATCAACTTCTGATCTTCAGATATCAATTTTTTCCTCCTAATCTATCGAGGATCGACCAATTAGGGTTTTCATCGAGGATAAGCAATCACTGATTTTCTGATCAAAGAATGAATTTTTTGATTGAAGATTGATCTTCATATCTTAAATACAACATGTTGACCTAATTTCTGGATTCAAAACATCACAGAAGTTCACAGAATTCATCAGTCAATTTCTGAATCATCTGATGAAATTTCATCTGCACTGAAAAGTCAAACTTTGACTTTTGGTCAACTTTTTCAAGATAAAACTTCTTCCATCATCAAAATATTTCAAATGATCCATAATGATCATAAAAAATCAAGAAATTTGGAAAAATCAACAAAAAGTCAAAATTTTCAACACTTAGAAAATTTTTAAGTGTTAAAAATTTCATGTTTTTTCCTACTTTCATGGCATTTTTTCACATAGTTCCATTTGGAATTAGAAAAAACTCAAAACATGAAAGTTGTAGCCTTTGAAACAAGCTTTTCAAAATGTCCAAGAACTTGCAAATCCATGGTGTCTAGCTATACTTTTGATTTTGAAACATAGAGCTCCAAAATCCTTGATTTTCAAGTACAACTTTCAAAATTATAGGTCATTTTTGAGTTTTTTCTTCTAGAAGCCATGCCACCTAGCAAAGAGGGATAAAGCTGATAAAAAATCAGATGGAGAGTAATTATGATGGGATAAGATCAAGTTGAATAATTAACCATGGTTAAAAGGAAGCTTCCTTTTGCATTTATTGCAAAAATGACTTCCTTGCCCTCTAAGGCAACTTGTAAATACCAAAGCCAATCTTCTTCACTTACCATTCAGAAATTTTGACCTATAAATAGAGGTCATGTTGGCCATTTGAAACTACACCAAAGCTATGCCAAAACAAGCTTTCTCACTTCTTTCTTAAAATTCAAGTAACATAGTGTAATTTGAGAATTCTTGTAATTTTTCAAAACTTGTGGAAAAACATGAGAGATTTGGTGTCTAACATGTCATAAACATCATATGTAATTGGTTTGTAACTTAAAATCAACACAAGAAACACTAAAAATCAGATTTGCATTTCAAGCTTTCAAACTTGCCAAAACTGCCTTAACTATCGAATTTGATCATTGGCTCGAGCAAGTTGTGATTTTTTCACTCAAACATCATCAACATACTCCATAGAGATGATACAAACCATCACTTTTGATATGTAACACCTCCAAGCACAGATTCGAATTTCACTTTGAGCCGATGCAAGTGGACTTGGGTAGAATAGCTCAGACCATTCCAAAGCAAGCGGCCATCCTCACACCTTCCATAATGTTCACACTGGTGTAGCCATCATCAAACAACAACTGGAAACACTCTGTACAGTTCTCGATTTCGGTTTGAGCAGGTAGAAACTCAACTTGAACTCTTTGATTCTTGAATTATAGTTCAAAAGCTCTTGGCCATTTTGTTTACTGCACCATCAGCGATCAATAACCCTCGATCAATTGATTAATTCATTCACCATACACGATTTCAATTAGAATTTTCGAACTAGGGTTCTTCGTGTTCTTGAAATTCAATCATGTTAAGCTGAAAATAAATGAAATTAAATGACATCATCACGTTCACGGGTTTAAAGCGATCAAGTTTGATGTTTACATCGAGCAATTTCATGGAGAAATGAAGAATCCATGGCGATTGAAGATTAGAGGAAGAAGAACCTTGCCGCGTTTTTTCAAATTCAAAAATCCGATTTATAATATAATTACATGGTTTGATTTCAATACACGGATGTATTGCCGCCAATTGCCACTCACTCTTAAGTCACTCTTGCCATGCCTTGCCTAATGGTCCCGGGTTCGAGTAGCCTTGGGACCATTTTTGCCAAACTTTTTCATTTTCTCTTCACATTTTTTCCAAACTTTGACTTTTTCAAAACCCAATCAAAACTCCTCATTTTGAGGTGATTTTTTGTACACTTGTCAATTAACACATCTATTTTATGATAGTGTCAAAAAATTTCAGAAAAACTTTCATCCGATTATATTTTTATCGAGCCGAAAACGATACATTTGAGTACTTTTTAAAGCACTTTCAAAGGTGATTTTTTCAAACTTTCGAAGCCCGATTCTTTTCCAAGCTTCTCATAAGTATATTTCACTTTTCAAAAACACTTTCAAGATTTTTTTTCAAAACTTTTCATCAAACTTACATCTTTTTCCATGATCGATCCGATTTAAACGATAAAACCGAATTTGTTTTCTCTCGAATTTCTTAACCGATCATGGGCCTCCCTCATGGTGTAAGTCCCAACATTCCTTTATGTACATAATTATTTCCTTGTACATATCCAATTCTTTTATGTACATACCAATTTTTACCTGTACATAATACAGACGTCTTTTGTAAATACTCAAGTACAGAAAAACTTCGTCATTTGTTTTCGTTTAAACCATATACTGAATACCATTGGTATTAAAGGAGCATTATTCGGTGAAAGCGCTTTTAAACCAATGGGCCACCCTTATGGTGTAAGTCCCAACCTTCCTATGTACATCCACTTCTTCCTGTACATAAATACTCGTTCGTGTACATATTTACTTCCTTGTACACAATTCAAACTTGTAAATAATCAAGTTACGCTCGTTTTAAACGTTCGTTTCACATACACTTGTTTATATTTTCTTCATAAACTCTTGTAAATAAAACATCATGTATCTGTTTATATTTCCTTCATAAACTCCTGTGAATACATATCACACACACACACACACACTTGTTTATACAACTGTCTAGTTATAACATAACAACTAGTCTAACCAATAGGCTCCCCACAAAGATAGCCTCCTCTTGGACTTTGTACAAGGTAACTCATTTCATCTGAGTTCAGCCTCCTCTTAGGCTTCATATAAGAAAACTCATTCATCTAAGTTTAGCCTCCGCTTAGGCTTCATAGAAGACAACACTCCCCTGTTGAATCAGCCTCCTCTTGGGCTTCGTTCAAAAGAAATCCCCATTGAGTTTAGCCTTCTCTTGGGCATCATACAAGAAAGAGACCAGGAAATCTCTTAACAGCCTCCTATTGGGCTTCCAATACAAAGAATCACCCGCGCTAGGATAGAACCCTGAGAGTATAATTTCCCGGTGAAATTGCTCTTGATCCTAAGAGGATGGTTTTCCGGTGAAATCCCTCTTAAAGCCAATGCCAGCCATACCCTATAGCTTCCTCTTGAGCTTCATACAAGGACCCTCGATGACCCTCGGAATGCCTTCTCTTGGGCTTACAATACAAGGACCCATGGGCTTCTTAAAAGCATCCCCTTAATCCAATCAATTTCTCCTCGAGATTTAGACATCTATCATCTCTATGGAAGAAGTATCCCATTTATCACATCACATACAATCAAAAAATTTTCAAACTCTTTTCAAACAAAAACATCTCTTAATTGTAAGTGGTAACGCTTGTACACTCAAGCAAAACACCCAATGCTTACAATTAAAAGATTCAATCATCTTTTTCAAACATCTTTCTAAAAACTCGTAAGTGGTAACGCTTGTACACTCAAGCAAAACACCTATAACTTACGACAAAAGATTCAATCAATCAAACTTTTCAAAATGTATGTGATGAAATAGATTAGATACATTTTTCATTAAGATGACATTTGTCTGTGTCTCTTACTAACATCCCGTTGCTTCCACTAGCATAAGTGGGAACTACGATTGCTATGACTTTCTCAACATCCCTTTGAGAATACATAGGCACAAGGTCTCATCCTTGGCGAACAAATTTCTTTCTCCATCAAACCAAACAAACCATAGATCCCTTTAGATCCGAGCTACAAATGCTCTGATTCCCATTAAGGGATATGTATGCAGAAGATCCAATGATCTTTGCGAGTATAATAATAACAAACACTAGGATCCCACATAATCTATCTTTCTTGAAATCCCAAAGGAGAAACTTTCACAATCATAGAAATAGAAATTTAAAACACACAAACATATCAAACATTTTCATATATAAAGCTATGGATAACCATATATATTTAGGGTGCTCCATCTATTCCCTTTATATAACAAACCCCTTGGAATCTCCCGTTTCGTTCGTCTAGTTTGCGCTAGTCGTAATGTATATCATAATCAATTGAGGGTATGACTTTCCCATTTTCATAATCATAATTTCTTGTGTTGAAAATAATAAAGCTTGATGCTCTGACATCTTTTAAACAAATCAAAAGAGTAAATCGTTTGAGCGGAGGATCCGAATTCATATTCGATTCTAGCGTCACTTTTAACGCGAATAGGAAAAATGGCGACTCTGGGAATCAGCTGAAATTTTATTTTAAAAAAGTGACTCTCTCAAGAGCACCAAGCTTTTGTTTTCAAAAGAAAAAAGGGTTAAGCTTGCATATGTGCATATGTTTGTTTCTCTTTATTGTGTGTTTCGCGATTTCATCGATGGAAAGAAATCCTAACCGGATTTAGAAACATTTTAAGATCTAGGGGGGTATAGTCCTATTAACTTGTGAGAAGTCTCGGTTACGGAGTTAATTTGAGATCCCTCTCTCGATGGAGGTTGTTTTGGGAGTATTTGTGTTTAAGTATTTGCGAAGACATTTTGCTTTCAAGAGAACTAAGTAAGTGAGAACACATAACCCATCGGCCATTTAGGATGTAGTGCAGAATTATTGGGCGTAAGCCTAGAATAGTGTCATGCGAGACTACGATCGAGTGTTTTTCTTGAAAAATATCATTGGACTTCGAGTATTCAACAAATCCGATAATATTTCAAAGAGAAGCGTTGAGCCTGTATTATCAGTAGAACACGTTTCATAGATGAATAAGCCTTTAGAACTTACCCACGTTTGATTCTTATCGTTGGCCTCATGTTCGTGACTTCGAACGCTTGACCGTGTGTATAACTACTAACCATGTTTGTAGCATTTATGCATTCATTCAAAAACTTCATTTCTCTTCCCATTTCCAAAGAATTGAGAGATTTTTCTTTGTAAATATTTTAGGTTAGAGTGATGGACGTCAGAGGAAGATTCACCAAGAGATACAGTTTTAGAATTCCTGATGTAGGAAAGTTGAAAGAGTTAGCATCCTTGGTAGAAGATACTCGGATTTCAGAAAACGCTATGGAACTCTTTTAACTATTCTGAACACTAACATTAATGAAGGACTTCTCAAAACTTTCGTTCAGTTTTACGATCCAGTCTATCGTTGTTTCACTTTCCCTGACTATCAGTTGATGCCTACTTTGGAAGAGTACGCACACATCCTAGGTATCTCAGTATCAGATAAAGTGCCTTTCAATGGTTTGGAAGCCATTCCTAAGTCACCAGTCATCGCAACAATGACTCACTTAAAGAAATTGAGATAGACAAAAACCTAACTACCAAAGGAAAACTCTTAGGACTAAATTCAAAGTTCCTAATGGAGAAGGCTCTTAAATTCTCTGAAGCCGGTAGTATGGTTGCCTTTGAAGCTATTTTAGCTTTACTCATCTATGGATTGGTGTTGTTTCCCAACGTCCCAAATTTCGTTGATATCAACGCCATAAGGATCTTTCTGATTGGAAATCCCGTTCCCACTTTGCTTGGTGACACGTATTTCTCCATTCATCATAGGAATCGTCAAGGAGATGGAACTATCGTATGTTGTGTACCTCTATTCTTCAAATGGATTGTCTCACACTTGCCTAAATCTCCTATCTTCCGTGAAAACAAAGACGATTGGCATTGGTCTCGAAGACTCATGTCTCTTACAAATGACGATATCCATTGGTATACCTTGGCAGACAATGAGATGGAAATCATTGAAAGTTGTGGAGAATTTGCCAACGTGCCTCTCATTGGTACGAAAGGAGGAATCAACTACAACCCATTCTTGGCGAGACGTCAACTCGGGTATGCAAACTCTAGTAAACCTCTTGGTTTTACAGTAGAAAGATACTTCTATCATGAAGGGGAGGATTCCCAAGGTTTGAAAGCCAGAATGATCAGAGCTTGGCATCACATCCGAAGGAAGGAAAAGGGTAATGCAAGGAATTGTGTAGCCATGGAAATCTACACTTCTTGGGTGAAGAAAAGAGCAAAGGTATTCCGAATGCCTTATGCTTATGAGGAACCTATGTTTTCAACGACTTCAAATCAAATTTTTCCGTCGAGACTATGGGAGAATACCAAGAAGCTTTGGCCAAGATGAGGTTTGAGAAAGAGGCTTTGGAAGACAAGTTCCTTAAGACTGATCTCGAAAATGAGAAGCTCAAGAAGCAGGTCAAAGATCATGAAAAGACGCTTTACTTCCGGGATGAATGGCTCATGGAGAAAGATGAGAAGATTCGCGGAAGGATACGCGATCAAGAGATACATCAAAGAAAGGAAAAAAAGCTTGAGGAAATGAAAACCAGTGATCCAGCTCTGACGAGTGGAAGAAAGTCATCGACAAGCTAAAAGCAGAAAAGGCTGAAAGCTCACTATGGGAAAGAAATCCAGAAGTCAAGCTACATCGGGCCTTTGGATCTTCATCAACGACGTTTAATTAATTTAGATTGTAATTTTTATCATTTATTTTATCATTTGTACGAGCCATGCTCAAAAACAAACAATTGTTGTAATCTTCTTTCAATAATTAATAAAATATGTGTTTTCCATCCAAATATTTGCCAGAAATTTCTCTTTTAGTATAAATTCTTTGGAAACTTTTCTCTTTGCATTCATAATCATGCATCATACTTTGCATATCGAGTTTGTTGTTTAGAGTCTGATCTTTTGGAAATCTTTCCAGAAAGGAAAAGATCGCCAAGCTGTCGCGTCTTAGAGTTTCTCGACCACGTCCACAGCCAACTTGTACATACAATACACGTTCAAAAAGAAGGAAAGTAATGGAAGGATTTGAGCAAGAAAATGTTGAGCTTAAGTATACGGTGACAACACTTGCAAGAAGAGGTGGAGAGACTCACTTCTTTGGTCGATTCATTTGGCTAGCGAAAGTCGCAAGCAACATTGAGCGATCAAAATCAGCGGCGATTTGATTACTACTACTCCGATTTCAGCTGACTGCTAGTAGTCCACTCTTCATTATGCGAGAAGGTTATCCATGGGGCATGCCTTTCAATTTCGGCATCGGTTTAGTCAACCGACTTCTCGGTACAAACAACCATGCAAGTACCTACTTTGCAAAACTCAACACTTACTCCACAGCATGGAGTAACTTTTCCGCAAGTCACTATGACGATTTCTCAACCAATCATGACGAACTCAGCATTCGTAGTTCACACTACTACAGACGAAGAAGTCCACCATAGTCCAGGCGACAACACGAATCCTCGTGGCCAGATGGATAATCTCCGAGCGACTCCTCTCATGGTGGAGATTAAAACAATCCGTGAAAAGGAATTGTTTGGGAAGAACACCCATGATCTATGCTTAGTTCCTCGAATAAGGATACTGTCATACCCCAAAATTTGCCCTCCATCTACTCAAGAGATTTCATACATCCATACTCAAGGATTCTTCAAGAGTTGATCAGACAAACTCTCTCCTAGACAATCAACCCAAACTAGGGTTTGGTATCTCTCAAGCCAAGATGGATTTCCAACATCTCCAATGGTCTTCATGCCTCCTCATATGCTTCAAAGATTCTCCATGATAATTTTCAAGCCTCACAAGTCAAGTTTCCTCAACAATTGCTCGAATGGTTGAAAATCGAGTGTATTGGACAAAAGTCAGCGTGGTCAACATACTGTCAAAACTTGATTTTTGGTCAACATCCTCATTTTGAAGTTACATTCATCATTTGATCAAGGGTTGATCATGATTCATCAAGAAAACTCAAGATTTGCCCAAAGTCAAACTTTCTAAATTAGGGTTTCTAGATGAAAAGTCAATCGAACTTTGTTGATCATAACTTTCTCATACTTTCTCAGAAATTTTTCCACCACCTCTTGTTTTGAAGGAAATTCAATTCTCTACAACTTCATGTCTCACAAGAATGTCCAAAAAATGCTTCATTTGAGAGGTATAGCTCAAAACATTACAGTCATTTTCAAAGTCAACAAAAGTCAACTTTTTGTTTTGAAGATATTTTGAGCATGGTAACTCCAATTGAGATGAGACCAAAGACATTGGTTAGAGGACTCTTAGAGCTTTCCAAAAAGTCCAAGAACACTCAAAAATGTGGAAAATTGAGCAAGTTACACCATTCACAAGTTGGGCAATTTTGAAAGAATGCACAAAGAGAGATACTTCAAAAAATCAAATCTTTTGCAAATGGGCCTATCTTTTCTTCATCCTAACTTGTTCCTCAAGCAATTAGGAATATCCAAGCCCAATGCCACGAATTTTTGGTTTATTTTTCTATTTAATTTGGAATTTATTCATTTAAATACAAATTAAATTCAAAAATAAAGTATAAAATCAAAATTAATTGAAAGATTGATTTTTATTCTTTCCTTGATGTCCAATTAACTCACAAATGCTAGCCAAATCAGAATTGAAGCAAAAAAGGCAAGATTGGATTGAAATTGATCAAATTTGAAAATTTGATTTTCATGAAAAAATCAAATTTGATTATCATTGATTATTGATCAAATCTTTCCAAATTCAATCTCAAATCCTTCCAGTATATATACACAATGCATATCAATCAAGAAAAGAGAGAAGAATTGCTCTACAAACCCTAACCTAACTCAAGAAAAACCGTGGTTACATGACACTTGCATTCTTGTTTTTGTTTCGATTCAACCAATTCTAAGCCTGCCAATCGCTTCCTGGAGGTTCATTGATTCATCCCAGACCCTCACAGATCACAATTTCATCAAGAATCGCGAAAGAACAATCACGGTTTGCATCACTTTTCAAAATCGATTTCTATGATTCATGCATTGTAAATACATTTTGATTACATATTCTTGTTAGTGTTGATGTTAGAGTGTTTCTGTATAAGCCGATTTGATTTTAAGTACCGAGAATCGTGATACGCCATGGTTAGGTTTTCGAGCTCGAATTGGGATTAGGCGATTCGGAAAAATTGGCCAAAAAAGTCATATTCGTACTCGGAGAATTGAAAGCAATCGATCGGGTCCTCATGTAAATTTATATTATGTATTTGGACTTTTGATTTCGAGGGATGTAGCTACGAAAATAATCCAGGTAAAGCTATAGCGTCGCCTGAGGCCGGCGCTATGTTTCAAAAATTCAAATTGAAAAAGATGAAGTCAGCGAAGGAGGAACGATGGGAAAGGCGGCGTATAATCCTAACTCTAGTTTCCAAACAGTGATGCGTGCTAGCTCAGATGGTAAAGGCAAGGGAATTCGAAGTTTGAACACAAGGTCTCCAGTTCGAATCCTGGCAAGACCAACCCTTTTTACACTTTTCCAAAACTCATATTTTCTATATTTTTCACATTATTTCAATATTTTGCATTATTTTAATTTCTTTTCATATTTTTATTTCTGCATTAAAAATTACCAAAAACATTTTTTCTTTTTACATTATTTTCATAAAAACCTTTATTTAATTTAATAAATTAAAAAATATAATTTTTGCATGCATATTTATTTTATTTTTATTTTAGCATTTTAATCATTATTAATTGCATTTTAATTATTAAATCTTTTCCAAAAAATCCCAAAAAATTATTATAGCTTATTTATCTTATTTCCAGCATGCATAAATTTTATCATATTAAAAATTGCATTTTTTCTAACATTTTCTCTTATTTCAATTTCATCATATTTCCCGATTTTCTTATTCTTTCACAGGTTGATCCGATTCAGACGATTCTTCCGTTTTTATTTTACTTTTCAATAATGTAATTGCTCATGGGTTGTAATAGTTTAATTTAGGACTTTTACTTTCCGCACTCCTAATTATGTATCTGCCCCAAAGCCATGTAATAGCGTAGGTTTATTTTCCGCATCTTTACATTCCGCATTTTACTTTCCGCACCCTTATCAATTGCTAGTAATTAGGCGTGTATGGCAAGATAATAATTGGACATAGCTCACACTAATTTCAAGATAAAATATCTGAATTTGACACACTTCTTTCACACGCACCCTTAGGGTAATTCTCTCGATGCCTTTCGATTCAAAATGGTCGTGTCCCTCGAGCGTAGAGGTATTCTAGCAGTTGCTTTCCAAACAAATCATCATAGTCCCTTGATACAAAGATCATAAGACCCATGTCGCCTCCGAATACATGATCTTGACCCTCGATTGTCGCCTACGAAAATGATGATAGTCCCTTGAATGTGCTAGGATACTTCCTACAAGTTGCCTTCTATGACCATCCGATGTCCCTAATGTCCGCTTACATCCAGCGAATGGAGCTACCTACTAACTAATGGTATGGCTAGCGCTATTCTAAAGGAATGTAGAAGTACAACAAAGCGACCAATTAAAGTGGGTAAATAAGTCTCTTAGTTGCTTGCTCTAAACAAATGCTTTTCACACCACACTCTTTTTCAAAGTTCAATTTCTTTTCAAACAAACATTTCCGAACACTTTGTATACACTCCTACATGAGTCATTACAAAGTCAAAGAGAAATGCCTTTTCAAAACATTTTTGTCAAACACACAGAAAGCAATTTTAAAAGGTAATCTAGAGCAACTAAGAGCCCGTAGATAACTACGGATGGAAAGGGTGCTAATACCTTTTCATAACCATTCTCCGAACTCGAGAATCTAAGAAGGTCTTTTACATTACTTTTACCTTCCCTTAATTGGATAAAAATAAAAGTCGGTGGCGACTCTTGCTATCCGCACATTTGGATACAAAAATCCTACAAAGTCAGTTCACCGTATTACAGAACTGGCGACTCTGTTGGGGATTACACCCTAAAAGAGAGAATTGCCTTAGGGATTTCTAGATAATTTTTATTGCTTTCTGTTTGACTTGTATGCTTTATCTTTAAGGGTTGCTTGGGTATTATATTGTTGGGGATCCTACACGGATCGGGTTTCCTTTTAGGTAAGTAGCATTAGATCATCGCGACCGTTAGACGTATAACTACGCGGTCAACATGATGGCTACGTTAGCGTGACACTTTGGTTGCCCGATACTCTTCATTCCCAAGTTGAAGAAAGTATTTGGCTTCGCGTGGTGTCATCAGCGCTAACTAAACTTTTAGAACCTTAATTGACCCATCTTGGCCATTAGAAGGTAGTGAGATGGCGGCTTTGGTGTAGACCGAGGTTGGTTGATACTCGATGCTACGCTCATTGAGATCGACTTTTGGGACATTTTCGATCGACCACTTGGCCGTCGTATTGAAATAAGCGCCTCGAGAAAGATCGTGATATGAGATTCCTAGAACCGGTTACTATTATAGGACGGGATGAACCAACTCAAACTTTTGGTAGGGTAATCACCTATACCTCATGCAAGCCTTAACCCTAGGCTCATTGTGTGAATTGTTTGTGTGTGCTAAACATGACATCATGACATCATCCGCATTGCATATCATTTCTAACTATTTCAAGGACCTAGGGATTTATCTTTGCTCTGTTTTGTAGGGATTATGGCTTCTAGAAAGACTATCCGAATCAACTTCATGGGTATCCCTTCTCACTCAAAGAATTGGTTTGAAATTCCCGACCATGCTCGGTTCATCAAAGACATGGTTATCTACTTGATTTGGTTATCTCGGTTTTGAAGAAGATATGATGCATGTCTATTCAGGTTCTTTGATCGAAACACCATTGCTTTACATTTCCAGTTATCGGTTGGTTCCTACCTTAGAAGAGTTCTCTAAGCTACTTGGGGTACCTATTCTTGACCAAATGCCATTCACGGTTTGGAAAAGGTTCCTAAGTTCGAAGACATTGCATCCGCTTTACATCTTAAGCGCTCGACATTGAAGCCAATTGGGAAACTAGAAGTGGAGTTAAGGGTTTACTTTCCAAGTTCTTAATCAAGAAAGCGAGAATTCCTCAAAGTTATGAGTTTCCATGCATTTGAGAACATTGTGGCCTTGCTAATTTATGGTTTGGTTCTATTCCTAACTCGGATCAATTCATAGATGTCAATGCCATCAAGTTGTTTCTTACCCGCGATCGATTGCCTACCTTACTTGGAGACATTCTACATTCTCTCCACACTCGTACTACTAGCGACAAGGAACTCTCATGTGTTGTGTCCGTTACTTTCAAGGTGGTTTATTTAGCACCTTCCTCCATCGATTTTGAAGAATGAACAAAGGTTGAGATGGTCTCAAAGATTGATGTCACTCTCTCATTCCGATATCCGTTGGAATCTTTTCTCTCAAAAGTTTCACATTCATTGGCGTTGTGGAGGTTCCCTAATGTACCACTCCTTGGTATAAGGGAGGTATTACTGACCCTTCTCTAGCTCTACGTCGGTTTGGTTTTGCTCGAAGAGATGGTCCACATGATATGCTTCTCCAAGATGTTGTGTTCGACTACAATCACGATCTCGGAATTAGCGAAGGTTTATACGCTTGGGGCATGGTAAAGAAGACCGATACCAAGACTTTGGGGCACCGAACTCCATTCCTTGGGAACCTTACCTCAAATGGGTGCGAGCTCGAGCTCAAAACCTCATGATGCCATTCACGCTGTTCTACGGTAATTATGGAACTGTTGCTATAGGTGGCGTACCCTATCTTGTTCTCCATCCCGACATGCCTACGATTTTGAAGACTTGAAGAGATCCTGGATTCGACTTAAAGAAGAAAGGGATACCTTTGAAGCTCAATGTTATGCAAGTGAGAAGAAAGTTCTAGAGTTGACCAAGCTACTTCACGAGGCGAAACATCGCAACACATCGGCACCAAGAAGCGCGTGGGAGACTTAGAGCTTTAGGATGTTTTCTTTTATTGTTTTGAACTATCTCTTGTACTTAAAAGAAAAAGAATAATAATGAGAAGTACTAATAAATGTTTGTTCATTGCTTGTTTAACAAATTTAAATCTCTTAGGTCCTTGAAAACATTGCATTGCATTCGCATAAACATTGCATATCATAGCATAACATTGCATCACGGTACATTGGAGATTGGTTTTCTCATTTGCTCGCTATTTATTTTAGCGAAATGGCTCTTGAGCAGTGTCAAAGATCGGCTCGAGAATGCTCGGTTCAATGGATGTTCACCAACTTGGTCCAAGGCCAAGAAGATGAAGAAGCTCATCAACAAGAAGAAGAAGGTTGTTGGTCTCCTCAACATGGGTAGAGCGTTTCAAAGGGGTCCTAAAGTGGTCGGCCGTATTGAGCTCTCTGAAGGAAGTGTCCATACCGGGGGTACCAAGGGTGATGAAGGTGGCGGTGAGCCAAAGAAAGGAGGAGAGGATCATCGATTATAGCCAACACTCGATGAAGATGACAAGTACAAACAACTTGAAGACCGAATCTTGTGGAAAACTCGAAGATGTCCGGGCTGAACTTTGATGATCGAGTCTTGTTTACGGTGTTGTGATTCCTCCCAAGTTCAAAGTTCCTACTTTTGCTAAGTATGATGGCATGTCTTGCCCTAAGCTACATTTGAAGTCCTATGTCGGAAGATCAATCCCCGATGGCGAGAAAGTTGTGGATGCACTATTTTCAAGAGAGTTTGTCCGGAACTCGGTTGGAATGGTACTATCGACTAGAGAATGACCGTATCCGTACTTGGGTGACTTAGGTGATGCTTTCTCTGAACAATATGAGTACAATCTTGAATTGACACCCTCGCATGCAACTACAAAGCATGTCTATGGGTCGTGATGAGAAGTTCAAGGAGTATGCTCGAAATGGAGAGATCTAGCGTGAGTTCAACCACCCTTGTCCAATAGGGAGTTGGTTGATATGTTCATGGGGACACTAGCAGGCCCATTCTTCAATCATCGATTGGAAATTCTTCATCCGGATTCACCGAGTTGATATTGTGACGGCGTATTGAAATTGGTATCAGGTGGGAAGATTCATGTAGAGTCATCTTCAAATGCTGAAGAGATCTTTTGGTGCTAAGAAAGAAGCCAATCTGTGTATGGTCGAGAAAAGCGAGCCAAGACCGGCCGTGCTCAATCGTGAGGCGGTTGTGATCTCAATCCTACATCGGCAACCTCGGTGAGACAGCGTAACGAAACGCACCCGCGAGGCAGTTCTGAAGATCAACATGCCATTGTCATAAGCCTTGCAACACATGTTGAAAGCGGTGATTACCTTGAGGGATCCTCCTCGAATGTCAACACTTCCTCTCCAGTACAATCCTAATGCTAAGTGTGCTTACCATTCCAATAGCCAGGGGCGACAACGACAATTGTTGGGCTCACGAAGAACAAGATTCAAGATATGATTGAAGCTAAGCATTGAGTTTGATCCTCTGTTGAGACTCGAATGTGATCAACGCGCCTATGCCTAACCATGACAAAGTTCCAATCTTTGTTGGTGGCGATACTTATGTTTTCAACATAGATGACTTGACCATTCCTCGATGGTATTAAGAAGAATTTGTTCAAGCGGTGTCAATCGGGATGCCGAGGATTGTCGTTGGTGCCCTCGCACGATGGTTGTGCTTGGTTGAGAAGGCGTGTTCGATGCATGATGGATAAGTGAGATACTATTTACGAAACCACATGCGAAGTTGTGTGAAGAAATGTCTAAGTTGAAGATCGACAATCGACGCCTGTGCCATCGTGTGGGATACCTTGGGGCAGCCAAGTGGAAAGTATGATTACATGGTGAAGTACCTTGTCACGATAGTTACAAGATTCCTATTGAAGATGTTAAGGCGGCCGGATGGGGTGGCGATTTCCCGAAGACTATCTTGATGTTAACACTATAAGTTTCCTCTGCGATCCTGTGCCTAGAGTGGCACCTCTCATTATCACTTCTCCAAGACCGGTTCCATATTCCTCGACAAAGCTATCCCTTGGAATTATGGGTGATGTTTACTATCATGGTGTCAAGCAAGACCCTCGACCATTGAAGATCTTCTGCTTGAGCTACCATTCACGACCGACAACATCACCGGATCGATAAGGTGACGAGCGGAAGGTATTCTCTCAGAGATCTCTCCTCCAAAAAACTGCGACTCCGCTCGCATTCCAGCTACTCAATCAATATCCCGGCTAGAGGAAAGACCGATGACTCTCGCTCAACGGAAGTACCAAAGGAAGTTCTTGAAGACACCTCAAACAAGAAATGGAGGAAATTCGAAAATTATCAAGAAGAGTGATTACAATGTTGTGGAACAATTAGGGACGAGACTCATCCAAGATCTCCATGCTTGCTCTGCTCTTATGCTCAGGCTCATGCTAATGCCTTGGTGAAGTTTCGAAGAATGCTCATGTGCCGCAAGACACTACCCTCGATCAATTCGAAGTTTGTATTGCTAGCTGGCTGCCAACAACGGCCTAGGCTTCGATCTTGATTTGACTCCTTAGGAAAGAAACATAACAAAGCCTTGCATCTACTGAAGCAAGGCGTTACATTGTCTCATGTTTTGGTTGATACGGTTACCTTCTCGAATATCCTTCCGAAGGCGCTTTTGATCGACTTGATGTCGAAGGGTTGGTTACGAGACCGGTGACATTATTGTGAGAGCTTTTGATGGTTCTAAGCGCGAGTGCTTGGAGAGCTCACTCTGCGCTGTAAAGTCGGTTCCCGGACTTTTGATTCCACTTTCTTTGTCATGGACATCCGTCCGACTTACTCTTCTACTTCCCCTTGGATACATGGGGCGGTACCCTCTACTTTGCATCGACTGCGTGCGGTGAAAGGAAAGTTGTTACGATGTGTGGTGAAGAAGAGTATATGGTCGGTCATCTACGTCATTCCGCTATCTCGAGATGGAGGTGAATTCTTGAGACTCCTGTCAGCTTTTGAAACAATACCCAGTCATGCCTGTGACTCTCTCCCTCGAGTTCACAAGCTCCACCTAGAATGGCCTCGTTGAAAGATGCTCGAGCTCTTGTTGAACAAGGAGGTAGTGCTATTTGGGGACAGCTCCCAATCTTCCTTTCAAATTTGACAAGGCGGTTTAGGCTTCACCATCAGGTCGAGAAGATGATACCGCGAACGTCTTGCCAACTTCCTTTCGCATCGATCAAAGTGGAATCCATGCTATAGAAGGCGGACAACGGCTTCGACATGACAGTGGATCTTCGACTCGGATCATGGGCTCGGCAATTGGAAGGCGAAGGCGTCATACCAATCTCCTTTAGCCGAGTAATTGCTCTTGTTTTGTTTTGCTTTTCGTATTTCTTTATGTTTTGAACAATAAACTTTGAAAGCCAGTGCCTTGCGGGCGTCATGGCTCGTTCGAGGTTTTATCTGTCGTTGCGTATTTTCATTCAATAAATCGTTGGACTTTTGCATTCAATTGTTTGTTTTCTTTCTTTTACTTTATCACCCCTTCAAAGGCTATGTGTTTCACACACCACGTGATACAACTGCGAATCACTCCGAATCTAGATTAATAACGACTATGCTAGTGCTAAATATGACTTGATAATCCGATCTACCAAGCGAAGGCGAATGAGGAAGATTGTGAAGTGCCGAGGAGAACTTGCCGATTGCTACAAGAGAAGAAGCGAGTTATCTGACCACCGAAGAGCGAGTTGAGGTTGTGAATTTGGAGTCTTGCGAAGGCGAGAAAAGAGATCAAGATAAGGCGGGTCTTGAGAGCGATGTTAAAAAAGATTGGTTCGGATGCTACGAGACTATATTGAGGTTTTGCTTGGTCATACGAAGACATGCTAGGGTTTAGACATTGATATTGTGGTACACGATTGAAACAAAGAAGGTTTTCTCGGTGAAACGGAAGGTTGTCGTATCGTCACGAGAGGAAAATAAAAATTGAATGACGGATTCAGCGTGGTTTCTTAGCCGTTACTTCCTATCCCGATGGGTTGCAAATGTGGTACCCGTGCCTAAGAAGGATGGTAAAGATCGAATGTGTGTGGATTCTGAGAGATCGAAACAAAGCAAGTCAGAAGGCGATTTCCACTTCCTCGTATTGATGTTACGGACAACACGCTCGGCATAAGGTTTTCTCCTTCATGGATGGTTTCTCCGGTTACAATAATCGGATCAAATGGCTCCACGAAGACATGGAAAGACTACTTTTGTTACACGGTGGGGCCTTTCGCTACAAGGTTATGCGATTCGGATTGAAACGCGAGCATATCATTATGACATGATTCATCACGAGATAGAGGTCTCGTCGGCGACATGATAGCTCGATCAGGTGAAGAAGAACATCTTGATCATTTGCGAAACTATTGGAGTTGAAGAAGTCTGATGAGACTTAATCCTAACAAGTGCACCTTTGGAGTCGGATCGGAAAACTCCTAGGGTTTGTAGTCGATGGAAGAGGTATTGAAGTTGACCACGCCAAGGTTAAAGCCATTCGAGATGCCGCTCCCGCAGAGAAGTCGAGAGGTTTCTTGGGCGATTGAACTACATTGCAGTTCATTGCTAGCGCTGCACGTGAGCCAATCTTGAGTTACTTAAGAAAGATCAAGTAGTGGAATGGAGCAGCGATTGCGGATCGCTTTTGACAAAATCAAGGAGTACCTCTGAATCCTCATCCACGATGCCGCTGCAGAAGGAAGACCTCTTATCATGTACTTGGCGGTGTTAGAGAACTCAATGGGGTGTGTGTTGGGGCAACATGAGTCACAGTCGAAAAGAGCATGCAATATACTACCTTAGCAAAAAGTTTACCATTGTGAAACAAGATACTCATGACTCGAGAAAACTTGCAGCGCTTTGGCTTGGGCGCTCGCCGACTAAGGCAGTATATGTTGACTCACACTACCTTGTTGATTTCTAAGATGGATCGATAAAATACATCTTTGAGAAACCAACTCTCTGGGAAGAATAGCAAGATGGCAAATGATCTTGACGAATATGACATCAGTACACTTCTCGAAGCGATCAAAGGAAGTGTAGTGGCCGATCATTTGGCTCGTCAAAGTAGATGACTATCGATCTATGCGATTCGAATTTCGAGACGAAGATGTTTTACTAGTTCTGATTCGAAGAACGAGCCCAGACGAAGGACACGAACAAGGATCCGATGGACTATGGTCTTTGATGGAGCCTCAACGCACTTGGCAATGGCATTGGCGCCATCATTACATCCCTAGCGGACATACTCGCTTTCACCGCTTGATTATGTTTGATTGACACTAACAACATGGCGTCTGACGTGCATCATGGGTCTTAAAGCTATTGACTTAAGAATCAAGTTCTTCACGGTGTATGGAACTCGACTTTAGTGATCGGTCGGATTAAGGCGAGTGGGATCTGAACATCAGATCTCATTCCATGTCGAGGCATGTTACGAGTTTGATTCCTTACTTTGAAGAGATTACTTTCAATCATATTCCACGAGAAGAAGTCGGTTGGCGGAGCGGCTACTATGTCGTCTATGTTCAAGGTTAGATGGGACAACGAGGCTCCCGGATCATCATTGAGAGGTTCGATGAACAGTATTGTTGTGAGCTTGGCGAGAAGAAACCTTGGTACTATGGTGAAGAGGTATCTTGAGACTCGGGAATATCCAGAGGGGATACATCGTAATGATAAAGTTCATGAGAAGATTTGCATCAAATTCTTCCTCGTGGCGCATCTTATACAAAGCCTTGACCTTTTCATTGTGTAGACGAGGGCAATGCGTATCATGGAAGAGTTACAAGCGAATTTGGTACCCGCTCCGATGGACACACCATAGCTAAGAAGATTTTGAGACGAGTTACTTGGTATTGCACCATGGAAGGCGATTGTCACTTATGCTCGATCTTCACAAATGCGGTTATGCCGACAAAGTGCCGTACCTCGATACCTCACGATATTTTAACTTCTCCTGGCCTTTTGCAATGTGGGGCATTGACATGATTGGAGAGATTAAGACTTCCAATGGACATCGTTTCATCCTTGTGGCAATCGATTACTTTACCAAGTGGGTAGGCGACCTCGTATGCATCATTACCAAGAATGTAGTGGCTCGATTCATCAAGCATAATCTTATCATCGGTATGGCACTCACGAAAGGATTATCACGAATAACGGTTCCAATCTCAACAACAAGATGATCATAGAACTACGCCGCGTTCAAGATCAAGCATCAACTCTTCTCCATATCGGCCTAAGATGAATGGCGGGATGGAAGCCGCCAATAAGAACATTAAGAAGATTATCTGAGGAAGATGGGTGACTTACAAAGATTGGCATGAGATGTTACCATTTGCTCTTCATGGTTATCGCACTTGACCGAACATTGACAGGGACCACTCTCTCTTGTCACGGTAAGGCCGTCTTACCCATCGAGGTTAGATACCCTCGACGAGTCCTCAGGAGGCGAGTTAGGTGAAGGCGATTGGGTTGAACAGCTTGACAGATTCTTGATCGATGAAAGCGACTCGCGTCCATACGCCATGGGACGGTTATCGAAAGCGAATGATCGAGCATTTAACAAGAAGGTCGACAAGAGTCTACCAGTCGGTGATCTAGTAGTCAGCGCATCATTCTTCCTGAAGGTGATCGAGGGAAATGGACTCCACCTATGAGGGACCATTTGTAGTCAAAACGGTATTTTCGTGAATGATACTTAGCACCATGGATGGTGAAGACTTCCCACCACAGTGAGGCAGACATAGTCAAAAATACTACGCATAAAAAGACCGCTAGGTCGGTGGCCTAGGCAAAAATAAGGGCATCTGGCGAACCAAAGGTTCGGGCAAAAATGGATATATCAAAACATGTACACCGTGAGTCGAAAACACGAAAAGCGGCTTGGGCAAAAGGGTATCCGGTGGTGAAAAAAGAAAGGCGGTCTAGCAAAAGTTAGGGATTTAAGCGTCGACTATGTCTCTTCGGATCACACCTTCGAGACTCTATCATTCAATTCAAATGGCGAAGATCGATCCTCACTTTCTCTTGGCCAAGAGGAGATGAGATAGTCGAAATATATGAGTACTAGCATAGTTGGAACTTAACGAGTTGTTTCGCATAGCTTTTACCTTTCTTGTGTACAAACTACTTGGCCATCGCCACCTTCAAATAAATACGACTTCTTTCTCTTTACAATTTACATTATTGTTATTTGCAATAAGTCAACGTTTGCTTTGAATGACTATCTTTGACAATAAAAATCTCACGCAAACATACGAAAAGTGAACATTCAAAGTACTTACTACGGGTTCAGGAATTGGGATGGCACGAAAGTCACCAAATAGTTCCCCACAGCATGAAGGTGTCACTCGCACACCTTCCCGGTGAGTATATGTTAATCCTGACGGTGATTCCACTCAACCGACGCGTTACATCGGTCTCAGCGTAACACTTCATCCCGGCGGATATTCTCAATCCTCCCCTACTCGCGGTATCCGGACTCGAAACTTGGTGGATAGTGCATCGGGCTTATACACCTTTTACCCGGAGATTACAGCGGACTCTAGACTCTTCAGCCGGTCTCGGCAACCATCAAATGCTCTCGGTGAGATCTACACCGAAATCCCGGTGATATCTCTTAAATTTCCTCGTGGGATCTCATCAAGGTCCCCAACGGATCGCCTCCCAGTTCTCCTCGGTGAGGTCTATATATGAGATCTCCAGCGAGCTTCTCAAATCTCTACCTTCCTCGACAATGTCTAGGCCCAGAGACTTGGTGGATAGTGCATCGGAGGAATCCAGATATCTTTCTTCTCCTTCAGGTTCTCACTACTCGATCCCAGCGGAGTTAGAAATCTTCACAGAATATCGCATCTTCTTCAAGATGGATATGTTTTGAAATATCACAACATTCATCATTCATACATTTCTCATAAAGTCATAATTCATGCATATGTCATTCATATACCTTTGTCATGCATCATACTTTGCATAAAACTAACAATATTCTATCAAAGTTTCTCTTGTTTTCTCAAAAGCAGTATGATCATTTACGCGTAAGCAGGTCGAGATTAAGCCCGGTAGGCGGAAAACTATCGAAAGCGCCTTCTGAGCAGGTCCGGTTAAGCCAGAGAAGGAAAACTATCGAGAAAACCGCCATAAGCAGGTCAGGGATTAAGCCCCGAGCCAAGCGGAAAACTATCAGAAAGACCACCTCGGTTTATCCTCAGATAACGAGCAATGGATCAACACCGATGCAGCGGGGAAGCTATCCACATTACGGCCAACTACAATTTCCTCGAGTAATCAACACGAAGATTTATTACGATTATCAGCAGTGACTCTGAGTCTAGCGTACGACTGGTTGCCTTGGATGGCATCTTAAGCCCGTCTCAGAGCTATTTGTCAACATCTCTTCACTATCGAATCTGCATATATGGTTAAAAATCAATACGGACCAATAACTTCATTCAAAGTGAACCGAAGTCTAACGTCTGACTCCGCCGGATGGCATCTTAAGCCCGTCTCCTCTCCGTTCGGGAACATCTACAGTGCTTGTCGACTCGTTTGACATCGACCTTTCTTGGCATCTTAAGCCCGTCTCGTATTTCTCCTCGGTCTAGCGTGCGACTCGTTCCCCGGTGAAGTCTCCACTTCTCCAAATGGCATCGTAAGCCCGTTCGCATCATCCACCAGCGAGCGGTGCAAATTTTCGGTGTACTCGGTGTTCGATCATCTTCTACCTCCGGTCACGAAAGACAAGCATGTCAATCTAACCCTTCGGTACAAGAAGATTGAGCAGGGCGGCTGTCATACCCAAAATTTGCCCTCCATCTACTCGAGAGATTTCATACATCCATACTCGAGTTCGAGAGTTGATCGGACAAACTCTCTAGGCAATCGACCCAAACTAGGGTTTGGTATCTCTCAAGTCAAGATGGATTTCCAACATCTCCAATGGTCTTCATGCCTCCTCGTATGCTTCAAAGATTCTCCATGACAGTTTCAAGCCTCATGAGTCAAGTTTCCTCAACAATTGCTCGAATGGATGAAAATCGGTGTATTGGACAAAAAGTCAGCTGTGGTCAACATACAGTCAAAACTTCGATTTTTGGTCAACATCCTCATTTTGAAGTTACATTCATCATTTGATCAAGGGTTGATCATGATTCATCAAGAAAACTCAAGATTTGCCCAATCGAACTTTCTAAATTAGGGTTTCTAGATGAAAAGTCAAGCGAACTTTATTGATCATAACTTTCTCATACTTTCAAAATTTTTCCACCACCTCTTGTTTTGAAGGAAATTCAATTCTCTACAACTTCATGTCTCACAAGAATGTCCAAAAATGCTTCATTTGAGAGGTATAGCTCGAAACATTACAGGTCATTTTCAAAGTCAACAAAAGTCAACTTTTGTTTTGAAGATATTTTTGCATGGTAACTCAATTGAGATGAGACCAAAGACATTGGTTAGAGGACTCTTAGAGCTTTCAAAAGTCCAGAACACTCAAAAATGTGGAAAATTGAGCAAGTTACACCATTCACAAGTTAGGCGATTTTGAAAGAATGCACAAAGAGATACTTCAAAAATCAAATCTTTTGCAAATGGGCCTATCTTTTTCTTCATCCTAACATTCCTCAAGCAATTAGGAATATCAAGCCAATGCCACGAATTTTATTTTATTTTTCTATTTAATTTGGAATTTATTCATTTAAATACAAATTAAATTCAAAAATAAAGTATAAAATCAAAATTAATTGAAAGATTGATTTTTATTCTTTCCTTGATGTCAATTAACTCACAAATGCTAGCCAATGAATTGAAGCAAAAAGGCAAGATTGGATTGAAATTGATCAAATTTGAAAATTTGATTTCATGAAAAAATCAAATTTGATTATCATTGATTATTGATCAAATCTTAATTAATCTCAAATCCTTCCAATATATACAATGCATATCAATCAAGAAAGAGAAGAATTGCTCTAAAACCTAACCTAACTCAAAAAAACGTAGTTTACATGACACTTGCATTCTTGTTTTGTTTGATTCAACGATTCTAAGCACCTTGCATTACTTCGGAGGTTCATTGATTCATCCGGACCCTCCGATCACAATTTCATCAAGAATCTGAAGAACAATCAGGTTTGCATCACTTTTTGTCAAAACTCGATTTCTATGATTCATGCATTGTAAATACATTTTGATTACATATTCTGTTAAGTGTTGATGTTTGATGTTTACGGCATAAGCCGATTTGATTTTAAGTACGAATCGTGATCTGCCAGGTTGGGTTTTAAGGCTCGATTGGGATTCTGCGATTGAGGGAAAAATTAGCCAGCGAAGTGTATTAGCATTTCGGGGAGGTCGAAAGCAATCGAACATTCTGTAACAAATTTATATGTATTTGGACTTTTGATTTCGGGGATGTAGCTACGAAAATAATCCGTGGGTAAAGGCTATAGCGTCGCCGAGGCCGGCGCTATGTTCAAAAATTCAAATTGGAAAAGATGATGCGGCGAAGGAGGAACCAATGGGAAGGCGGCGGTATAATCCATAACTCTAGTTTCAAAACGGTGATGCGTGCTAGCTCGGATGGTAAAGGCAAGGGAATTCGAGGTTTGAACACAAGGTCTCGATTCGAATCTGGCAAGACAACCTTTTTACACTTTTTCAAAACTCATATTTTCTATTTTCATTATTTCAATATTTTGCATTATTTTAATTTCTTTTCATATTTTTATTTCTGCATTAAAATTACAAAAACATTTTCTTTTTACATTATTTTCATAAAACCTTTATTTAATTTAATAAATTAAAAATATAATTTTGCATGCATATTTATTTTATTTTATTTTAGCATTTAAATCATTATTAATTGCATTTTAATTATTAAATCTTTTCAAAAATCCCAAAAATTATTATAGCTTATTTATCTTATTTCCAGCCATAAATTTTATCATATTAAAATTGCATTTTTCTAACATTTCTCTTATTTCAATTTCATCATATTTCCGATTTTCTTATTCTTTCACGGAGTTGATCCGATTCGAGCGATTCTTCGTTTTATTTTACTTTTCAATAATGTAATTGCTCATGGGTTGTAATAGTTTAATTTAGGACTTTTACTTTCCGCACTCCTAATTATGTATCTGCCCAAAAGCCATGTAATAAGCGTAGGTTTATTCCGCGTCTTTACATTCAGTTTACTTTCCGCACCTTATCAATTGCTAGTAACTAGGCGTGTATGGCAAGATAATAATTGGACATAGCTCACACTAATTTCAAGATAAAATATACGAATTTGACACACTTCTTTCACACACGCACCCTTAGGGTAATTCTCTCTCGATGCCTTTCGATTCAAAATGGTCATGTCCCTCGAGCGTAGAGTATTCTAGCACGTTGCTTTCCAAACAAATCATCATAGCCGATACAAAGATCATAAGACCCACGCGTCGCCTCCGAATACATGATCTTGACCCTCGATTGTCGCCTCTGAAAAATGATGATAGTCCGCTTGAATGTGCTGGATACTTCCTACAATTGCCTTCATGACCATCCGATGTCCCTTGAATGTCGCTTACATCCGGTGAATGGAGCTACCTACTAACTAATGGTATGGCGCTATTCTAAAGGAATGTAAGTACAACAAAGCGACCAATTACGGTGGGTAAATAAGTCTCTTAGTTGCTTGCTCTAAACAAATGCTTTTCACACCACTCTTTTTCAAAGTTCAATTTCTTTTCAAACAAACATTTCCAGACACTTTGTACACTCCTACATGAGTCATTACAAAGTCAAAGCGAAATGCCTTTTCAAAACATTTTGTCAAACACCTGAAGCAATTTTAAAGGTAATCTAGAGCAACTAAGAGCCGTAGAATAACTACGGATGGAAAGGGTGCTAATACCTTCCCTAACCATTCTCCGAACTCGAGAATCTACGAAGGTCTTTTACATTACTTTTACCTTCCCTAATTGGATAAAAATAAAAGTCGGTGGCGACTCTTGCTATCCGCACATTTGGATACAAAAATCCTACAAAATCGAGTTCACGTATTACGGATACACATAAAGTTCAAAGTCATGACTTTGAAAATATAAAGGAAATTCACATCCACAGTCATCTTACGATATGCGCCGAGGAAAATGTCTCGTCTGACTACAATCACCAATTGTTAATCCACTACTTCAAACAGTCTCACGGTTGCCTTGAAGTGGTACATGGGACTGAGCCAGCCTTGAATATCCGGACATTCAATGATCTAGGTGAAGCCTTAGTCAACAATATAAATTCAACTTGGACATGGCTCGAGATGGGATCGACTCTTCTGATTTCCAAGGAAGAGACATTCAAGAATACGCCCAATGTTGGAGGAAATTCTTGAAATCAACCCAGTTAGAAGAAGGAGATGACCAAGGTTTTCTTAACCACTCGTGGCGTTTACTACGAGCGAATGATCGCCGGCACTCGGAGATTTCAAGAGATGGTAAGCATGGAATGCGGTTAGAGGAAGGAGTTCGAGCAGATACGGTCAAAGAAATAGGATCTTCATTGGAACTAAGAAGGTTGGAACCGGTTTGAAAGAAAAGGAACACGACATAAGGAATGGTATCCAGGAAACCACGAAAAGAATGTCGATCAACAACTGACGGTGAGCGCCATAGCGCATTATTAATACAAGTCAAATGCGAGGAATTGCTCCAGTTTCAACAAACTCATGACCTCGACAACAGAGCTCGGTTCAACAATCGGAACCGTCGCCTAGGGTCATAATTTAACTTGATTCGATGACGTACAGCGAACTATATCTGCATTAATAGAAAGGAATCTTGTGCAAACAAGGTCACCACCTCGGTACCGGACAAATTGCCATGGTGGTACAAAAGCAGGGCGTATCTTGCCCTTTTCATCAAGGGCACGGGTCATGATCTTGAGCATTGCATAGCGTTAAAGATGAAGTACAAAGGTTAGTGGGTCTACTCTTCTTTCCTTTAAAATACAAATCAACGTAAGCAAATCCACTTCAGTCTGATGAACATACGGTGAATTTGATACTAAATACAGATCGGTATCTTGTCACGGACGTGAATCGATCGGAGGAAACTTGAGTACAGCTCCATGATACATACAGTACAATGGGCGCTTTCACTAAACACGATTACAGCGACGACATGCCTTCGAGGATCTTGAGGATGTCGACCATAAGGCGGATATTCAGCGATTACTAGACATTGGTGATATCTGAGATCTTGAGCGAAATGACTATGGCGTGAATACGGTAGGGCATTTTCCGCATGAGCTTTTGGTCTCGGATATCAACTCGGAAATTCCGAAGCAAGCGTTATTATCCCATTTCAATGTGCCCACATGCATGGAGATTGAATATAGCAGTTCAAAGCGTTCCGGGTCTCCTTTGGTGATTTGCCTACGGGTCACATTGTTCCATACGGTTCTAACAAGCAATTTCCTATCAATATAGTGCGACTATGATAGAAGATGGGAAGGAGAAACCCATACCAACTCTTCCGACTAATGTTAACATAAGCGAGATAGGACGGGTGACGAAGTGGGCGTGTACATACTCCGTTCCCCAAAGCAACTTTGTTGTTCCTATTGTTAGACAAAATCCAGTTGATCGCCACCGAGAATCCCACAAGGATTCCGTTGTTAATCAACACAAATGTTGGTCCGTGCGATGGAACCAGCGTCAACCACAATTCGATGAAATTTTGAAGCTAATCAAAAGCGAATACGAGTTGTGGATCGGTGATGCGGACTCCTCAAATTTCGATACTATCTCTACTTCTAAATTAAGAAGCTCACGAGAAGCTTTGATGAAAGTACTAGATCAAGCTTATGTAGATCATGGCGTGACTACGGACCGGTTGGAGGAATTGTGGGCAACATTTACAACAATTTAAGCTTGCGATGGCGAACTCGGAGGAAGGAAAGATCACAATTTGGCTGCGTATCTCGATGGTTTGCCAATCAGATTCCCATCAATGTACTAGTAGAACCGGTTCATCCTTAAGCAATGCCAACTCGCGTTTAGCTTACAAAGGAACAGGTGAAGTTCAATGACATAGTGGTAAGAGCCTTTGTGGGTCAAGAAAGTTTATTATTGAAGTCGATCTCCAGATGATAATTAGTGCGTACCTTCAAATCACCTTCGAGTCATGGATGTACTTGCTTCTGAGTTTTGCTAGGAAGACCATGGATCCGGCACGAGGAAGCGGTGACTTCCACTCTCACCGAAACTAAAGTTCACGGTGAATGGGAAGCTAGTAACCTTCATCGGAGAACAAAGCGTTACTAATAAGCCATTTATCGATTTTCTTTCATCGACTATGACGTTGAAGGAACAGTCCCACGAACATCCGTTAGAAGATGAATCTACAAGCAGCGGTCGTCTATCTCCTCTTACAAAAATAGCAACGAAGATAGTAAAAGATGGTAATGCTGCAGGTTGGGGACAAGTAATAAAACCTGTCAACAACGAGACAAAGGCCAGGCTCGGATTTGCTCCAGTATTTCCTAAAGACAAGAAAATGGATGAAACACTTCGCCCAATCAGAGAAGTATTCCACAGTGGGGGTTTCGTAAACCCTGTTCTTCAAGAAGTTAACGTTCTTACCAATGAAGGTGATAAAAGGCGATCTCATTTGGATCACGAAGGTGGAGCACTTATCTAAGCAGCTATGAATATGTCTCGGGAAGAATCGTACCACCGTACTATCCTCGGTGATCGATTGGCATGTCAACAAAGATGAAAATCCACTGTTCCTTCGGAAGTTTGGGATACCTTGGGAGAACCAAGTGGAAAGTTTGACTACATGGTGAAATACACTGCGCCAGAAAGCTCAAAAATCATAATTGAAGACATCCAGTCCACTGGATGGGGTGATTCTTTTGAGTATCCTAGTCAACCAGAAAAGGTGTACACATCTTCCCGATCTCATCAACCAATTGAGGTTCCGAATGAAGATCTCTGCTTTAACGCACCTGCGGAGTTTGTTAAACCTGATCTTAACTATCACTACATCAATGTAATTACTGAAGATCAGGGATACGATTCGGGATACGAATTAGAAAGTGTCGCCGACAATGAGTCTCTTCACTCAGAATATTGGAGAGTACATCCCCAGAATTCAACGCAAATGCCAATAGAAAGTACATATCTTTGTATCCCATGCTTTCCGATCTGTTCATCAAGCGATCGCTTTAGCGCACAAAGGCAAGGTCCATCGTCCAAATTCTTCAAAGCACCTCAACCAGACCAAAAGTCTTCAAGGATTAAGCCGAGTGGAAAACTACGAGTACCTCGACTTCAAGGAGTTACTCTTGGAAACCTATTGAAGTTCGGACTAATGTTATAGTTCTAAGTAGTTTATCTTTGCTTTTGTTTTGAACTCTAGCCTGCATGGCGAAGAGATGTTTATAGGGTTTAGCTTTTAAATAATTTCTCTTTGTACCCAGAGACAAATGAGTTTGTATTTTAGGGCCCTGTTTCATATTGTGAATCATAAATAAGCGTTGTTTTGATTCCACACTTTGTGTTTGTTTTCATTTTACCCTTTTCTTGGAAATGATAATCCTAAAAAACACAATAAAATCTTCAAAAAAAAAATTAATCTTTTCACATAACTTTTCTAAAAAATGATAAAAAAAGAGTTAATTAATCAAACACAAATCAAATATCACGATTAACGGATGGACAAATCCATTGAGCATAATAACTCTATGATCTCTCCCACTTTGAAATGATGAAGTCGTAGGAAGAAATTGAAGAAGAGATCCCGGATGAGATTCTCGAGCTACTTAAGCACGAGGAAAGAATCATTTCTCACAAGAGCCTTTGGAAGCAATCAACTTGGGTTCAGGAAGACAAAAGTGAACATCGGACTTTACTAGTAATAACGTCAAGGGTGGCCGATAGATCTTCTCAAGAATTTATTGATGTGTTAAACAGTGTCTTCAAGATATGCGGGATTAGATACCGGCGTTGTGGAGCATCACGCCATTAAAGCCGGTGTCGCTTGATTAAAATTGAAGAGTTCACCCGAAATGGCCGACAAAATCAAAGGAAGTTCAAAAGCAGCTCGGCCTTCGTTTCCTCGTCACTTTTGAATATCCTCAATGGCTAGCCAACATAGTGTATGTCTCGAAAAGGCGGAAGGTGAGAATGTGTGTTGACTACAGGGTTTGAACAAAGCTAGTCCAAGATGATTTCCACTACCACATATCGACGTACTGAGTGGATAGTCTTTGCCAAAGTTCAACGTCTTTTCCTTCATGGGCGGTTTCTCTGGTTCAATCAGTTAGAATGGCTCCCAGACATGGAGAGACATCTTTTATCACGCCATGGGGCACTTTACGCTACAAAGTAATGCCGTTTGGATTAAAGAATGCTGTATGACTTACCAAAGAGGCGTATTTACCCTCTTTCATGACATGATGCAAAAGAATCGATCTACGTAGATGCCATGATAGCAAAGTCGACCTTTGAAAAAGAGCATATAGAATATCTCTTGAAGTTGTTTGACGACTGAAATTTCGACCTTTGAGAATCCTAACAAATGCACCTTTGGGGTAAGATCACGGAAAACTCACGGGCATTGTCGGTCGAAGAGGTATTGAGTTGATCTGACAAAGTGAAATTCAATAAATACTGCGCCACATCACGAAGCAAGTAAGAGGATTTCTTGGCGGTTGAATTACATCTCAGTTTATCTCTCAATGGCTACTTTGGGCCGACATTCAAGCTTCTCCGCAAAAATCAAGGCGTTGTGTGGGCGGAAGATTGCCGCGTTGTGAGTATCAGGAATACATCCAAAACCTCAATCTGATTCCTCCATTCGAAGGAAGACCATTAATCATTTACCTTACCGTGCTAGAAGATTCCATGAACGCGTGCTTGGACGACCAGATGAAGCCGGTAGAAGGGCGTCTATCTATTACTTGAGTAAAAAGTTCCGCAATTGTGAAACTCGTTACTCGATGCGAAAACATGTTGTGCTTTGGTGTGGGCTTGAAGCGTCTCGCATGATACATGATTAATCACCGACTTGGTTAATCTCCAAAATGGATCCAATCAGTCGTCTTTGAAAAGCACGCTTAACGGGAAGAATTGCTCGATGGCGGATGTTATTATCTGAATATGACATCGATACAAGTGCTCAAAAAGCGGTCGAAAGGAAGCATTCGCCGATCACTTGGCTTATCAACCCGATCAACGAATACCAATCTCGAGTTTGGCTTCCACAGCGAGGATGTTATGTACTTAAAGATGAAAGATTGTGGCTTATTTGGGAGAAGGTCACGATCCGGAATCTAGATGGGGCTTAATTTTTGATGGAGCGATTAACGTTTATGGAAATGGAATTGGGCGATCATCATCACTCGAGTTCTCATATCCCGTTTTCATGATTTCTATTTGATTGCACAGCACAACATCGCGAATATGAAGCTTGCATCATGGGTATCGGAGAAGCCAATTGACGAGGATCAAATCCTTGACATATATGGAGATTCACCCTTGTGATCAATCAAATCAAAGCCGTATGAAACTCATCATCTTGGTTTGATTCACTTCAGAGATATGCAAGGCGTTTGTTGACTTTCTTCAACAAAGTTGAGCGCATCATATCCTCGAGATCAAAATCGAATGGCGAGCGCCTTGGCTACTCTATCTTCCATGTTCAAAGTCAACCATTGGAGCGATATGCTTAAGATCCGTGTCAGACGGCAGAAAGACCTACATATGTGTTTGCAATCGGGGCGGTCTTGATGATAAACCGTGGTTCCACAACATCAAGCGTTCCTTGAGCAGAATACCGCTTGGGCATCGATGCAAAGATAGGAAAACTCTGAGGCTTTCTAGAAATTTCTTCTTGAATGAAGATGTGTTATACAAAAGAAACTTGACATGGTCCCCTACTCGGATGATCGACGGACGAAGGAACACGATAATTCACGAAGTTCATGAAGGATTCTTTGGAACCCATTCATATGGGCATGCAATGTCCAGAAAGATCTTAAGAGCAGGATACTATTGGATAACGATGGAATCCGATTGCTGTAAACATGTCAAGAGATGTCATAAGTTCCAAATCTACGTGTCATACCCCAAAATTTGCCCTCCATCTTCTCAAGATACTTCATACATCCATGCTCAAGGATTCTTCAAGGGTTGATCAGACAAACCCTCGCCTAGACAATCAACCCAAACTAGGGTTTGGTATTCCTCAGATCAAGATGGACTTCTAACATCTCCAATGGTCTTCATGCCTCCTCATATGCTTCAAAGATTCTCCATGTCAAGTTTCAAGCCTCACAAGTCAAGTTTCCTCGAATATTGCTTTCGGATGGTTGAAAATCGGGTTGTATTGGACAAAAGTCAGCTGTGGTCAACATGGTCAAACTTCATGATTTTTGGTCAACATCCTCATTTTGAAGTTACATTCATCATTTGATCAAGGCTTGATCATGATTCATCAAGAAAACTCAAGATTTGCTCAAAAGTCAAACTTTCTAAATTAGGGTTTCTTAGTGAAAAGTCAACCAAACTTTGACTGAGCATAACTTCTTCGTACTTTCTCAGAATGTTTTCCACCACCTCTTGTTTTGAAGGAAATTCAATTCTCTACAACTTCATGTCTCACAAGAATGTTCAAAAAATGCTTCATTTGGAAGGTATGGATCAAAACATTACAGGTCCTTTTCAAAGTCAACAAAAAGTCAACATTTTGTTTTGAAGATATATTGAGCATGGAAACTCCAATTGAGATGAAACCAAAGAGGTTGGTTATAGGACTCTTAGAGCTTTCCAAAAAGTCCAAGAACCCTCAAAAATGTGGAAAATTGAGCAAGATACACCATTCACAAGTTGGGCAATTTTGAAGAGATGCACAAAGAGTGATACTTCTAAAAATAAATTTTTTTGCAAATGGGCTTACTTTTTCTTCATTCAAACTTGTTCCTTATACAATTAGGAATATCCAAGCCCAATGCCACGAATTTTTATTTTATTTTTCTATTTAATTTGTATTTTATTAATTTAAATGCAAATTAAATTCAAAATAAAGTATAAAATCAAAATTAATTGCAAAATTGATTTTCTCTCTTCTTGAGATCAGCAACTCAATAAACAAAAATTTGAAATTTGATTGGATATGGCAAGAATTTGATTGAAATTGATCAAAAACGAGAAAATTTGATTTGGTACAAAATCAAATATATTTTGCATTGATTGATGATTGATTCTTTCTCAAATCAGCTCTAATTCCATCTACTATATATATAGAACACATGCCACACGAATTAGGGTAGAAAAGCGGTTGGAAACCTATTGAAGCTCAAAAATCCGTAGCTTACAAGCAACTAGCGATCATTGATCCAGCTGTTTCAATCGTTTTGAGGATTCAAACATATTCTTGGCATCCTGGAAGCATTCCGGACCCTCGCATTGCCCAAAACCATCAAGAAACTAAAACGAGTCGGTTTGTTCTCCTTTTTCAAAATTCGATTTTCAATTCTCATGCATCATTAACATGTTTTGTTGTTGTTTTGTGTGATTAAAATGGAGTTTGCAAGCGTTAGGTAATTTGATTGCATTTCCATAGCACGAAACGATTTGCCATGGCTGGGGTTTCGGTTTCAAATTAGGGTTTCTAAAGCGGAAAAATTGGACCATGAGACTACCACCATCGTGCTCGAGCGATGTTTCCAATCGATTCATACCCTTAGATGTTATTTATATTGCTGTGCATGATTTTGATTTAGCGGGGCCATAGCGTCGAAGGCCGAAGCCCGCGAGGATTTTCAAAATTTTAAAGCGAGGAAGATGAAGTTTGGCGAGATCGGTGTAACCGAGGAGGCGACACTGTTTGTAAACCATTCGCTCCGTTTCCATGACGTCTTGTATTGATTCGAGTTAACAAAAGGCATGGGGTATGAAAGCAAGGTGTCGGTTCGATCCACAGCCATGGCAAAGTATTTTTACAAAGTTTGCAATGTTTTCATATTTTTCTATTTTTATTTAATATTTTCATGCATTTTAGTTTATTTCAATAATTTTTATCATGCATTAAAAAATACCAAAAAATATTTTCCTTTTTGCATTATTTCCAGAAAATGTTTATTTAATTTATAAAATTAAAAAATATTATTTTGCATGCATATTTAATTTTATTTCAATTTTTGCATTTTAATCACTTTTAATTAGTTTTTAATTATTAAATTACCTCCAAAAAATACCAAAAAATTATTTTAGCATATTAATGTTATTTCTAGCGAAATATTTTTCTCATTTAAAATTTGCATTTACTAACATTTTTCTCTTATTCTATTTCTTAAGTATTCCAGATTTCTCATCTTTTCATCGTTTAGGATTTCTTTTCTTTCTTTTTCCAATAATGTAATTGCTTACGGGATGTAATAGTTTAATTAGGGCTTTTATTTTCTGCAAGTTTAAATTATGTAGCTGCCCCAAAGCCATGTAATAAGCGTAGTTTATCTTTCCACACTACGTTTCCGCATTTTACTTTCCGCATCTTATGAACTGTAGTAATTAGGCGTGTATGGCAAGATTAAAATTGGACATAGCTCACTCTAATTTCAAGATAACATGTATCTGAAATCAACACTCCTTTCACACACGCGCGGGTAATTACTCTCTCGTTGCTACGAATTCAAATGGTCAAGTCCCTCGAGCGTGGGGTATTCTAGCACCGTTGCCTTCAAAACAAATCATCATAGTCCCTTGATACAAAGATCATAGACCCACGATGTCGCCTCCGAATACATGATCTTGACCTCGATTGGCCTACGAAAAATGATGATAGTCCCCCGAATGTACTAGGATACTTCCTACAAGTTGCCTTCTTTGACCATCCGATGTCCCTTCAATTGTCCCGCTTACATCCAACGAATAGGGTTACCTACCAACTAATGGTATGGATAGCATATTCTAAAGGAGCGTCAAAATAACACGCGACCAATTACGAGGTAGGTAATAAGACTTTTAGTTGCTTGCTCTATCAAATTACTTTTCACACCTCACTTTTTGTCAAAGTTCAAACTCTTTTAAAAAGCGAAACATTTCCAAACACTTTGTATACATTCCTACATGAATCATTACAAAGTCAAAGCGAAATGCCTTTTAAAGCGTTTTGTCAAACACACGAAAAGCACATTTTTAAAAAGTGATCTAAGACAACTAAGAGCCGTGATAACTACGGATGGAAAGGGGTGCTAATACCTTCCCTTTTCATAACTTTCTCCTTACTCGAGAATCTAACAGGGTCTTTTTATACTTTTACCTTCCCTTAATTGGATAAAAGAAAAGTCGGTGACTCTTGCTATCCGCACATTTGCGATACAAAAATCTACAAAGTCGTTCACCGTGTTACACTTCGAGATAAGATCCACGTACCAGACTCTACTCAACGTTCTCTCTTCTCCATGGCCTTTCTCCATGTGGGGCATCGACATGATTGGGATGATCGACCAAAAAGTCCAGCGGACACCGCTTCATAGTGGCTATTGATTACTTCACCAAATGGGTCGAGCGGCATCTTACGCCAGCGTTACAAGACAAGTGGTTGTGAGGTTCATCAAGAACAACCTCATTTGCCGATATGGGTTCAAATAAATCATTCAGGAAAATGGATCAAACTTGAACAACAAAATGATGAAAGAGCGTGTGAGGAATTCAAGATCGAGCATCATAACTCATCCATCTCCTTACGGCCAAGGTGAGCAGCGCCGTTGAAGCTGCCAACAAGAACATCAAAATATTGTCCAAAAGATGGTCATCACTTACCTGCACGAAATCTTGCCATTTGCTCTGCATGGGTATCGTGCTTGATACGCGCACTTCAACAGGGCAACTCCTTTTCTTTAGTATCGGCATGGGCGGTGCTCCCGTAGAAGTTGAGATTCCGTCAATGAGAGTTCTCATGGAAACTAAGCTATCGAGGCCGAATGGTGTCAAGCGGATCGACCGGTGAACTTAATCGAAGAAAGCTCGACCGCTTTTGTGTCATGGACGGCTATATCAAAGAAGGATGAAGAAAGCTTTCGACAAAAGGTCCGACCTCGTGAATTACGAGGCGACCTCGTGCTTAAAAAGATTACATCTTTTCAACTAGATTCTAGGGGCAATGGACTCCTAATTACGAAGGCCCATACATCGTCAAAGAAGCTTTTACGAAGTGCTATGACTCTCAACCATGGACGGTGATGAACTCCCGCATCCCATGAATCTTGATCAGGTCAAAATACTTTGTCTAAAAACAAAAGAAAGCTCGGTAAGTCAAAAACCGAAAGGCGGCTTAGGCAAAAAGCGTCTCGGTGGATGAAAACACGAAAGGCGGTCGAGCAAAATTAGAGACAATAAACAGAAATTATCCTGATAGATTGAAAACCTGAAAAGGCAATCTATGCAAAAGTTAAGGATACAAAAAAATGACAAAGTAACTGCAATCAATCCGTACTTCGTCAATCTAAAGAATCTTCCATTAACGGATCTTGATCAAATCTTACAAATACTTGAAACGCAGTTGGAATTCAAAGTTGTTAGGGATAATAGCGGTTATTTGCTTTCAATGTAGCCTTTTCCCCAATAAATTATCATTTCCAACTTTTGTAAATAGCTTGTGGAATCACGCCTTTGGCTGATTACCATTCTATCAATAAATTTGAGCCTTGTGCCTTTTTGTTTGCAATTCTTGCTTTATTCAGTTTTGCAAAATAACGCTTTTTATTGTGGAAATCACTTTTTGAAACTAAAAGGTTTTAAATGAATTTTAATTCAAAATTTTTAAATAAAAGCAAAATGTTCCTTCGAACTGTGAACACGAAAGAACTTTATGATTTTCTCCATGAGTGTTTCGATCTCGGAAGATAGAACAAGCGCTACTGAGAAGTTTCTTCTCCTCATGAGATCATCAAGGGCGGTGTTCTTATCAAAAGATTTCCCAACAAAGTTGCCAATGAAATGCCTTTTTCAAAAAGGTTTAAAGCGTCGACTGGATTCTTCATCGATGCGTCTACACCATTGCGTGATTTTCTTTGGTATTTGTTTGAAGCGTAGTCCTTTTCCCAAATACCCTCTTCATTGTCTTGTCAAGTATCGTCGGTATGCATATGACATTCATAACATTCATCATTCATACATAATAGCATCATTAATGCGCTTTTTGCATTTCTCAAATGTTTGTGATATCACTTGTTTAGGATTGCATTTGCTCCCAAGAAAAAACAAGTGTGGGTGTGTCATCTCTCCAGTAGATTATCCCCAAGTAGAAAAATACATTTTTCCCATGTTCCCCAGCTGAGATCATTCCTCATTAGGAACAAAGTCTTGATTGACCTTTTCTTTCCATTTCGTTCACGGATAGAACCTCGTCTCTCACCAACTCAGGTTTAGATTTCACAGAAAAATCTACCTACAAACAATAAGCAACAGCCTCGTCATCAGAGCCGCTTATTTTCTTCTCATCTTAAAAACTTGTCATAATAGATTGTTCTTCTCAGCAAGATCAAATCATGAGTTCAAAAATCTCCAGTTGTCTTTACGTCTAAAAGAAAACCCGTGTCTTTTCAATCAAAATTCCGCATCTTCTCAAGAGAGATCCCGACAAGATTGTAGCTTGTGAAAATAGAAACTCATTTGAGATCTGTTTCCATCTTTGTACTTGTTATTCACAAATTTGAATACTCAACAATTTTCTCAAGAATTACCTTGTTATAGTTATCACTTGATAATTGGTAATATCTTGAGCTCGTTACCATAAACTATCACAAGGGCGATAATTGGTAACATCATCTTCACTTACCTTAAACATTGTCACAAGGTGACGGAAGGTAATCCCTTGTTTCCCAAAGCGAAATAGATATTCACATGCATTGTGAATCTTCTTTCTCTCCGATGAAACATATTGCTTGTTTCCCAAACAAACAAGATTCTCTTTTCTTAGACAGATCGAGTCATCCTCACAAATTTTCCCCATCATATCATTCTTTGATATCTTCTGGGTGAAACTTTTGCAATCATTTTGCATCATCCGCATTTTTGGTATCTTAGGTCCAAAATTTAAATACGATATTTAAGTCTCTTCACACCTATCGAGACGAAGATATTCATCTTCATATCTCAGGGTAAAGAAACTTAAATAGGGGCATCTGTCATACCCCAATTTTTGACCTAATATACCACCTTACATTGGCATCATTGCATCATTAACAGTTCAGAACAGAATTAATCGGGTGTAGCTTCTACAGGTCAAAATTAGGGTTTCACAAGATTTTCATCGATTCGAAGACAATAAATTAGGGTTTGAGTTTTATTCACCTCATTTGATCTATCTTGATCAAATCATCAACTCGATCTTGAGAGATCAATTTTTCCTCGATCTATCAGGATCGACCAATTAGGGTTTTCATCGAGGATAAGCAATCGATTTTCGATCAAAGAATGACTTTTGATTGAAGATTGATCTTCATATCTTAAATACAACATGTTGACCTAATTTCTGGATTCAAAACATCACAGGAGTTCACAGAATTCATCAGTCAATTTCTGGATCATCTGATGAAATTTCATCTGCACTGAAAAGTCAAACTTTGACTTTTGGTCAACTTTCAAGATAAAACTTCTTCCATCATCAAAATATTTCAAATGATCCATCATGATCATAAAAAATCAAGAAATTTGGAAAAGTCAACAAAAAGTCAAAATTTTCAACACTTAGAAAATTTTTCAAGTGTTAAAGTTTCACATTTTTCCAAACTTCATGGCAATTTTCACATAGTTCCCTTGGAATTGGAAAAACTCAAAACATGAAAGTTGTAGCCTTTGAAACAAGCTTTCCGAAATGTCCAAGAACTTGCAAATCCATGGTGTCTAGCTATACTTTTGATTTTGAAACATAGAGCTCCAAAATCCTTGATTTTCAAGTACAACTTTCAAAATTATAGGTCATTTTAGTTTTTTTTCTTCTAGAAGCCATGCCACCTAGCAAATAGGGATAGAGATGATAAAAATCATATGGAGAGTAATTATGATGGATAAGATCAAGTTGAATAATTAACCATGGTTAAAGGAAGCTTCCTTTGCATTTATTGCAAAAATGACTTCCTTGCCCTCTAAGGCAACTTGTAAATACCAAAGCCAATCTTCTTCACTTACCATTGAACTTTTGACCTATAAATAGAGGTCATGTTGGCAATTTGAAACTACACCAAAGCTATGCCAAACAAGCTTTCTCACTTCTTTCTTAAAATTCAAGTAACATAGTGTAATTTGAGAATTCTTGTAATTTTTCAAAACTTGTGAAAAACATTAAATTTGGTGTCTAACATGTCATAAAAATCATATGTAATTGGTTTGTAACTTAAAATCAACACAAGAAACACTAAAAATCATATTTGCATTTCAACCTTTCAAACTTGCCAAACGCCTTAACTATCGAATTTGATCATTGGCTCGAGCAAGTTGTGATTTTTTCACTCAAACATCATCAACATACTCCATAGAGATGATACAAACCATCACTTTGATCTGTAACACCTCCAACCAGATTAATTTCACTTTGAGCGATTCAAGTGGACTTGGGTAGAATAGCTCAGACCATTCAAAGCAAGACCATCCTCACACCTTCCATAAGGTTCACAGTGCTTTGTAGCCATCATCGAACAACAGCTGAAACACTCTAGTACGGTTCTCGATTCGGTTTGACAACGGTAAGAAACTCAACTGAACTCTTTGATTCTTGAATTACAGTTCAAAAGCTCTTGGCCATTTGTTTCGCACCATCAGCGATCAATAACCCTCAATCAATTGATTAATTCATTCACCATACGATTTCAATTAAATTTTGAGGAACTAGGTGTTCTTGCGAAATTCAATCATGTTAAACGAAAATAAATGAAATTAAATGACATCATCACGTTCACGGGTTTAAAAGCGATCAAGTTTGATGTTTACATCGAGCAATTTCATGGAGAAATGAAGAATCCATGGTCGATTGAAGATTAGAGGAAGAAGAAGAACCTTGCGCGTTTTTTCAAATTCAAAATCCGTTTATAATATAATTACATGGTTTGATTTCAATACACGGATGTATTGCCGCCCCAGTGGTTGCCAGCTCACTCTTAAGTCACTCTTGCCATGCCTTGCCTAATGGTCCCGGGTTCGAGTAGCCTTGGGATTTTTATAAACTTTCATTTTCTCTTCACATTTTTTCCAAACTTTGACTTTTTCAAACCCAATCAAAACTCCTCATTTTGAGGTGATTTTTGTACTTGTCAATTGACACATCTATTTTATGATAGTGTCAAAATTTCAGAAAAACTTTCATCCGATTATATTTTTATCGAGCGAAGCGATACATTTAGTACTTTTTAAAGCACTTTCAAGGTGAGTTTTTCAAACTTTCAACCCGATTCTTTTCCAAGCTTCTCATGCAAGTATATTTCACTTTTCAAAAACACTTTCAAGATTTTTTTCAAAACTTTTCATCAAACTTACATCTTTTCCATGATCGATCCAATTTAAACGATAAAACCGAATTTGTTTTCTCGAATTTCTTAACCGATCATGGGCCTCCCTCTATGTAAGTCCCAACATTCCTTTATGTACATAATTATTTCCTTGTACATATCCAATTCTTTATGTACATACCAATTTTACTGTACATAATCGAGGCGTCTTTTGTAAATACTCAAATGCAGACAAACTCGTCCGTTTGTTTTTCGTTTCGCTTGTGTATACTTCGAATACCATTGGTATTAAAGGAGCATTATTCGGTGTGAAACCTTTTAAACCAATGGGCCTGGTGTAAGTCCCAACCTTCCTATGTACATCCACATCTTCCTGTACATAAATACTCGTTCGTGTACATATTTACTTCCTTGTACACATTCAAACTTGTAAATAATCAAGTTCGCTCATTTAAACGTTCGTTTCACATACACTTGTTTATATTTTCTTCATAAACTCTTGTAAATAAACATCATATGTCTGTTTATATTTCCTTCATAAACTCCACAATGAATACATATCACACACACACCTTTACACACTTTGCTTGTTTATACAACTGTCTAGTTATAACATAACAACTAGTCTAACCATAGGCTCCCACAAAGATAGCCTCCTCTGGGCTTTGTACAAGGTAACTCATTTCATCGAGTTCAGCCTCCTCTTGGGCTTCATATAAAAACTCATTCATCAGAGTTTAGCCTCGCTTAGGCTTCATATAAGACAACTCCTCTATTGAGTTAGCCTCCTCTGGGCTTCATTAAAAGAACTCCCCATTGAGTTTAGCCTTCTCTTGGGCATCATACAAGAAAGAGACGGAAATCTCTTAATGACCTCCTATTGGGCTTCCAATACAAAGAATCACCAGCGTAGGATAAAACCACGAGAGTATAATTTCGGTGAAATTGCTCTTGATCTAAGAGGATGGTTTCCGGTGAAATCCTCTTAAAGCCAATGCCACCATACCCTATAGCTTCCTCTCGAGCTTCATACAAGGACCTCGATGACCCTGGAATGCCTTCTGGGCTTACAATACAAGGACCATGGGCTTCTTAAAGCATCCCTTAATCGATCAATTTCTCCTAGATTTAGGCGTTTATCATCTCTATGGAAGAAGTATCTCATCTATCATCACATACAATCAAAACTTTTCAAACTCTTTCAAACAAAACATCTCTTAATCGTAAGTGGTAACGCTTGTACTCAAGCAAAACACCCAATGCTTACAATTAAAAGATTCATCATCTTTTCAAACATCTTTCTTAAACATGTAGTGGTAGCGCATACAATCAAGCAAAACACCTATAACTTACGATGAAAGATTCAATCAATCAAACTTTTCAAAATGTATGTGATGAAATAGATTAGATACATTTTTCATTAAGATGACATTTATGCGTGTCTCTACTAACATCCATTGCTTCCACTAGCATAAGTGGGAACTACGATTGCTCGACTTTCTCAACATCCCTTTGAGAATACGTGAGGCTGAGTCTCATCCTTGGCGAGCAAATTTATTTCTCCCTCAAACCAAACAAACCATAGATCCCTTTAGATCAGAGCTACAAATGCTCGATTCCCATTAAGGGATATGTATGCGGAAGATCAATGATCTTTGCGAGCACAATAATAACAAACACTAGGATCCCACATAATCTATCTTTCTTGAAATCCCAAGGAGAAACTTTCCCAATCATAGAAATAGCATTTAAAACACACAAACATATCAAACATATTCATATATAAAGATATGGATAACCATATATATTTAAGGTGCTCCATCTATTCCTTTATATAACAAACCCCACTGCCGGAATCTCCCATTGCGTTACGTCTAGTTTCGCTAGTCGTAATGCATATCATCAATTGAGGTATATGACTTTCCCTTTTCATAATCATAATTTCTTGTGATGAAAATAATAAAGCTTGATGCTCACGCATCTTTTCAAACAAATCAAAGAGTAAATCGTTTGAGCGGAGGATCCAAATTGATTCGATTCCCTAGCGTCACTTTTTACTTGAACAAATACCTTGGGAGGGGCCAGTAAGAGGATTCGACTACACAGTGAGATACGCTCCAAAGTTCAAAAACCCCAATCGAAGATATCAAACCTACAGGATATGGAGACCTAGATTCAAAAATGGAAGAGATGGAAAGATATTTAGAGAAAGAAGTACAAGATGGAGGATAGTTATGCTAGGGATGCAGTCTTTAAGACTACCTCATGTTGTGCCACAAAAAAATCTTGAAATGATACTATGTCCCAAATCGGACATCATTTGCAATCGGAAGAATGCTGGACTTGAGAAGAAACAAAGCCACAATGGCATCAATGGCGCCGGATAACCAATATTCGGATGTTACCCTAAAGTTTGGAGAGAAACTTATTGGAGTTCTTAGTGCGTTGTCACAAAGGGGCAACCAGTGCCTAGTATGCCCAGGTGTTACAGGTGTATGATCAAAATATGGCCGGAGCCT